>JARHVA010001422.1:2450000-2910000 GCA_037957365.1 Torreya grandis | reverse complement strand
TCACCTTTTGTCTCTTCACCATCATCGCTCTCTATGTTTTTTTAGGTCATTTAGAGATCTATTTTCTCATAATAGTAAAATTACAAATGAATAAATTCTTATCGTACTTATATTTACCATTCAAAATTATCTAACTATTAATTAATTACCACCAAATTATGAATTTTCATCATAACTTTATTTCCAATAGTTCTTTTTCAAAACCAAAAGATGTTCTAGAAACTTGAGCACATATAGAAATTTTCCACATACCACATGCTTTTTTGCAAAAAAAAATGACTTATATTTTATTTTTCCAGGTTAACCTAATGTTCCCTATATTGGATGCCTCTTCATTTATCTCACATCATTTTTGTTCTACAACACTAAGGTAAGTAAAGGTATGTATTTTTCAATTCTCTCCTTTCTATTATCTTATTTGATCTATACAATAATTTATTTAGGTCAACATTGTTCGTTTCTAGGTTCTTTTTTCTAAGCACCATCTCATGTTACAACAACATGACACATGATGAGCTTCAAGTGAGGCATATGTATACACATAATATTTTACAAAAAATTTAAATTAATGATGCTTTCTCTCTTATAAGAACCCATCTAGTCTCAATATCTTTGAATGCATGCGTTAAAGGGTGCACAAAGAAAGGGGTGGGAAAATATTTGGTGCTTTGTAATATTATTGTTCCCTATACATCCACCTAAAACCAATACAAAACCCTCCTATATGTTTCCCTAAGATTTAACACCTCACTTACACTTTATCAAAGAAATTGACCACCTCCGGTAACCCCTAATTAAGCTGAAACCCCCCTTTTATCATTTTTCAAATGCATTCAAATGGTTTGACCTAATTCTAGAAGTAATTCACATTATGAGACCGAGTCAACGTAAGATTACTAAGTTTGGGACCTAAAGACTATATTTAATAACTAACTAGGTTGACTAGTCTAACTACATTCACTAAAATTTTTAAAGGGATTACGGTCAAATCAGGCTATATACACACATCTTTCACCGCATTTTCAATAGAGAGAATCATTCATTTACACTTATTTATCTACTTTTCTTCCATTCTACTTGAGGAGTCATTTTTTATAGTTTCATGCCTCTTGAAGGATGTCATTTATCTTGTGAAGGCTTGATATTGAATAAGAGGTACTTGGATAGACTATAATCCATTTTACATACTTATTTTATTCAATAATACACAACAACCTCTTGCAAATTAACATAGATACATAAGCCTTCATGGAAAAAAAATTGATTAGACTAGAGATTTAATAGATTCACAGTTATTCATATATTATATGTTTCAATTACATGATAGATGTTGGTACATCAATAGAAATTATAGAATCATATATTATGAACATTATATATGCTTGATCACATATTTATACACACTTTGGTGCATATACATGGGCATATGTAAATAACTCACATGACTAGGAATTACAAGTTTCTGTATAAAAATAGTTTTGAGATACATGTTCTAATATTTAGAAAATTGAAGTGTATATCATTATATACCAATTGGTACATATTCAAGGGAATTATACTATTTAATTCACATACATAATAACATAGTTTATAATTTAATGTAAAATGGTTTTGATTCCCTTCACACTTATCAAATTTACGATCATGATGGGGGTCATGAACATTTTAAATTATATTTAGATCATACATTTATTCTACATTGAAAAAACTTGGGAGAAATTATACAATACAATCTATAGTCATGATGGGGGAATAAAAAATGATGATTCCCTATTTTATTATCCATGGAGTCATATTATGTGAAATGGAGTGAAATTATAATATTTAATATATAAGCCATTTGCAGTGGTCCTTTTTATTTATTTTATAAAATTAATCATTTGGTTCCTACTTTATTTCATATGTATTTATTTAGGTTAGTGATTTACATAATTCTCCTCACATTTATTATGGTTCAAGCATGTTGTCTTCCCAACCCAAGGGCTTACATAGTTAGAATTATTTTTGGAACAATCACCCTAGCTCTCCATGTGCTTCACCAAGGAACTAAAATTTCTCAAATGCTTCAACAAGGAAACATCATCTCCAAAAAGTTTCATGGGAAATATGGTTTTCACCAACACACGTGTAATTTTTATTTTCTCTTTAAATTAAAACATTCAAATATAGATTTAAAACATCAATATATAAATAATAAATACCTATGTTTGTTGTAGATTTTTCTATTAAGTGACATGCACAATTGGAAATTCATATCATAAAAAACTATGTTTTACACACTCAACTATGTATTTTAATTTTATGATAGAAATTTTATTGCTAGTATACAATGAGGGATTTTTAACTACTAAAATATTTTTTTTAATTCTTTGAAAATGATAATATTGACATAAATTCACCATGTATGACCTAAATGTAAAAAAATGGTCCATATCCACCATTCCCTCACAGTTAAATGTTTTATTATGAGTTTGACCCTTATGTTTTGTTGTTAAAAACATAAGATAACTTCACTATATATGTCAAACGTACCTAATATCCTTCACAAACATCCTCAAACCTTTATTTAAATTTGCCTATACACAAGTTGATTCTATCAATATTTCCAATCACTACTAACATGATCTAGTTGGTATCAAACCTCACTTAGAAATAGATGTTTTTAAAAATAAAACCTTTAATTAAGGTTAATACATATACCTATAATGTTTTTATAATTATAAATTACTAAATTTAAGTCATATATACAAATTAAGGCCTCATTTGAGTTGGATTTAGAACTTATTTGGTACCCAGCTATATACTATTACACATTGAGAAAAATTTCCATATTCTTAAAAAAATATGAATATATGAGTATGATAAGTCACAACCCAAGTTTAAAACATAAAAAAAATTAATTTAAAACAAGAATTGTAAAGTATCAAGTCCAAATAATTAGCTACATACATATACTAAAAGATCAAAATTGCATAAACACAGTAGGTAGGAGAACAACATGTGGTTGGACTTCCATCCTCATATTATCAATTATGTAAGAAATGGTCAATCATCAAATGGGGGTGATTGGGTTTATAACCATTTCACTTTATTGGTTTTATTAGGTTTATATCCATCATAGTTACTCTTAGGGATTCAAGGCCAAAGACAATGATTTATAGAGTTGTGTGTATTATCATGGTGCAACATCACACATACAGATCTTTGAGAAAAAAGAGGTGTCATCTAGTCAAAGTACCCTATTTTTCCATAGGTTAGTACTAAATCAAAAATGTTAATGTTGATTATCAATAATAACCTAGATAGATAGAACCAACCCTACAGAGACAAGCATAAAATTCATGAACTAAATGAATCACAAGCCTAATTTAGTCTAATTTTCACTCCTAGAATATAATCATATTGAGATAATCAACTAGAAAATCTAAGAACTCATTATTTTATTGTATGTAATATATTTAGCATATACCAATTATCAAATCATAGATACCAATCTCAATATTTTGCATTTATATGTATGATTGAATTCTAATTTTAGTAATTTGAATTATTCTACTAGTTTCTATCCTATTAGGGTGGCAACCCCAATTTAAGATAAAACAACTTCAATTATGTTAAATATGGGGCATATGTATATTATAAATATTACACATTAATTTATTTATCATAATAATTATATTCATCTATCTAGGTGATACCTTTGTGTATATGAAAAATGATCTATTTTCCTTGAATCAAGCATATTCATTTTGTAAAAGTGTCATATGACAACTTATAGGCTCATGGAAAATTCAGATAGTTGAGAGAATGTCTTCCAATAAATATTTATTTGAGATAATATAGTAACACATGATAATTAAAATCAAAACCATCTCATTACATATAAAAACTTAGAGTATAATTTTATTTAAAACTTTAAAGCTTGTCACTTTAAAAAAAATACATCTAATCAAGGACAATATAAACAACTAGAGATGATTAATTAGGTGGTAAAAATGATATATTAAAATATTAGATGGATTTATTAATTTTTTTATCCCAAGTTAATAAATATATAAATAATATAAAAATATATATAATTATATCATGCCAAGGAAAAAATATATGGGGGAGATGCACATGAGTATGTCATGTAACACTTGTTGACAATTTTATCACCAATAGTCAAAGTTGCTTATGTGCAAGTTTTCAAGAAGACTCCATTCATGGATTAAACATAAAAAAAGGTATTTAAATAATAATAAAACATTAATCATTCCAAAATCATGCTCAGTAACAACTCACAACTCCAAATTTTTATAGAGGTTTCTTTTATTCCTCTAACTAGCTATTTGCAAGCCAGTGAAGGTAATTTATAAATGGTCGGTACATGAAGGTGAAGAGGAGTTGGATAAAATGGTATTATGGGGATTTGGTGTACCATGTTAAATAAATATTACATTAATTTTTTTAATTTTAAATTGTCTTAACTTTATGAACAATTGTTAAGAAAAATAGGTGCTCTAAAACCCTTCGTAGACCCTCATTTGCTTGATTTTAAGCAGTATGTTTACATTTTTTAGTTGTTTTATGAAAAATAAAGGTTTTATTATCACTTATTAAGAATATATGAAATTTATAAACCTTAAAAAATAAATTTTTCATGAAAAATGATGGAAAAAGGCAAAGAATCAAGTATCTGGGTTTTAAGTAAGCAAGAGAGACAGTAAGAAAATATAATTTTTGAGAGGTTTAAATGACTATTTGAGAACATAAAATTATTTTAAAAATAATAGGGGTTACTAAAATTAATAATTAAAAAATAATTATTTATTTACAACTCATAAAAATTAGTAAAATAAAAAAACACAGACCTATAAGTGTTCATAAATGAAATTGGGCAAGCTAGTCAACACCAAAAAGTGCATATTTTGAGTTTTATTAAATGAAAACCCTTAAATTTTTATATTGAGGCATTTTGGATGTAATTTAATTTTTAAAATTGGTTTAATTTCATTAATATACCTGATAATAGATAAAATCCCAATAAACATTTCCAATCATGAAGGCAATGAAGGTTTCTTCACTTTTTTACTCACAAATAGAATTGGAAATTGGTGTTTCTGGTGCATCCAATAAAAAAATTGATTTTAGAGTGTGAATAATTAATGTAAAGTTATAAATAAATTATAATTTTATGAAAAATAACTAAAAATAGTCTCAAATAAATGAAAAACATCTCTAGGTCATCCCAAGGGTAGCAAGCAGACACTTTTTTATGAATTTGTCTTAGAAAATTTGGAGAAGAATTTTTGTTAGGATTGTGGAGCTAAAAGCTTCACTGATGTAAACATGAGAGGAGGTTGCTGAAGGTTGTTGAGTTGCAGAGAAGTTGAGGTTGGTCTGATCAGCCGACGTCAGTGGGAGAGCATAGAGAAGCAACCGACGTCAGTCATATATCGGCCGACGTCGGTCACCTCCAGGCAGACAGGGACTGACGTCGGTCGCCTGTGTGGTTCAGACTGTGCTTGTTACGGGTAGTTAGCTAACGAACCAAGTGTTTGCATGAAGAGATCTATTTTTAGACTGAGAGCTATGGATCTAATTATTGTAATTAGATGTCTAATTATTGTTTGGATGAGATCTATATAATAGACTCATGGTTGTATTGGAAATGTGTGCTAGGGAGTAAGAGAGCATAATTATAAGCTCCTTCTATGTGTGAGGTAGAGCAATGGTGCGTTCCTCCTAGTGCCTCAGTACCAGGTGTGTTGGTGCTGGATTGGAGAGCTAGCTGGGTTCTTTAGGAGTGTAGGATCTTGGTCACAGTTGCATGGCCTATATAGGAGATCTACATGGTAAGTAAGATCATTGATCTGCAGGTGTATGTGTGTGCAAGGTCAAGGTTCACAGGTGAGCAGAACTGTTGTTTGATTTGCAGGTGTGCAAGATCATATAGACAGCAACACAATAGGGAGCAGTATCAGGCAGGATCTACTTGGAGTACAGGTGTGTACTCGGATAGAGCAAGAGAGGAAGGCAAGGGAGTTCCTTCCATAAGTATGGTCTGTTGAATTGCAGGTTGTTGTAGATTCATGGGAGATCTACTTGAAGTACCTTGAGTACTTGTGGAGCACGTGGAGTGCTTGTGGAGTGCATGGAGCACTTGTGGTGTGCGTGGAGCATGGGAGGTGAACACCAACTCTGTATTTGAGTTGGGTGTTGGGACCTGTGAGAGGGAGAGCTTTGGGGAGAAGAATTACTATTCACTTGAGGTGTGGGAAACCCCTGTAAGGTGGTGGAGAAGAAGTGGCATCTTCTTTATTGTATTATTTTCTATATAAAGTGTTAATACAAGTTGTGTATTGTCTCTCATATGCTGTGTTATTCTGAATTCTAGTTACTTGGTGAATCTGGTTATTTCTGCATATTATAGTTGCTTGGTATTTGGTAATCAATTGTATGCTTCCGGTGTTTTGCATCCCCAACAAGTGGTATCAGAGCTAAGGTTGCAGGAAGTAGGTTGTGTTTTGGTTACAGGGCACTCTCAGGGGTTTCTGATTGAGTGGGAGTAGAGCAACGGCAGATCAAAGTAAGCTAAGAATGGAGGAGTTGAAAAGCACAGACGGTTACTCACAGTCCGATGGAAAAAAAGAGCAGGTAAAAGAACATTGTTGGTTGGTAACAGATCAGCATGAAGAAACTGAAGATACAGATGTAGCAGGTGTTGTTGCACATGATGTGTTTGCAGGTTTCTTGGATAAAGTTGAATCTTGGATAAAAGATTCGGTTGCCTCTTTCCATGCAGCCCCAGGTAGAGGAGCTGGTAAGCCTTGCCAAAGAATTGGCAAAGGGGAAGTGAAGCTGAAATTACAGGCAGCCAACACATAGGTGTTGATGAAGGTCATGCAGGTCCCAGGTTTGGAGATTTGGCTAATTTCTTCAGAAAGATTGGGTGATGAGAGATGCACAAGAACTCTCACAGTGGTAGCACTTGAATTAGCTGGTGGTAAGAAAATAGGTATACTTTATCTACTTGTTTATATTACTGATTCTTCTTCTGTTGCGGAGACGTGGCTTCGTAGGCTTGGTCACATGAGCAGGAAGGAGATGCATGTTCTTAAGCGAAAGACAGATATATTTGACAGGCTTAAGAACTGGAAAGCCTTGGTGTTCTTGGAGGAGATGGCAGACAGAGTTCAGTGGATGAGGCTGGATACATCTAAGCAGAGCAGTTTGGACATGGGTTTTGATTCAAAGGAGCTCGCAGGTAAAAAGTCATCACTCACAGGCGAACACAGACACCGATGTCGGTCAGGAGGAACCGACATCAAACAGACAGGTGCCGATGTCGGTCATGTGCAGACCGAAGCCGGTGATGTCGGGTAGAGTAAGACCGACGTCGGTCATGGGACCGACATCGGCAGTATGTAAGACCAATGTCGGTCAGGAGGACCGACGTCGGCAGCAGAGACACCAGCGCTGGCAGCTTGGTAGTCAGGTACAGACGCATGGAACTGACGTCAGTCAGATGTAGACTGTGGAGTGATCGAGGTCGGTCACTGTAACAAATTTTGGGTGGACAGCATGCTGTCAAGGAGTCTCAAACACCCATACGGAGGACTGAAGGTGTAAGTAGGCCCTCAAATTTGTGTTCCTCTTCTTCATACTTGTTGCTGACTATAGAGCAGGAAGGATCCAGGAAATAGGTGTGAGCTAGGCAGGATTATGATGCAGAACCAAGCGAGAGATTTGGTAGGTTTGCCAGCTGGATGAAAACACAGAGATGAATGGATTCCTTAGTAGAAGAATAGAGAGAACGGATACGTGAGACTGAAACCAGGTATATGGTCTTGAGGAGCTGCAGGACAGTGGTACAGGTTTTGACAGGTGGAGGACGAAGCATGGCTTTAGTCAGTGTCAGGTAACTACTGTGGTTTGTCTTACCAGGGGGATGATGAGTCATAACATCATTCTGTTGCTGTATGTGGATAGTATGCTAGCTAGCAGGGGTGTACATACAGGGTTTTGCTGAGCTAAGGGTAAGATTAGTTTAGTGGCATGTTAGGAGGAGTTTTGAGCAGTGGAATTCTTTGACATGGGAGGCATGGAGATCACAGGTTGATTTTGTCTCCAGTGGGAGCTGATGTGAATCAGGTGTTGGTGAGGTTTGGGATGCAGAACCGGAGCACACTAAGGGCTGGACAGGTAGAGTGTCTGAAATCACATGAGGTCTGGTATAGACCTAAGTTTTCCCATGCAGTGGGAGTTGTCAAAGTTAGGCGCCAATTCGGGGAAGTGGGTTCTCAGGTTTTTTGAGAGGGACCGGCAGTAGGGATTCATGCTATGCAGGGTCAGGACTTCACTACAGGTGTTGTAGGTTCGGATGTGGCAGAATACTCGGATGATAGGTGGTACACCATGGGATGTGTGGTGGGTTGTCTTCAGGTGGGAGCTTGAAGAGGGATACATACCAAGAAACAGATTAGATGGAGTACAGGTACAGGTACAGTGCAGCTATTTATCTCCAAGTGGGAGATTGTTAGGATTGTGGAGCTAAAAGCTTCACTGATGTAAACAGGAGAGGAGGTTGCTGAAGGTTGCTGAGTTGCAGAGAAGTTGAGGTCGGTCTGATTAGCCAACATCGGTGGGAGAGCATAGAGAAGCAATCGACGTCGGTCACCTCCAGGCAGACAGGGACCGACGTCAGTCGCCTGTGTGGTTCGGACTGCGCTTGTTACGGGCAGTTAGCTAACGAACCAAGTGTTTGCATGAAGAGATCTATTTTTAGACTGAGAGCTGTGGATCTAATTATTGTAATTAGATGTCTAATTATTGTTTGGATGAGATCTATATAATAGACTCATGGTTGTATTGGAAATGTGTGCTAGGGAGTAAGAGAGCATAATTATAAGCTCCTTCTGTGTGTGAGGTAGAGCAATGGTGCATTCTTCCTAGTGCCTCAGTACCAGGTGTGTTGGTGCTGGATTGGAGAGCCAGCTGGGTTCTTCAGGAGTGTAGGATCTTGGTCACAGTTGCATGGCCTATATAGGAGATCTACATGGTAAGTAAGATCGTTGATCTGCAGGTGTATGTGTGTGCAAGGTCGAGGTTCACAGGTGAGCAGAACCGTTGTTTGATTTGTAGGTGTGCAAGATCATATAGACAGCAACACAATAGGGAGCAGTATCAGGCAGGATCTACTTAGAGTACAGGTGTGTACTCGAATAGAGCAAGAGAGGAAGGCAAGGGAGTTCCTTCCATAAGTATGGTCTGTTGAATTACAGGTTGTTGCAGATTCATGGGAGATCTACTTGAAGTACCTTGAGTACTTGTGGAGCACATGGAGTTCTTGTGGAGTGCGTGGAGCACTTGTGGTGTGTGTGGAGCATGGGAGGTGAACACCAACTCTGTATTTGAGTTGGGTGTTGGGACCTGTGAGAGGGAGAGCTTTGGGGAGAAGAATTACTGTTCACTTGAGGTGTGGGAAACCCCTGTAAGGTGGTGGAGAAGAAGTGGCATCTTCTTTATTGTATTCTTTTCTGTATAAAGTGTTAATACAAGTTGTGTATTGTCTCTCATATGCTGTGTTATTCTGAATTCTAGTTACTTGGTGAATCTGGTTATTTCTGCATATTATAGTTGCTTGGTATTTGGTAATCAATTGTATGCTTCCGGTGTTTCGCATCCCCAACAATTTTTGATATTTTCAAAATTTTATAGGTATTAACCATTTATAAATATTAAAAAATAATAATAATATTATTTTTTTGATTTATATAACTCATTTTATACCCCCTAATCAAAATAAGGGTTTCTTGAGAATAAGAGAGCATCAGAGAGCATGAAATAGTGTTTTTTGGAGTCATACATGGATTTTATATCTAAAATTTTATTTTAAGGTATATTAAACCATTATTATTACATTAAAATAATATATTTTCTCATTATATATTATAAATATTAATATCCATAAATTTTTTGGCTCTCAAAGTGTATTTAAGAAGCTTGTCAAAGTTGTAAGTTAAGATATGTGAAGTTTAAAACATGCAAAAATAGATAAGTTCAGTTTGAGTTTTGGTAAATATTTGAGGCCATATTTTCATTAAAAATAATTATTATAAAATCATCATTAAATACTTCTCTTACTATTCCCCCCTTTGGTCTAAATTTAGAAAAGTTAAAAAGTTAAGTGGCATGCAAGTTGCAAGTCAAGAAAAGCAAAGTTGAAGTCCATATGTGAAGTCAAGATAATTTAAATCAAATAAAGAAGAAAGTTGAGGTAACTAAAGTATAAATTTAATATGAATTAAATGAAAATAGGATTTAAATAAATACTAGAAAGAGTTAACTAAATAAGATCAAAATTTGCATGCAAGATCAAAATAAGTTAACTCAAGATTCAAGATGCATGAAGAGCCTTTAACTTTTAAAACATTAAATAATAGCCTACCTCTATAATAAAAAGAAATATTTCATGAAATAATATTTAAAATTAAATTTTTCATGGGATAATATGTGGAAAAAAGTGTAGTTGAAGGTGGAGTTCAATTTTGAGTTGAATTTTTAGTTAAAGCAGGAGTGAACTAGGACTTGCATGTTGACTTATCTAAAACTTCTTGTCTTATATATTTATTATTATTTTCTATATGTAAATTTATTTTGAATTATTTTAAGGTATTATTATGCTTTTGGATTATATAAAATCTACCATAATTTTGTAATAAATCACCTTTGAAAAAATAAAGAGCTAAATTTTCCTCCATTCTCAAGTTTTCATGAAGTGTGTGTTTATTATTCATTGATATAAATTAGTGAATTGCACTCTTTCATATGTTTATGTATGAATAACTCACATTTATGTACAAAATTAAAAATCATGTAGGTCATATAAAGTGTTTAAGTCTATTTTTCACCTAATCTAGAAGTGAAGTCAACCATTGTTCATTCCTTTCTAGCTAGTGTGAGTGTTTTTCGAGACCTCTATGTGAAATACTAATGTAATAATAATTTTATGAGAATGAAGTTAATGTGAATAAGATTATTTTTATTTTAAATTGTGTTATTTATCTTCATAATTTATCCTAACATTGGTGCATTACCCCAACTTTTAGTTTTACTTTCCATTTTTAGCATTAGCTTTGTTCTTTTACTACTTTTCCTAGTCAAGAAAGCACTATCTAAGAGAGTTTAGAGAGAAGTGGGTGAATGCACTAATGGAAAAAACACCTTAATCTAGATATTATATCCATAATAATTTCACCCACACCTTATGGAGTTTGCATTATATCAATTGAAGTGAGAACAAACATAGGTTTTTTGTAGGGTGCACTTCTGATTGATAACAATTTTTGGCATGCCTAGTGACACACACATTGAAGCTAAGAAAGAATATTTTTAGTTGTAAGAAATATATTTTTCATAACTAAATCCACTACAGTTTTTTAATGTATAGGTATACCATTTGAATTTATTTAATTATCTAAGAATTCTAACAAAATAAGAAGGTTTTTGATAATAAGTCCATATCCTACAAGACTATTCTATTCACCAAATTAGCCTATTGTGTAAACCACTTCAAGTTAAAATACTATTTTTCACATGGTTGTCCCAAGGAATTAGATATTTTTTCCTTTCAATGATGAAATCCCTTTAAATTTATCCCAATATGATGATATTCCAATCACATCCCTCAAAACTATACAAGATTTTACAGGTGAAGATCAAACTACATAGAACATATCAAAGATGTGTTCAATTTGTATTCATTCCACCATATTACCTAAGATAATATTTCCATCCATTTACTTGTGGCATCCTTTAATGGAAAGGAACTACAATGGTATAATAACCTTCCCTTAAATTCCATAACCTCTTGGGTTGATTTAGGTGAACCATTCTATAGGAAATTTGAAGATAAATCAAACCATCTATCTGTTATTGAATAGCTCACTACCATCAAGAGAGAACTAAATGAATTTATGATTCATTTAGATCTTATATTTTAGAAGAAATGGATCAAAATACCTCCCATTTTAAGGCTATCCCTTGAATATGCTTTTCTATACTTTTTTAAAGCTTTAAATTATGATATTTCAATTAAGATTAAGTCTATGGGTTATAGGACACTCTTAGATGTCTATGATGTTGCCATTGTAGCTGAAAATGGCCTAATTCAAGATAGTAAACATGTACTAGGCCTCTAATGCTAATTTTTATATAATATAGCCTATTATACCTTCTCAAACACCATGAATAACCCCAATTCTAGACCTTCAAAATCAAGAGTAAGCTCCGCATAGTCAATCTAGTGGGATTGATGAATTAAAAATTACGCTACAATATTTTGGTACTGAATTAGTTAAGCTAAGGAGGAACTAATATCAAGCCACTAATATACCATATCAAGCACCAAATCAGGCTACATATTAGCTATATATATATATATATATATATATATATATATATATATATATATATATATATATATATATATATATATATATATATATATATATATATATATATATATATATATATATATTCAAGACATCCCCACTAAGGCTATAGAGATAATGGACTTCCACATCAAGCTCAAGGAGCTATTATACCAGCCAAACCATATGATACAAGTAATCCTAATTTTCCTTCCCCAATCATGGCTCTTGTTCCAGTAAAAATTAATTTGATGTAAAATTCAGGTTGGCATCCTTCTAATACTAATGATGTGCAAAACCAAGCTTCATTATCACAATATATGGCAATTACTCAAATGAAACAAGAATAAGCCTTTATTCAAGAAGGATAACACAATGAATCTATGATGAAACAAGGGGAAGTGAATCATGGACAAGGACAACTAGATGAAACCTTGATGAGTTTTCAAGTTGATGATCATGTGGTAGCAAATCATGTTGGTGAGTCTAGAAAATTAATGAGTGTTGTTACATCTATTAAAAGAGCCAAGATAAGGGCTAGAGATGAGCCCCAAGAGATAATAAATTCTTCAAATGTTCCTAATATGTTTTCTAAAATTACTAATGATCATATTATTTCCCCTTCAACTCATAAAAATCAGCATGTTGAAGCAAGAAAGCTTCACCAAGTGCTTCAAGCACAAGAGGATCATATTGATCCAAAGTTAAAACCAAAGGTTGGAAGCTCCACCTTAAAAATATTAGATTTTATAAAGAATTTTAACATAAAAATGACTATGTATGATTCATTATCAATCCTAGGATAAAAATAAGCACATATACATGAGTTTTCAGGCTTTAGCTTGTCAACAAAACCAATAGAGAAGGAAACTATCATTTTAGAAAATTCAGATCAACAAGAGAAGAAACAAGAAAAAAAGATATATAAATTGATAAAGGTAAAGAAATATGATATAGAACCAAGTAATACACCTCCTTTATATATTTCCTTGATTATTTATGATACACTAGTTCATAATTACATGGTTGATAGTGGAACAAGTAACATAGTAATGCCAAAATAGATTGTAGATAACTTAGGTTTGGAATATGATCCAAACACTAAGGGTGTTTTTTAACTTGATATATCTTCAACCAAGACAATGGGTGTAATCAATAATATAAAATTAACACTTCATTCGTGTCTAAATGTGATTATTCATCAAGATATGGTAGTGGTAGATCTTCCTCCATATTTTGCTATGTGATTATCATGTGACTTCACTTCAAAGATAGGTAGGTATATTTTATATAATGGGACATATATTTTATTAAGAACAAGGTATAGCATAAAATTTACAATTCATTCAGATCATATTGCTCATTTTCATCTAGAATCATACATGCCTAGTATTATTAATGCTAATTGTGTCATCTTGAATGAGGTAGAGAAAACTAGTGAAGTTGAAGAAAAATCATCTCTTAATGGTGTACCTAATTTTTTTATTGATGAATTTGATACTAATATCCATGATCATGATCCTTAAAATATGATATAGGAATAAGGACTTGGAGTTAACTATTTGCATGAGGATGGTGCATGAATTCTAACTCTATACAAATGAGATCTAAATGATGGTTAAGGGAAACTCTATTTTGATGGATCTTAGAATAAACATGGTAAAAGGGATGGTATGATGATCATTTATCCCTCCAAACAAAGGTACTTATATGCTATAAAATTTTATTTTGCTTGCTCTAACAATGTGGCAGAATATGAGGCCTTAGTTCATGGCTTGCAATTGGCTAGAAAGATGGGAGCTAATCTTTTATAGGCATTTGGAAATATTAAGATTGTGTTACATAAAGTAAGAGGGATGAACGTATGTAAAAATAAATTGATAAAATAATAAAAACATGTGATATGGGATATTCTTGAAGATTTTGATGCATTTGACATATAGGTAGTGCCTAGAGAGAATAATAAGCATGCATATATATTAGCTGAAATTGGGGCATAGTTTGACATTCTAGATGATGTAAATAAAGATAAAAATTAGACATACATCAATATTGTGGTAAGATTATCAATTCTCAATAACAATTTAAATTTTCAAGTCTTTGAAGATGATGATCAATTTATTTGTTTCCTACAAGAAGAGACTAAATTTTCTTCTAGAAATTAGTGAAAACATCTACATCATTATGGTAATCAAATAGTTTAGCTTAAGTCTAACAAGTTACCAAAGGGTCTTGTCACACTTGAAAAAAAATTTAGTAGGGATGATGAGGTAAAAAGGGAGAAAGTTTCTTTGTCTACCAAAGAAAAACACTATGCAAATGTTGACAGCATAATTTTAAAAATTATTGGAAAATCCAGAGGATATTCTAGGAAGCTTTCATCTATAAAAGTGATTTTGAAGAAATAGACTATATCTAAAAGGACTCCTACAGGAAAGTAGCTTTTCTCTTATTTCATAGGCTTATTGTAATATGGACTCAACTTTTTTCCTTTTATTGTCTTTCCTCAAATTATCCATTAAATTTTTTATTTTTTTATTTAATCTCCCTCAAGGTTTCAAATTTTTAATCCCAAGCAGTTTGTTTAAATAGTTTTCTATTTATTCCTTTTATAAAATTGACTACTAAAATCTCAATAGAAATGCATGGTTTAAATCATAATTATGGTTTATAAAGTTGGGAATACTTGATCTAGTGATTATGGGAGCTCCTTTTTGGATAGGAAGGACTACATAAAGACATGTAAAAACTTGGACAAGATTTGGTTAATAGGATAGGATAGTGGGCTACATGGTGCTAGACGAGTCCCAATAAGTAATAAACTTCCTAATGAGGATGTAAATCCACTTATTTAATTAATTAAGTGGATAATAATGATAAAATAAATTAAAATATACATATAATGATATATATATATGATATTGAAATATTTTGAACTAATCTACGTCTATTTCATTAAGATTGGCAAAGTGATCATGCTAGTAAATTTTGGTAGAATCTATGTCTTCTTGTATAACTTATAATTTGTGAAAGATATATTATACAGTAGATGAATACACAATGGTAAAAGTCCCTAACTCAAATAAAATATCTCTCTCTTCATAAAAAAAGGTTGAGGAATATTTGGTACATCATGTATGTTAATGATTTCATATGAGGCTCCAAGAAGTGTTATCTAGAAATAGAGTCCATGGTTTAGGGAATAGAGAATTAGAATAAATCAGATGTATTAAAAAAACTAGTCTTTGATTTAAACAAAAATATTACACACGTATCGATGTTTATTCCATAGGATCAATGTTGATTTTAATGAATAGACATCGATTCTAACATAATAAGTAACACTTTGGAAATAAGAAGCTAAAGAATAGTCTAGAGAGGTCTAAGACACTTTAAGGGTTAAAAAGATGTTTAATAGAGATATATAATAGTTTAAAGAGATAAATTTCAATAAATAATGAGATAAAATTAAATTGAAAGCACTCCAAGCCTATGACAATCATGATATTGATATAATGATCTTTGACCTCTTGATCAATGTTGAGGTATTAATGTTGCAATGTATCTTGCCAAAAGGGATCTGAGTAATCATCTATAAAATAATTTGAGATAATTCTTTTATCCTTTGGGATAAAATTCTCCATTCTTTTCCAAAGTTAAGGCTAGGCAAAAATTGACATCGATCTTATCAAATTGATGCCGATCATGGGGACAGTTGTTGATTTTGATCATTTTTATCAATAGTTTGCTTTAAGTTGTTTCAAATATGGGATAAACTAAGCATAAGGAGTACTAAGTTGTTACATGGGTTTTTTTTTTTTCAATGAGAAAGGTTATTTGAGATGTTAAACTATTTTTATAGATTTTTCTAGATTTAGTGGTTGGGAGGATAAAATGGTAATTAGTGAAAAATAATTACTTAGGTTAAAATGGTAATTAGTGGAAACTAATTACTAAGGGTAAAATGAGGATGAGATTATTAAATAAGTAGTGGATTAAGACATATATTTGTAAAAACATATACTTTTAAAAATCCTAATGCCTACATTTTCCACCTTTTGTTTAGTAGTATGTAATAACTTAACGTGAGACAAAAACTAAGATAAGTTCCAATTCCCTAGATTTATGTGAGTAGGTATTTCCCATTAAACCAAATTCTAATAGGATGGAAGAAGGTGGTGAAGAATTTTTAAAAAGTGGGATGAAATATGGGGTGGATATGTGATTAAAAAAAATAATCCAAGTATGTGAGTTGGTTGCAAGAGTAAAAACATGTGCACTATCAAGAAATGGATAATGACACATAGAGATGCCTTTGGGAAGAATAGAAACAAATTACCCCAAGTGTGAACAAGTGGGTGCATAAGAAAAAGAAACCAAGATAATAAAGGATAAAAGGGACCAATTGCAGCATTTGTGTGTGAAAATATGGGTTTAAACTATATGTATTTGTTCACGTGGTAAAGTAAAATCTTAAGATCCATAGGGGATATATTTACAATATAGAGTATGCCTTTGTAGGCCATAGGACCAATGGTGGGTCTCTTCCATGAGCCTAGGGTGTTACATGTAGATTAGGAATACAAATAGAGCTAGTCCATGCATTAGTAGAGAAATATACAAATTATCATAAAGAAGACAATGTAATAATCTTATTCCCTCATGGGGTTTTGAAAATTAATTCTAAGATCTATTGAAATATGGAATACTACCATCATACCTTCCTAAGAGCATCCTCCTTCCAATATCGGATAAGAAGCATGATTTTATTTGGATATAGTGATCCAAGTCTTTGTCTATAATGAGTATCAAGCTTCTCCAAATTTCTAAATACACCAATGGCTTAGGCTCATGAATTTGATCAATGTGTGCAAATAGTTGAAGGTTGTCTATTGCAATTTACATAATACGTTTGCATGATTGAAGCTTAAATATGGTGGTCTTGGCCCTCTTATTTATATATTTTTTAAATTGATGAAAATCAAATATGACCATCCATTTTGAGATCAATATGTATGGCCATGAATAAATTTAATTTTGGAGGGACAATCCATAAATATCCCCATTAATATTTGGAAGAATGGGGCATTAATGAGGTATGGGAGGGCTTAAACTAGAAATTTGTTCCATTAATGGCTTATGGATGATGTTGGAGACATGTCATGATGATGTCATAGTGGTGTCATGGAGATGATATAGTGAGTGGATAAAGTGATGTTATAGTCTATGTAATAATGACAAAGTGTGCAATGTGCTTGTTCTAGTGTACTTTATGTTATCTTGGTTAATCATCAATTTTGACTAGTTAGAGATGTTTAAGGATGAGTATGGTTATTTCAGAATGTGTAAGAGCTCCCTAAAATGTTATATATGATTTAAAATCTTATTTTCATAAGTTAAACTCATTTTGTTGTCCATAGTTTTCATCTAGAAACTTTGGGTCTAATGGCAAAAAATCTAAGTAGGTAGGTTGATGATGTCACCATTTCCACATGTGAATGAGTCAAGGGGATCTGGTCATATGGTTGTGATAAAAATAATACCTAATTATTATGTGATATATCATAAGTCATGCATAAAATAACATTCAAATATAAGGGTACAAAATTTTCTTCTAAGATAGATTTCACTATTTTCCCATACTTAGCCAAATTTGAAATATGCTTAAAAAGCGTTGAGTAAGCAGTTTGCTGATGGAAGATCTCACACATGTGGATGTTTCAAGAGAGGGTTCTCATATGTTTTTTTTAAGTTTTATAACTAGTTTATTTTTTATAATTTTTAAATCATGCAATGTATCACATCAAGAGATATCCATGTACAAAATTGGGCTCCTAGGCATTTTGACTATGTTTTCCCATACTTAGCCAATTTTGCAATGTTGTAGAAAGAGTTGGGTGATCATTTTGATGGTGATGCATATTTCATGGGTGAAGGTGTCAAGATAAATTGATCATATGGGTTTGTTTAGTTTTTGTCTTAGTTTATTTTCACTAAATTTGAGATCATCGACTAAAACACAACAAAATTTATGTAGGAGCAATGTTGGTCTCCCAGATAGCTTTTGACATGGTTGGCTCTATGATAGAAGATTTTGAGAAGGCACTTTAATGGAATTATATCTCACACATGTAATGGTTTAAAGATTAGTGTGTCATATGATTTCGTTCTCCTATATGAGGAGATCTTTTTTTCTAAATTTGAGATCCTGTGTCAAAGCATAAAATAAGTTATTAAGGATATAAAATGACTACTTAAGCTTATTGATAGGGACCCCATACTTAGTCATTTTTTTAAGTGTTAAATCTCAATCAAGATCAATGGTGTACATTGCTCTAAAGAGTTAGGAAGTAGTGATATGAGGATAAGTTCATGATTTTTAATGACTCAATAAAGTTACATGATAATGATCCATAGGCGAGCAAGCTTTTGTATAGTTAATTGAACAATGATCATTGATCATTAATGACCTAACTAATACACAGAGTTCAATGAAGTGCATTGAGTCAAATTTCCTAATTTATACTATATGAGGTCAAAGTGATATATATTTAACATTTGTATTTGGTAGTATATGCATTAAAGCTCAGACAAGATTGAAGGTGTGAGATTGATCTTGAGCTGAGAATTCATGAGATTTAAGCATTATGTTCAAAGGTTAAATATGACCATTGATATTCAAATATTTGAATTTAACATAAGATAAAAAAGATATTTATATTTCATCCACATATTTTGATAGTATTAAAATTTATTATTTCTATAAAAATAAAAGATAAATAAGACTCTATGGTGCATCTAATGAACCTGATTTGAAGATTTGGAAGTGTGTGTAGACAAAGATATTGAGCTTTAAAATTGACTATTATTTAGTGCTTATTATGGAAGTGACCCAAGAAGGATATTTGAGCTCATGTAGTTTTTGTTTTGATGTTTCATGGTTAAGTGGCTATTGGGGAGTGTTTTAGACTCCATGGGGATGCTCCGTGAGTATTTTGGAGGTGTAATAAATCTATCTTAATTATGAAAATTTCTTAATAATTTGACTGTATGTTCATTAATGGAATTTTTGTGTATAAGGTCACCATTTGAGTTGTTTGAGAATATATAAAGGTGAGCTAAAGTGATTATGATCATTTAAGAATGTCTTAGGGGACATAAAGAGTGGCCCTATGTATTTGTAAATGGTGTTATGTTCTTAATTTACTCTAAGATGTATCAAAAAGGTGAATGGGTCTCCATATGATCCAAAAGTGACCTAGACCTATTTTGAAGGGGGATTATGCTTGAGTGTGACCCATATGAGATACCTTAAGGGTAAAGGCATGTAGTGCGGCCAACAAGGATTATTATGGACATGATAACTCATGATTGCTCTATATATAGTGGAATTAAATATGTTGGGCTCTAGATAGGTAAGCAAGAGACTTGTATAACATAGAGACGTGTGAATGTTGAAGAAAAGAAGAGAAGAGGTTGAGTGTCCCTGATGGTTAGGTTGATGAGTAAAGAAGATTAAGGATTATGAGTATGACCTATAGGTCATGTTTCTAATGGTAGAATAGTGCTCTTGTAGGTTGAGCATGAGGTTGAGCATGAGAGAAGAGGCATAGAGTGATCTAATAAGATGTTTTACATGTCTTGAGAATGAGTGAAGCATTTTTGGTAACTTTGAGAGTTTGGTGGCTATTTTGAGAGACTGATTAGACTGTGGATAGTGTTTAAGATCATCTAGTCATGTTTTTGAAGCTATGATAAAGTTGTGACTATGAAGTATGTCGGGGAATCAAAGAACAAACACATATGTTCTGATTCCACTTGTTAGGATCTTGCTCCTCAAAAAGAGCACAATATGATTACCAAATACAAGCAATTAAACATGCAGAAATATACCAGAAGTACAAGTAACTAGAATTCACAAATAACACAGAATATGAGAGACAATACACTATCTTGTATTAACAATTATACAGAAAAGAATACAATAAAGAGATGCCACGCTCTTCCACCTTACAGAGGCTTGCCACACCTCAAATGTATAGTAATTCTTCTTCAAAACACTCTCCTACCAAAAATGGTCCCAACACACAACTCACACACAGAATTGGTGTTCACCTCTCCAACCAGTCAGTAATAACCTTGGTAGTACACCAAGCACTCTAAAGTACTTCAAGTTGATCTCCCATGAACCTGCAACCTGTAATTCAACAGACCATACTTACACATGTAGATCTCCTATGAGCTTGCAACAACCTGGAACTCAATGATCTTACAATGGAAGGATCTTCCTTGCCTTCCTTTCTAGCTCATAATTACAATACATGCCAATAGGTCTATAAATAGATCCCAAACTTAAAAAATAACATAGAATCTTAGTTTACTAATAATTATCCATGCAGCTCAAGACTCAAAGTAGCCTTTACATGCAAACACTTAGTTCAACTAACTAACTATTCGTGCAACGAACAGTTCTAGAACACACAGGCGATTGACGTTGATCCCTGTCTAACTGGTGCTAACCGATGTCAGCCAACTCCTTGCCAAATCCAGTTGCCTTCTGCACTAATCATGACCGACGTCGGTCATGCTACTGACGCTGGTACTTCTAGAACTTTAGCAACCTCCTCTTCGTCTACATAGTTGAAGCTTTTAGCTCCATAACCTAACAATCTCCCACTTGGAGGTAAACAGCTACAACTATACCTATACCTATACTTTGTCTAGTTTGTTCCCTTGGCTCTGTATCCCTCTTCAAGATCAGTCTTGAAGACCAACCACCACAAAACCTATAGTGTAAAACCTGTCATCCAAAATTACCTACCACATCCACATCTACAAACCCATGTAGAAAATAACTTGACCCTACATAGCATGTGCACCTGCTGCTGGTCCCTCTAAGAATCCACTAAACTACCCTCCAATGCTTCTTTCCCAGATTTACTCCAAACTTGTGACAACTCCCACTACTTGGGAAAACTTAGGTTTAGTACATACCATGCA
Organism: Torreya grandis; assembly: GCA_037957365.1. NCBI lineage: Eukaryota > Viridiplantae > Streptophyta > Pinopsida > Cupressales > Taxaceae > Torreya > Torreya grandis. The sequence continues at coordinate 2,888,584 of JARHVA010001422.1, read as the reverse complement.
CTTAACCTCATTATGTGAATCAAGACACTGTTTTGTGAGCTGTCCAACCATCGGCGTGCTAACCAGTCTCACACAATCATCTTGAAACAAAGTCAACATGTGACCTTCCATGTCCCTAGAACACACTCATGCCAAAGAATCTTGCTGCTCCCAAATTCCTCATGACACACCTCTAAACCAACTTTACCTTTAGTTTAGTAACTCCTCGTATATGTAACCTTGAAAAAAGCACATCATATAGGAATAGGATAATGTAGCTAATATTATCCAATCTGGTAAAGAGAAACACAATGATCAAACCTCCATTGTCCTACAGTTTATGTAAGACCATATACCCTGGCCTTCTGTCTCACATGTCCATTCCTTCTCTTCTTCATCCTGAACATCCTTTCGTCTCTCAGTGCTTACTTCCAGCTGGCAACTCCAACAAAAACACCCATTTGGTTCTCCTCCAAGGAATCACATCCTCCATCCATGCTAAGCTCCCACTATTTCCTAGATCTACCTACTCTGCTTCTTTAATAACTTCCTATTTCTTTACCATAAGTGAGAAATAAGTAGTGTAAAGAAGGGAAATGATGAATTTGAGGCTTAAATACCCTTTAAGTCCTCCATATGGGTTCTTGAGACTCCTTGACAGCTTGCTATCCACCCAAAATCCATCTCAGTAATCAATGCCAGTCACATCTTAGTCTGCACCCAATTGATGTCAGTTCCCTATGACTACCTCATCACCGACATCGATTCCCCCTGGCTGATGCCAGTGTTTATCTATCCCTGAGTCACTGATGTTAGGCTGCACATAGCTAACATCAGTCCCTGTCTAGACACTGATGCCATTTTTCTAGCTAACATCGGTCTCTGTGTTTTGCTTGTGAGAACTGACTTCTACCCGTGAGCTCCTTTTGGATCAAACCCTTATCCAAATCAACCTTGCTCTGCTTAAAATTCTTCTAACCCTTGTGCTGAACTCTATTCATCACCTTCTCCTTGAAAACCAAGGCTTTCCTATTCTTGTCACTAACATCAGATTGTTCAAGAAATGTCACCTTCTTCTTCTGCATACAAAAATCTTGATTTATGCTCTTCAAATCTGAAACCATACCCTTTGACTCAAGAACATGCATCTCCTTCTTATTCATGTGACCAAGCCTATTAAGCCACATCTTCAAATCTACAGCTGAAGTAGATAACCCAAAAAGAGAATCAGTAATACAAGTAGATAGATAAAGCATACCTACTTTCTTACCTCTTGCTACAATAAGTGCACCGTTGGTAACCTTCTAAGAGTCCGCTGTGAGAGTTACTGTGGAACCCTCATCACCCAAACTTCTTATAGAAATCAAATTCTGCTCCAGAACTAGGATATGCATGACCTCCTTCAACACCCATGTGTTACTTGTCTGCAATTACAGCTTCACTTTCCCTTTGCCAACCATCTGACAAGGCTTACCATCCCCTAAACAAATTTCTCCAAAGTCTCCCTAGACATACTCATGAAAAAATTCCCTATTTGGGTATACATGAAAAGAGGCACTAGAATTTAAAACACAAGATTTTACTTTATCCAAAGAACATACCAGAGCATCCTGTTAAATGAAATCCACAACATCTACTTCTTCTTCATGTCCTTCATGCTGATCTTCACCCAACCTGCAATCTCTCTTTAAGTGCCCTTGCTTTCCACATTTCTAGCAGGTTATTCTACCATATCTAGACTTGGACCTCCTGCTATTAAACTTCTACATTCGTAGCTTACTGTATTCTACCATTGCTCTACTCCCACTCAAATAGAAACCCCTGTGAGTAACCTATAATCAACACACACTAACCAGATCTAAACCAACCTGTTAGTATCCCAATCTAAAAGCTCTGATACCAGTTGTCAAGGAATCCAAGAAAAAACACACCTATTCTGATCCCACTTGTTAGGATCTTGCTCCTCAGAAAGAGCACAATATGATTACCAAATACAAACAATTAAACATGAAAAAATATACCAAAAGTACAAGTAACTAGAATTCATAAATAGCATAGAATATGAGAGATAATACACTATCTTGTCTTAACACTTGTATAGAAAAGAATACAATAAAGAGACGCCACACTCTTCCACCTTACAGAGACTTGCCACACCTCAAGTGTATAGTAATTCTTCTTCAAAACACTCTCCTACCAAAAATGGTCCCAACACACAACTCACACACAGAATTGGTGTTCACCTCTCCAACTAGTCAGTAATAACCCTGCTAGTACACCAAGCACTCTAAAGTACTTCAAGTTGATCTCCCATGAACCTGCAACCTGAAATTCAATAGACCATACTTACACATGTGGATTTCCTATGAGCTTACAACAACCTGCAACTCAATGATCTTAGAATGGAAGGATCTTCCTTGCCTTCCTTTCTAGCTCATAATTACAATACATGCCAATGGGTCTATAAATAAATCCCAAACTTAAACAATAACTTAGACTCTTAGTTTACTAATAATTATCCATGCAGCTCAAGACTCAAAGTAGCCTTTACATGTAAACACTTAGTTCAACAAACTAACTGTTTGTGCAATGAACAGCTTTGGAACACACAAGTGACCGACGTTGGTCCCTATCTAACTGGTGTTGACCGACATCGGTTAACTCCCTACCAATGCCAGTTGCCTTCTACACTGATCATGACCGACATCGGTCATGCCGCCGATGCTGGGACTTCTAAAACTTTAGCAACCTCCTCTTCATCTGCATAGTTGAAGCTTTTAGCTTCACACCCTAACAATCTCCCACTTGGAGATAAATAGTTGCAACTGTACCTGTACCTGTACCTATACTTTGTCTAGTTTTTTCCCTTGGCTTTGTATCCCTCTTCAAGATCACTCTTGAAGACCAAACACCACAAAACATGTAGTGCAAAACCTGTCATCCAAAATTACCTACCACATCCACATCTACAAACCCATGTAGAAAATAACTTGACCCTGCATAGCGTGTGCACCTGCTGCTGGTCCCTCTAAGAATCCACTAAACTGCCCTCCAATGCTTCTTTCCTAGATTGGCTCCAAACTTGTGACAACTCCCACAACTTGGGAAAACTCAAGTTTAGTACATACCATGCACTTAACCTCATTATGTGAATCAAGACACTATTCTGTAAACTATCCAACCATCGACGTGCTAACCGGTCTCACACAATCATCTTGAAACAAAGTCAACATGTGACCTTCCATGTCCCTAAAACACACTCATGCCAAATAATCTTACTACTCCCAGATTCCTCATGAAACACCTCTGAACTAGCTTTACCTTTAGTTCAGTAACTCCCTATATATGTAACCCTGCAACAAGCACATCATACAATAATAGGATAATGTAGCTAATATTATCCAACCTGGTAAAGAGAAACACAATGATCAAACCTCTATTGTCCTGTAGCTTATACAAGACCATATACCCTGCCCTTCTATCTCACATGTCCATTCCCACTCTTCTTCATCCTAAACATCCATTCATCTCTCAATGCTTACTTTCAACTAGAAACTACATCAAAAACACCCGTTTGGTTCTCCTCCAAGGAATCACATCCTCCATCCATGCCAAGCTCCCACTGTTTCTTGGATCTACCTGCTCTACTTCTTTAATAACTTCCTGGTTCTTTACCATAAGTGAGCAACAAGTAGTGTAAGGAAGGGAAATGATGAATTTGAGGCTTACATACCCTTTAAGTCCTCCATATGGGCACTTGAGACTCCTTGATAGCTTGTTGTCCACCCAAAATTCATCTCAGTAACCGATGTCGATCACATCTCAGTCTGCACCCGACCAATGTTAGTTCCTAGCGACTACCTCATCACTGATGTCAGTTCCCCCTAGCTGATGTTAGTGTTTATCTATCCCTGAGTCACTAACATCAGGCTGCACATAGCTGACATTGGTCCTTGTCTGGATGTCGATGGCAAATTTCTAGCCGACATCGGTCTCTGTGTTTTTCTTGTGGAAACTGACTTCTACACATGAGCTCCTTTTGGATCAAACCCTTGTCCAAATCAGCCTTGATCTACTCAAAATTCTTCTGCCCTTATGCTAAACTCTTTCTGTCACCTTCTCCTTGAAAACCAAGGCTTTCATGTTCTTGTCAATAACATCAAATTCCTCAGGAAATGTCACCTTCTTCTTCTGCATACAAAAATCTCAATTTATGCTCTTCAAATTTCAAAGCATACCCTTTGACTCAAGAACATGCATCTCCTTCTTATTCATGTGACCAAGCCTATTAAGCCACATCTTTGAATCTACACCTGAAGTAGATAACCCAGAAAGAGAATTAGTAATACAAGTAGATAGATAAAACGTACCTACTTTCTTACCTCTTGCTACAATAAGTGCACCCTTGGTAACCTTCAAAGAGTCCACTGTGAGAGTTCCTGTGCAACCCTCATCACCCAAACTTCTTACAAAAATCAAATTCCACTTCAAAATTGGGACATGCATGACCTCCTTCAACACCCATGTGTTACCTGTCTGCAATTTCAGCTTCACTTTCCCTTTGCCAACCATCTTACAAGGCTTACCATCCCCTAAACAAATTTCTCCAAAGTCTCCCTGGACATACTCATGAAAAAAATCCCTATTTGGGAATGCATGAAAAGAGGCACCAAAATCTAAAACCCAAGATTTTACTTTATCCAAAGAACATACCAGAGCATCCTGTGCATTGAAATCTGCAACATCTGCTTCTTCTTCATGTCCTTCATGCTGATCTTCACCTGACTTACAATCTCTCTTTAAGTGCCCTTGCTTTCCACATTTCCAGCAGGTTATTCTGCCATACCTAGACTTGGACCTCCTATTATTAAACTTCTCCATTCATAGCTTACTATCTTCTGCCATTGCTCTACTCCCACTCAAATAGAAACCCCTGTGAGTAACCTGTAATCAACACACACTAACCAAATCTAAACCAACCTATTAGTATCCCAACCTAAAAGCTCTGATACCAATTGTCAGGGAATCCAAGAATAAACACACCTATTTTGATCCCACTTATTAGGATCTTGCTCCTTAGAAAGACCACAATATGATTACCAAATACAAGCAATTAAACATGCAAAAATATACCAAAAGTACAAGTAACTAGAATTCACAAATAGCACAAAATATGAGAGACAATACACTATCTTGTATTAACACTTGTACAAAAAAGAATACAATAAAGAGATGCCATGCTCTTCCATCTTATAGAGGCTTGCCACACCTCAAGTGTACAGTAATTATTCTTCAAAACACTCTCCTACCTAAAACAGTCCCAACACATAACTCACACAAAGAATTGGTGTTCACCTCTCCAACCAGTCAGTAATAACCCTGCCAGTACACCAACCACTCTAAAGTACTTCAAGTTGATCTCCCATGAACCTACAACCTGTAATTGAATAGACCATACTTACACATGTAGATCTCTTATGAGCTTGCAACAACCTGCAACTCAATGATCTTACAATGGAAGGATCTTCCTTGCCTTCCTTTCTAGCTCATAATTACAATACATGCCAATGGGTCTATAAATAGATCCTAGACTTAAAAAATAACTTAGACTCTTAGTTTACTAATAATTATCCACGCAGATCAAGACTCAAAGTAGCCTTTACATGCAAACACTTAGTTCAACTAACTAACTGTTCATGCAACGAACAGTTCTGGAACACACAGGCGGCCGACGTTGGTCCCTATCTAACTGGTGTTGACCAATGTCGGTCGACTTCCTGCCAATGCTAGTTGCCTTCTGCACTGATCATGACCAACATCGGTCATGCTACCAATGCCGGTACTTCTAGAACTTCAGCAACCTCCTCTTCATTTGCATAGTTGAAGCTTTTAGCTCCACAACCTAACAAAGTATGTATTGAGTGTGTAGAGTTAAAGAGTGCATCTAGTTCAGATATGTAATGTGTCCTAAATGATCTTTATATGTTGCTTCAAGTATATAATATGATTTGGCCAATAGGGTGTGTTAGATGACATAGATGTTATTAAAAGGTGACAAGAATAATATCCAAAGATCCATCATTAGGTGTTAAAGACATCAGTTCTAAGGTGAAGTGTTCTTATCAAAGGAGGGTCTAAAGGGGGTTGTCTTCTTTAGGGGAAGTTACTCCTTGTAAAAGAGGTATTTTACTAAAGGTAGGTGGTATAAAAGAGTTTATCATCTTAGGGGAAGGTAATCCCTTTGAAACAAGTGTTTCACTAAATACCTTTGGTTAGGAGGACATCATCAAAGTTTGTTAATCTAAAAGAGTTTATCAGTATCTTGTTTATAATAATCTTATAAGATATTAGTCCATGTGTTTATAGTCTTGAGAGTGGGTTTTATTCCCCAAAAGGGTTTTCCACATATGGCATGTGTTATATACTTGATTTTGCATTATATTTGTTGACCAAATTTTGACCATACAGGTCAAAATTAGGCACCCCTACATGAAAATTTGGCCTTTAGATATTTTAGGGGTGAATATCATGTCTCAGTGTGAGATCAAGTTTCTTCACTGTAATATTGATGTTGTTATCTTTAATCAATTTATTGTCTATGTCATTTTACTTTCTTTGAGTCATACTAATAAGTCTGAGTAGAGTTTAAAGAACATTTTCAAAATAGCAGATTTTGCATATACGTTAGTTGTAGAAGAAGTTGATCATATGGGTTTGTTCAGCCTAGTTCAAATTTCCTATGCACAAAGAAAAAGGTCCTTCATTGAAGCACACAAAAAGTTATTCATATTTAAAGACTTGTTTCAAAATCATTTTTTGACTTAGTCATTTGAGCTCAGCTATTCACTTCATGTTTATCTTGGTCTTCAACTTTAGATCTTCCTATTATGTATAATTCCTTCAGAGGAGATGTTTTGTACAAATCCCACAACAAAAGTACAAGTGTTCATTCATTAGGAGTTTTTGTTTTGGGTTTTTTGTTTAAGTGTCAAGAATTATTTTGGACATTTTGCCTAAAATAATTTCCTTAAAGGACCTTTTTTAGGCTAAGGGACCATTTTCAAAAGTTGAAGGGGTCATCTTCATTTTTTTGAAGGTAACTTTTAGCATAGTTCAATGTTTTTGAAGGGACAATTTTCCTTTCAAAAGGGTCATTTACAAGAAATTTAAAGGTCCATTTCAGAAAAGTCAAAGGGGTCATTTTTATTTTCCTAAAGGGCACTTCATCTTTTTTGAAGGATAATCTGCAATCCATCTGAAGGGTAATTTTTTTTTAAAATGGCCCTTTGTAAAGTTTTCAAAGGGTATCCATCCATAGTGAACTAAATCAAACACAAATTTGAAAGGATGATTTCAATATTTCTAAAGGACCAAACAAAAATCTCAAAGGAAGTCTTTAAGAAAAATTATCTATGGAATTTATTTGAGAAAATTATCCTCATTTAAAAAAAATTAAGTTGTAATTATTTTGGACTTTTTGTTTGAAGGAATTACTCAAGTCAAAAAGTTTACATAAATTAAGCGCGAGAAAGCCCAAAATATCTCTATTACAAAGATTGTCTGAATGATTTCTTCATGATAAAGTCTGAAGGATAGGTTAACCAAAAGGTTTGAAGAAAATAAAAAGAGTGCATGAAGAAAAAATCCCAAAGGAATTATTTTGATAAAATTGGCTGAGACAAATATTTTAAAGGACAACTTTAAATCCAAGTGCCCCAAAAAGTTTCATGAAAGACATCTTGTAAGCAAAAGTGTCCCACACAGAGGTTCCAAAAGGGCACTTTCTATGATTTAGAGGGAAATTTCCATAGTTAAAGATCACTTGGGAAAAATTATGAAAGAAACTTAAGTCTGAGGAAAATGTTTGGATGGAATAAGGAAGGTAATGGCCCCAAAAACATCAACTTTAAACTATGTAAAATATCCATTAGAGTCAAAAAAGTTTGGTGAAAACCTAAGGGAAAATGTCAAGGTAATAAATGGAAAGAACTTAAGCATTTGGTATAGGCAAAACAAGTGAATAATAGACAAGTCGATGGCTTGGGTCATTGTTAAAAGTTGATCAAACCAAAGAAGTCCTATGAAATTGATGAACATAGGTGTCCATAGGATGGATAGTAGTTAGAAAGGTTATTCTTTAACTATCATGATGAGTCTCATGTCCATTGATTAGTTTTATGTGTTAGTTTCCCCATTTTATATTTCAAATTCTCCTAGATAGTTTATGATGGAGGCAGTTACCTATGCAAATTTTGGAGGTTTTGTGCCACTTTTTGCCATTCTTATGTCTAGTTTCAAATGAGTAGACTCATGGCATGACATGACTCATATCACCCCTCTTTGACATGCAATTTTAACTAATATTCTCAAGGTGACACATGTCTTAGTGATATTTGGACTTCCCTTACTTGATTCCTTTCTTAAAAGCCATATATATGCATTTTTTTGGCTCTTTAAGCACCCTCAACTAGTTATTGGGAAAGCTCTAGCTAGATTTGTATTTTAAGAACTCTTAAAGAAATATACAAGTTTTTTTATCACTTGTATGATATAATATTGAGTAATGACTTGGATCTTGTTGGTCTAGTCTAGTAAAGATTGTCTTTTCTAGCTTGTGCTCTTGATGGTCTACCAATATACAAAAAGGAGATTATTGTATGTCTTTACCAATATTATTTTCTAAGTGTATATATATCCTATAAGTATTCCATGATTGTATCCCTCTTTTTAATCATTCATACCCTTCCTAAGAATCATATATCTTCTTGAATTTAACATATGAAACATTGATGTAGTAATAAATCCTGAGTTGTGAGTCTTGTGTGAGAAACACCTTATTTGTCTTTAAGTAGTTATTTTAGTCAATTGGGAGGACATTATACATTGGTATATCACCACTTGGTTTATTATTTATTTTTATTTAACCCTTTTCATACATAATATATAGGTTAGAGAGAGCTTTAAAGGTGCTTCAAGGGGAGCTAATCCCTTATCTAGAGATTCATCTCAATAAAATTGTCACCCACAACAAGAGAGATGACTCCATTATGCCACTTAGATGAGGAGAGATAATCATATCCTCAAGGGTGTGAATCTAAGTGTTAACATTATTTCTTATTTATTTATATGAATGATGTATGCCTCATGAATGTATGTATTGAATGATTATGAGTCTAAAAGAATTGGAATTAAAGTTAAAAATATCTAGTCTTACTGACTCACCCCCTCTCAGTGATTGTACCTCAAATAATTGGTATCAGATTAGGTCCTTTGAAGGAAGCCTAATAAATTGAAGGTGATCCTAAGTAATTAAAAAGATGGGTAATAAATTTAAGAAATAAAAACAATAGTGTAAGGCTATGGACAAGGAACTTGAAGAACATATTTGTATTATAAATAAATATGCCAAAGAGGATGAGAATGTTATCAATGATCTCAAGGTTTAGCTAGTATACTCCAAGATGATTTTATGTTCAAAATAAAAGGACATCATGTTTTGTAAAGAATCTTTTGATAATAGTAGAGAATATGACAACAAAGAATAGAATAAGTATCAAGAATAGATCAAGTCTATTGAAGTACAAGATTATAGATTGAAAGGCATGGCCAAAAAGGTCAAAAGAGATGAAGAGAAGATAAACATTCCTAAGGATCAATTAAGGACTGCAAATGCCAATCTGAAAGCAAAAATAGATTAGTGCAATAAGCTAAAGGTTGAAATGAAATAATTAAAAAGTGATCATGATCTTCTTATAGTCAAGTTGGACAAGATGGAAAGGAAGAATGATAATCTTGAGCAAGTGAAGAAGAATGCAAACTTGATGAGCAATGTCAAAATCTCAATTAGATAGCCTAATGCTTCAAGGTATGGTAGTTTATTTCATGATCATTATTATACATGTAATAAGTATGGTCATAGAGATAAGGAATATAAAAGGAAATTAGTAAATAATGTGTCCTCATAGAGGCTTGGAAGAAGAAGCAATTGGTCTTGGAGAAATCATAAATCAAATAAGTCAATAGGTATGTTAAATGATGTTATTTGTTTTAGTTATCATAAGAGTGAATTTTTCTTTAGATTCTATCCAAATGATGTTAAGAAGTCTTCAAACTATGTCAAAGGATATAAATTTATTATAAGGTTTAATAAAGGATAAACTCAGGTATGGAAATCAAATATTATCAATTCTAATCACACTATTCCAAAGGTTGATAAGAAATTTGCTCTAGAAGGATATGTTACAAATTAGGATAAGATCAAGGATCAAGTAGGTAAGATGGATGTAGAAGATAAGAAGATTAAAATTTTTGTATGGATACCTAAGGAAGTAAAGACTAAGGATACTAATTTTGTTACAGGGTATACTTTAAGAAACCCCTCCTTTAGAAAAGGTGTAAAAATTTGGCGAAATGTGTAAAACACCTGACAAAAAAAAAATTATGGCAAAAAAAATAGTTTACAAAGAAAAAATAATAATCTCCATTGGCGAATCATTCATAGTCTCTCAAAAAATGTGTAAAGTCTGGGCAAATTGTGTTATTTTAAAACCACAAAAAAATTATACATTGGCAAACAAAAAATAATAATCATAGTAAAATTTTAATTTTTTGGGCACTTGGAATGGGGTGGGATCGGCTTGTGGCACTTTGCGAGAGATATTTTCATACTATTCTATCATGCATACATCCCTTCATGTAGCCTTCATACCTCCTATGATGTCTCCTTGAAATCTTGAAGCCCTAAAATATGGCTAAGTTTGAAACCCTAAAACCCTGGAATCTGACTAACTCTGAAATATGATAGGATCGACCAAAACCTAGAATTTGCATTATAGCTCCTAGCGATCCGAAACCCCTCTCAAACACCTTAAAAGTATATAAATAAAATATAACTTAAAGTATAAGAAACTAGATGTCCATTATAAATGTAGACTTATACTTAAATGTTTATTTTATTTGTATACTCTTTGCTTCGAAAAAAAAAGGGTTATTCAATGTCTCATTGCTATTTTCTTGAATTCAGATTTATACATATTACAAATGAAAGTGTGTTGGCGAAACGAGCTGACTCCTCCACTTCCCATAACATGAAACCCAATGAACATTCCACATTAAGTGCTACCTGGTCGGCTGCATGAAAGGCAAATACTGCTAGGTAGAAACTCAAACGAAACATTTGCCTTAGCGATTACAAAGGTAGGCAATCATGAAACCCAAGAAAGCTTGGTGACCAGGAAACCATGGAACGGCATAGAAATTGCCAAAAAACACACTGACAAAATGTAAAATTTTCCAAAGTATGAATATTCGCCACTAAAATATTCCCTGCTCTGTTGAGTCCAAGAGTCTCAATGGATTATTTTCCAAGGTAGAAAGAGAATCAAAAATAAAGGAAAGTCAAGAGTTTTTGTTGACAACTTTTGTTGACAAGTTTGAAGTAGAGAATGTATCACCTGTCTAGTTAGAAAAGGAAAATCAAAAGTCTGCTCATATTAAAAATAAAGAGACCAATCTGAAGGAGAAGACCAAGGTACTAGCTAAGGTTAGTTTTGAAATTTTTATAGATCCAAGTGAACATCGTACTATTGTTGAGTAAGTTTCATGTAAAGAACTTTAGTCGTCAGTATCTAATAATAATATTCCAAACTATAAGGTGGATTCTTCAGATGAAAATATATGTCATGAATCTATGATGTCTCTATGTATTATCAATTATATCTTAGAATAGAAAGAGATTGATATATAAAAATAACTAGTTGTCATAGTTAATCCAAAGAACAAAAAGGAGAAGAAGAAGAACTATAGGTATCAATTGAGCAAAGAGGATTAGGAATATGAGGAGTTGTGGGTAACTCCTAGTTACATACCATGGCAGATCATTATGGTGTAGATGAGGTCTCTATATATGATTCTTAAGAGACCCCATTCAATGGAGAATCATGTTTGTGTGCTCAAGATGATAATTCTAATCAGATAAGATCTTTTTAAGGGGAAGCAACAAGTTCAAGAGACTGTTCAGAGGTTTGTGAAGGAGCTGTAGTACAGAGTTAGATTGAGTGGTTCCTTGTAGCTTAATGAGATTAATGAAAATTTCAATAAGTTTTTGGTGATAAAAAAGGTTTGTGTATTTATTTTTGGGTGTCTTTAGGTGTGAAAGAAGTTTTAGAGATGTACATTGACGAGAAGGAGGTCTGTTGACCCTAGTTGCTTTGAGTTTCTAGGGTTTTAGGCTTTTCTATAAAATTAGTTTACCTTGTGAATTGAGGTATAAGGATTATTAATATATTTAATGGGACAAATGGGTGGTCAAATCAAGATTCATAAATATTTTAAGGTTTATGGTTTTCTATTTATTCAAGTTTATGTTAATATGGAGGGCTAATTAGCTAGTTGGTTTGTGAAGGAAGTATGTTGCAAAGGATGATGTTGGTGACACAAATTGGTATTATTAAGGGTGAATATGAGATTGATATATATATGGAGTTTAAATTCTTTAATATGTGTCTACTAAAAATTTTGGGCTCTGTAAGTTTCAGATAGGGGTACAAGGAGGAAAGATAGGCCTAGTTTGAAGAAGAGTGATTTTTTTCGAGATTATCCAAAAAGAGAAAGGTATGTGTGGTTAATGGTGAGTTTTCATTATTTTTTAAGAAAATTTTTCCTAATTTATGTATGTCATGATTCTATGTTGGTGATCATGAAATTTTTTTGAGAGAGAAGGCTAGTAAGCATGAATGGCGATTCTTCATGGTGTGTGGAGATTTGAAGATGCTCAAAAGATGAAATTAATAAAAAATATTATGGGGAGTCCCTATCAAATATTTATTGATGTGTTCCATTAGATTTATATGGTTTTTTATTTTATTTCTTCATTGGTTGTAATGCTTGGTTAAGAGAGTGTTGGCATGGAGCAAAAGAAAGTTGTCAAGAAAAGAAGAGTTTGGTTCAAGGTAAGGGGGAGTTTGTATCATATTTAAAAGATGTTATTTTTATATTTTATAGTATTTTTAAGTCATAAATATAATATTTTTCACACTTTGTCATTGTGTCAATGGGGGATAAAGTTCCTATTGGGTAGAAAGTTCTTGTTGTGGGAGTGCTTTGAAGACAAAGAAGGTGAGTTATATATTACTATATTAATGGATATCATCATCAATGATAAAGGGGGAGATTGTTGGATATTTTTAATGATGATATCATGATTGTGACATGGAGATGATCTATTGAGTGGATGAAGTGTTTTGATAGTCTATGTAATAATGACAAAGTGTGTAATGTGCTTGTTCTAGTGTACTTTATTTTAGCTTGGTTGACCTTTAGTTTTAAATGATAAAAGATATTCAAGGATGAGTATGGTGATTAGAGCATGTGAAAAAGTTTTAAAATATTTTATGTATTCTTTTAAATCTTTTGTGCATAAGTATAATTCATCTACTTGTCCATAGTTTTCATCTAGACACTTTGGGCCTAGTGGTAGAAAATTTGATTAGGCAGTTTGATGACATCACCATTACCATGTGTGAATGAGTCAAGGGGAGATATGGTCATATGGTTTTGATAAGATTATTCCCTAGTTTTTATGAACAAAATATCAAGTCATGCATCAAAACATATTCAAAGATATAAATGTGTAATGTCAGCTTCTAAGATAGATTTCCCTATTTTTCCATACCTAGCCAAATTTACAATGTGGTCAGAAAGAGCCAAGTAAGTAGTTTGATGATGGAAGATATCACACATGTGGATGTTTCAGGAGAAGGTGATCATATGGGTTTGTTTAGTTTTGGAACTATTTTTTTTTTTAATTTTCATATCATGACATGTAGCACATCAAGAGATATGCATATAAAAAGTTGGCCTCCCAAGCATTTTGACTATGATTTCCCATACTTAAATAACTTTGCAATGTGGTAGAAAGAGGTGAGTGAGAATTTTGATAGAAATGTATCTTGCACAAGTGAAGGTGTTAATAGAAACTGATCATATGTATTTATTCTTTTTTATCCTAGTTCATTTGAGCTAAATTTGAGATCATCCACTAAAGCACAACAAAAGTTATGCAAGAGTAATGTTGGTATCCTAGACATATTTTTACATGGTTGGGTCTATGACAAAATATTTTGAGAAGTAAATTTAATGAAATTATATCTCACATGCATGAGAGTTTCAGGAGTAGTGTGCCACATGTTTTGATTCGCTTATGTGAAGAGATCATCTAGGCCAAATTTGATATCCTACATCAAAGTGTAGAAGAAATTATTAAGGATAAAAAATGGATACTCAAGATTATTAATAGGGACCCCATACTTAGTCTTTTTTTCAAGTGTTAAATCTCAAGCAAGATTGAAAGTGCATGTTGTCCCAAGAATTCAAGAATGAATGAAATGAGGATAGGTGCATAATGTTTAATGACTAATCAAAGGTACGTGATAAGGATACGATAATGAGTGAGCACTCATACAGTTGATAAAATGATGAGATTTGATCATTGATGACCTGAATAATTTATAGAGATCAATGAAGCATGTTGAGTCAAAGTTCCTAGATTACATGAGATGAGGTCAAAGTGATAGATGTTTAACATTTGGCTTTGGTAGTCTATGAGTTAAAGCTCAGTCAATATCAATGATGAGATATTGATCTTGAGTTGAGAATTCACAAGATTCAAGCATTATGTTTGAATGTTAACAATGACCATTTATATTCAAATATTTGGATTTAACATAAGATAAACTAGATCTCTATATTTTATCCATATATTTTGATATAAGTCAAATTTTTTGGTGTTGTAAAAATAAAAGATGAAGAGGACTCTATGGTGCATCTAATGAACCTAATTTGAAGATATGGAAGATTGTGTAGACAAATATATTGAGCTTTAAAATTGACTATAGTTTCATGCTTATTATACAAGTGACCTAATAAGGATATTCAAGATCACGTAGTTGATGTTTCAATATTTCATGGTGAATTAGATATTGGCAAGTGTTGTAGACTCGATGAGGATGCTCTATGAGTATTTTAGAGGTGTGATCAATCTATCTTAAGAATGAACATTACTTAAGAAGTTGACTGTATGTTTATTAATGGCATTCCTATATATAAGGTCTATATTTGAGTTGTTTGAATAAAATGTCTTAGGGGACATAAGGAGTGGACCTATGTATTTTTAAATGGTCTTGTGTTCTTAGTTTGCTTGAAGATCTATAAAAAATGTAAATATATCTCCATAGGACCTACAAGTTACTTAATCCTATTTTAAAAGGGGATAGTGCTTATGTGTTATCCATATGATATACCTTAAGGGTGAAGGCATGTACTATGGCTAACAAGTATTATTATGGACTTGATAATTCATGATTTCTCTCTATATAGTGGAACCAAATGTGTTGGTTTCTAGATAGCTAATTGAGAGACTTGTATAACTTAGAGAGGTGTGAATGTTGAAGCAAAGAAGAGAAGAGGTTGAGTGTGCCCAATAGTTGGGTTGATGAGTAAAGTATATTGAATACTATGAGTATTACTAGTAGGTCATGTTTCTGATGGTAGAATAGTGCTCTTAAAGGTTGAGCATGAGCAACGAGGCCTAGAGTGGTCCAAAAAAGATCTTTTGGATCTCTTGAGAATGAGTAAAGGAATGTTGGTGTTTGTGAGAGTTTGGTGTCTTATTTGAGAGACTAATCAGAGTGTGGATAGTGTGTAAGATCATCTAGTCATGTTGTTAAAGCTATGATAGATTTTTTGCTATGGAGGATTCATTTAGTGTGTAGAGTTGAAGAGTGGGGTTAGTTGGGATATGTAATGTGTCCTAATTGATCTTTGTATGTTATTTCAAGTATGTAATGTTCTTTTGCCAAAAGGGTGTGTTGGGTAATAGAATTTTTGCTAAAAGGTGATGAGAGTAATTTCCATATATCCATCATTAGGTGTTGAAGATATTAGTTTTAAGGTGGAAGTGTTCTTATCAAATAAGGGTATAAAGGAGTCTATATTCCTTAGGGTTAATTTCTCCTTGTAAAAGAGGTGTTTTACTAAAGGTAGGTGGTCTAAAAGAGTTGATCATATTAGGGGTAGTATCTCTTTGTGTTAAAGGCATTTCAGTAAATACCTTTGGTTAGGAGGACATGCTCAAGGTTTGTTGGTCTAAAGAAGTTTATCAGTCTCTTGTTTTTAATCATCTTATATGATAGTAGTCCATGTGTTTTTAGGCTTTAGAGTGGGTTTTATTCCCCAAGAGTGGTTCACATGTATGACATGTGTTATATGCTTGATCTTGCATTATCTTTATTATTAATTACTATAAATGATGTATGAATTTTTAATGTATATATTTAATTATTAAGAGTTTGAAGGAATTGGAATTGAAGTTGAAAATATCCAAGATCACTAATTCACAACCCCATCTCATTGATTGTACCTATAATAGATGCCACCCCACTAATGATGTCATAGGGTGATGCAAAATTGAAGAATGATTTCCCAATTAATATATTTTCAATAAATTCCATGGATTTTTCACTTAAACTCTTGATTTGGTTTAATTTGATTGAGTTTAATTAATTTTCTACATTTTTTTTAATTTGGTTGTTCACTTGATCAAACTAGTCAACATGTCAATTTACTAAGTTGTAATTTGATTGAAGTATAATTAGAATAAGGTGTCAATTATCTATAAAATAATTCCTCATTTAGGGCATTGTCAACATGAAATAATACTTTCATGTGACATGTGCTTGTGAATTAGAAGAATTTAGTAGTTTAGAGCATCATTTTGCATGGTCATAATTTGACTCAAAATGATTTGAGAAAAAAATATAATCACATAAAATGCATTGCCCCATTCAGGGAAACATTAACCTAAATTATCAATTGTACATGACAAGTTTAAACCATTTAACATGTTTTAAAGATTTTAGCCCAGATTGTGCATTTTCACATAATGTTGTCTAGATTGACAACTTGAGAACAATAGTGATAGGAATTGGATATCTACATTTTAACCCTATTTTAGAAAGTGTGGTGAGACATTCAAGTGAAGAAACATCTTTTCAAATATTGAAAGAGTTTTCAAGAAGAAGTTGGAAGATAATGATTGAAGAAATGATGCATGATTGCCTCTCAAGAGGGCATATAAGGATGAAAGAGAGGGATGTACTCTCAAAAAAGATAAAATGAGTGAAATTAACCCATATATGAGAGTGTAGCTACATGAGCTAATGCTTATATCTTTGATATACTAAAAAGAGGGCAAATTTTGTACACTTAGGTAATGATCAATCTCAAGACATCTTGCACACTTTAAATCTACTAGAACAAGGTAAAAATCTATATATCTTAGAATTAGAATAAAAATGAGAGTAATACTCCAAATAAATGAGGTCAATGAATTAATATTGTGCCCTAGTAGTGTAGATTTGATCAGTTAATAAATAGATTTTGATCCAGTAGGGTTGCTTTTGATCATTGATAATCAATTTTTCCCTAGTAGGGTTGACTAAATTAGTGATTAGTCTAAATATGGTTCCCCCATAGGAAAAATTAGTAATCATGGCTTGAAGATATAACCTAATGCATAGATTAAAGATGAGCAAGAATAAACATAGATACAAAGGTCTTAATGACTAAATAAGCCACAAAAAACCAAGCATAAGAGGATGCACAAAGTGATGAGAGAGATGATTGGAAGAAAGAGGATGGCTGAGCTAACCCAATATGAATTATGTATCCAAGTGAAACATACATAATCTAGATGGACCTTAGGCTAATGTAGTTCACCTAGAAGAGGGATAAAATAAAATGAGAAAAGAAGAATAAAAGAAAAGATAAACCAATGTTAAATTGTAAAATCATGCTAGGTATGTTAGTATGAAGGATAATGCCCTCACCAGATACTATGATATAATTTAGGAGATGCACATCCCAAACTAATCATATAAATAGTCTTGTCAAGAGTCTCATGTTAGGTTTAGTGCATTCAAAAATGATCTTCAAAGCTTCGTTTACTTTTGGACTTGGATCACTTAGTGTTTATTAGAGAAAAATGAAATTATGCATCATAAGTATGAGTAAATTATAATAATAGTGTATTTCTATTACAAATGGATAGTTCAAATGTGAATATTTATACATAAGGATAATGATAAAAACTACCAACTCTAGAGTTACAACTATTTACATTAAAAAAAAATAACAATAATATAAATAAGAAAAGAACAAATACAAAAATGTAATCTAACTTAAAATTAGGATATGAACAATCAAGATTTAAGTAGGAACAAGAATCTATAAAATCAAATTAAGAATGACTTAATAAAAAAAATGAAATCAAGATATGAACAATCAATATTCATGCATATTAGCAATATGTACTCAAAAAACCAAATAAAGGAATAAGATAAATACAACTTTAAACAAATCAAGCCTAACTAAAAACTAGACTAAAAGTGATTATAGAATGTAATTGAATTCAAAAAAGCAAAACAATGCAATACAAGACAAAATCATAACACAAAATACTAACATAACTAAATGCCAAGAATAAACAACAAAGGAATAAAAATGAAAAAAATATTAACAAAATAAATGGAAGGATAATAAAATAATAATAATAATTAAATAAACACACACAAATAAGAGTTAGTCACAATGTTAGCAAAAATAAAAAATAAGTGTTCATGCACCTATAATAGAGGCATTACTCTGTACAATAGGGTGACCCTTAAGCTAAGAAATAATGAGACTATTATAAAAATACAAGAATAAAAGAGATAAAATTTCCCCCAAGTGATATGGAAACAACATAGAATAAAATGGGGGAAAGAGAATAAAAAGAAGGGGTGGTCTAGTTAAATCCAGATGTATGAGACAAGTGGATTTTGCTTACATAGTTCCATCAATATGACATCTAACATGAACTTCAGGCCAAAATTATTTCTCCCAAGAAATGGGATAGAATAAAAATGATGATAAGAAAACATGATTGATGTTTTAGAGGAAATAAAGAAAATGGGCTCACAAAATGGCAAGAGCATTCACATGATTACTTCTAAAACAACAAGAGCGTGGGATCATAATAAATAAAAGTGCAAGACAATGTTTTTTGTTTTTTCATCAATCAATTTCTAATTTTTTTTGTGTTTTTTGGATAAGTTATAGAAATTAAATATTAACAAAAGGCATAGGGAACTACGTAACTAAAGCCATGTAGTTATAAAGGTAAGAGTTCAAACAATAGCTAAATTAGCTACAATGGGGATTATGGATATGAAAAATGGCACAAGGAACTAACCAATCAAGGAGATGCATGTACAAGAGTAGAAGTTTCAATAATAGCTAAAACTAGTTGTAATGGCCCCTATGATCCTACCAAGCCAAAAATTCCTACCAAACAATAGGAAAATAATAATAGAATAGTATGCAATGCAAGATAAATTTGAAAAACCAATCAACACGAAAAACCATGTACTAATGTATCTTTATTCATTTGTCTATACGAGGAAGCTGTAAAATATGATTTAGGATAAATTGCTTTGTAGAACTAGTGATGAGCACGTCTAAAATGCTTATGAGTCATATTTAGGATCATAATTGGTTAATGATTTTCTAGGTCATTCACAAATGTTTTTGGATTTTTCTAAGCATCTCAACTCGATCAAGAATTATAAAAGACTAAATGGTCCAACTCATAAAATAAAGAGTGTTAAAACTTAAATTACTCATAAAATGGTGAGAGCATATGGAAAAGTGGGACTGAGCTACCTCATTGTAAATCTAGTGTGGCTTACATAGTCCCATTAGGACCTCAAGTCAAATTAGTTCTGCCAATAAAAGATGATGAGATCTTACTAGGTAATAATAAATTCACAAATCAAGGAAAATGGCAAGGCAAATAATAATAATAATAATAATAATAATAATAATAATAATAATAATAGTAATAATAGTAATAATAATAATAATAATAATAATAATAATAATAATAATAATAATAATAATAATAATAATAATAATAATAATAATAATAATAATAATAATAGAAAGGTGATGCAACAATTCATCATAATTTACCCATAGGTGGTTATAATTAGGAAACAACAACATAAGTTAGTGATACTACCTTGACCACAGGTGTAGACAATAGAAAACTATGCACTTGTTTTTTTCAATGACAAAATACTTTAAGACCCCCATAAATATTCCCTAAACCTTATTAACCTTTAATAAACCCCTCTTAACCTAACTAAATCACTATTTTCCTAGTCACATAATATTATTCAAAAATAATTTTTGAAATTACTATTCAAAAGTACTATTTACTATCACTATTCACTATAGGACCCACTATCACTATTCATGATGACATGGAAAGTGGCATGGCATGTGACATGGAAAGTGACATGGCATGTGACATGCTAAGTGACATGGAAGGTGATTTGCGAGTTGATGTGGCAAGTGACATGGCTTAAAAGTGATGTGGCTTAATGTGGGACATCATACCCCACTTGGGACCCTTCCCAAAGTGCTTGATGACCTCATTTAAGCATCAAAAGGCCCCCCCTTTAAATATGGTGAATTTAACATCAAGAGACCATTAGTAAACATTTATTTTACATGAAATTAACCTCCAAAATAAGAAACCTACCTCTTTAAGACAAAGGGCACCCATTTTTGACTTCTTAACCCAAATGGGACACTAACCAACCCAAATGGGAATCCCCACCCACCTCATTTTGACTAATTTATCCACCACATAGAAAATTGTGCAATACATATATTATTCCTCTTTTGGCATGACTCTTCACAACATATGCTATAAATCCCCCCTTTCCTTCACCAAGGGTTAAGTTGGAAAGTAGCAAAAATTAGTATTTTTTGTTATTAACATTTTATTGCAGGTTTTTGGAGGAGGTTATCCACTTGAGAATGAGTTCATCCTCATCTTGGAGGATAAAATATTCAAATCATGAAAGCTCTACCAAAATAACTCCAAGATTTCATCAACAACACCATCATCGACAACCATCTCAAAGGTAACCTTGTTTATTTATTTCATTTCAATGTATTATCTCTTTTGGCCTTAACCTTCATAAACATCACCTTTCACCTATTCTTTTCCCATTTTTCACTTACTTCATTTATTTCCTTGGCCAAATTTACCCACTTGACCCTCTTTACCTCTTTGCCATAATTCACCCACTTGACCCCTTTTGCCTCTTGGCCATATTTACCAGCTTGACCATTTATCCCTTTTACCCTTTTCCCTTTTAACTTCTTGATCATTTTGACCATCAACTTATTAATCATTTCAATCATTTATCAACCTCAACCAAACCATTTTTTTTGACCATTTTCCAAATGAATGCCATAACCTTAACTCGATTAGCCTTTTAGCATTTGATTTATTTAGTCATTTTCTCAGCAAAGCATCTATCTTAATTGTATTTAATTTTAGATATGATGTCATTTAATGAAATTATATTTCAATTTAATTATCCAGATAAGGTGGATTGACAACCTCTTAGGAAGCTTTTACTTCTAGGACATAAGTCATGCTAGGCAATCCACTTTGCTACTAGTCTATCAAGCAAGTTTTCTTAGTGTTTTCTTAATGCAAGTTATTCCTTCCTAGCCAAAGAGGAGTATCCAACATCATCTAGATCATGTGTACATTTTATAATAGGTTCTCATAACCATTACCCTTATTGATAGTTTATTCTTTTCATACTTAGAAAAAATAAAAAAATAGAGAGAAACATTTGGGCATGCTTGGTGGGACCTAGTTCCCTTTCTTCCTTAATTGTTTACTCATCAAATGAAATCATTTCTTTTCGGGCTTAAAAATAAACCATTGGAATTCATTTATTTCTTGCTAATTTTAGTTCATTTAATAACTTAGGAGGAAAATTAAACCTATCATAGCATTCACACTTGTTATCACACACAAAACTAAACCACAAAATAATTTACATATCAAAATAATACTTGAGACAAGGATCAATTGGGATTTCATCACATGATGGAAACCTTAAACCCTCTTGGAAATCCCACTTGGATTTCACCACCAAGGGGAGAACAAACTAAGATCTCTAGTTCAGTATAAACTCTAGACTTAGTATATATTGGCTAAGTACTCATATTGGTTATGAGATCGTGAAGTGAGGGGAGAAAGCCCCAAACACCAAGCCATGTACTAAATTTCAACACAAATCTTTATTTTTAACACCTAAATAACCTAAAACTATTTGTAGACTTCCACTTTAGTATCCATTCTACAAGCCAACCTCCCTTATCCCACTCTTTAAGGCATAAGCCAAAAGTGATTTAAAATTAATCATAACGATAAAATGCACTTCTTAGTGTATGTATTGATTTATTTGAAATTTTTGGTTTTGCTCTTCAATTGAGGTGTGATTATCACAATCACATTCCCTATTTTCTCATATGGTTTCAACCAAACAACAAGTGAGAAATCAAAACAACCAACCACCACCTTCTTCTTCATTTATAGATTATAACTTAGATGTTGATAAATCTCCTCATGCTTCACCTCACCATTCGACTCTACCACATTATTATTTTAAAATACAAATCATATTTGGAGGAGATTTAGACTTTAATGCCTTCTTCAATAATAATATGCTTTACAACATTACCTCACTGTACCCCACCTACTTTAGTTCCTTCTTCTGATTTTTCTCTTAGCATGCCATCTCACCTTATGGTAGGTACCACTTCAACCCAATAATTGACCTAGCTTCTTCCAACACCCCATCTACCCAACCTAAAACTAATCTTCCACCTCTATCCAAACACCTCCTGTCACACCCTATGTGGGTTTGACTTTGCCATTTTTTACCTATACCCCATCCATCAGTGCATTGTCTTCCATTTCAACTTTTATCTTCCCCGTGGTTGAAACCAATCCTTCAACCATAATCCCACTTAAAATCTTAGTGCTCTCCATACCTCAAAACCTTCCATCAATAAGCACTAGAGTAATTACCCAGCCTCAACTTTCCCAAATTCTTCCTACCTCAACCATACCAACCACATCTTTTTCTCAACAAGTACCTATGACAACTTACCAATATGTCCCTCACCCAAAAGGTTACATGCTTCCTTCCACCCAATATTTCATACCAAGTAGTTATTATGTGCCACAATCTCAACTTCTTGGCACCACTTATCAATATGTAGCTTCTTTAGTACCATCTATTGCCTATTTATACATTGCCACAACCTAACCCCAACAAAATATACCTCTTAATTATATGGCTTCCCAAC
This sequence comes from Torreya grandis, assembly GCA_037957365.1. Lineage (NCBI taxonomy): Eukaryota > Viridiplantae > Streptophyta > Pinopsida > Cupressales > Taxaceae > Torreya > Torreya grandis. The sequence continues at coordinate 2,865,322 of JARHVA010001422.1, read as the reverse complement.
CTCAACCTAATCTAATCAAAATGATAATGGAAAAAATGACTAGTTTGGAGTCATCCATCTCTACCTCAACTAGTATATTGTTTTATGGAAAATTTTGTAAAGAGCCTATCCATCCATTCGTGACCATTCACACTTACCCTCATCAGTGGGAATTCTCCAAATTTTATAAATTCTAAGGTAAAGAGGATCCTCAATATCACCAAAGACATTTTTTTCATGCTTGTTACTTGATCACTTATGATGATGCTCTCCTCCTCTAGACCTTTTCCATGTCATTACCTAGAGCTACCCTTGACTGGTGTAGTGGCCTTCCCACTCATTCTATTTTTTATTTCTCTCAATTAACACAAACCTTTTTATAATATTTTTCAGTAAACATATCTAAAAATATTTACATTATCAACCTATTCTCCATAAAATTATTTTAAGATGAATCCATTATTAATTTCATTGCTAGATGGAGGGGCTTCATCAATCAACCTACCTTCCCATTACCCCAACCTGAATCGATCAAATTATTTTCTTAGGGGTGTGCTAAGCATATTAATCCAACTCTCCAAGTATAAACCTTTAGAACCTTTGATGAAGCATTCACTATGGCTTACAAATTGGAAAACTATGCTATTGATGAAGGGAAATTAAAGCTTCAAAATAAAAATTCTAGTTTTATATCCACTGACTTATCCACCACCAAAACCATGAACCCAAATAATTCTAAAGCAAAAGCATCAACACATTTGGTTATTCTAAAATTGCACCTCCTCCAACCATCAACCAAATGCCTTGAACCAACAATCCTCCTAATCAATAGAACTATACCCAAAACTAGGCTCTTTCAAAACCATTTACTCCAATTGGAGAGACTTATGCATCAATCTTAGTAAAATTATTTAAAATCAATATAATCCAACTTCCACCCATCAAACCCCCTAAAAAATTAAATACTTATCACCCCCTTCTTAGGTGGTATAATGAGAATGATCATTGTGATTATCATCAGGTTGTTGGACTTGATATTGATAGGTTCAATACCTTCAAGAGCATTTCCCAGGACCTAATTAATAAAAGGGAGCTTGTGTTTGATAATCCAAATGATCCTTCCAACCAATCTCTTGTTATTTTCTAAAAACCATTCCCAAATCATCCACCTTCAACCCAACACCATTAAAACCAACCCAAATCCTCCAACTCACATGAGGCACATGTAATTAATGTCATTAGTAAAGGGCCCATTGCTGAAAAAGTCATCACCTCTATCACCCCACCATCACCTATCTCTCCAGGTGCCCAAATGGAGGAAGTAGCTATCCTTCCCACTTCCTTGGATGAAATGATAGTTCCATCCACCTCTCCTATGGTGGAAATATTCAAGAATATAACCATTCTATTAAGCATTTCATTTAACCCTCTAATCTAAGTAGAAATGCCACCTACTTCTTTGGATAACCAAACCCAAAATGAAACTATACCTACCCTTCCATCTGAAATCATTACCTCAATCACTCCTATTATAGAACCATTTATATCTCCCTTGGAAATTTTTGCTAGAGAAACCTTACCCTCATCTACCCAATCATCACCTTCAAAACCTTCCACCTAAGATAGAAACATTGAAACCACTCCTTCCTCAAAGGGCTTATGCTTTGAAACCAATGATCAAAGAAAAAGACCCATTTATAAACCTTTTTCGTAGCTCATTCAAAGTTTTGAATTTACTTCCCAACCTAACTTTGATAGATCCACCTTTTGCCATTGGTTTAGACTCCTGTATTAAAGTAAATATAAACCTTCCACCTCACTTGAGTATACCCTCTAGCTTATTGAAATAACTCCACCAACTACCCCTCTTAAGATCACCAGTGAACCATCTAACATACCCTCACCTAAAATTTTCAAACCACCCTATGATTATTTCATCAAGCCATAAAAAAATTTAGGGATACTTCCCATGCCTAATCTCACTCACTCTCCATTGAGATTGGATTTAATCATATCAACCCAATCAAAACTAAATATAATTAAACCTATTATAAAGGGATGGTTTCTTAGGCCACAACCTTGGGTTAGGCCCATACCATCTCCTTCACCTTTACCCTCTAATTTGGGACCACATCCTTCAACCATTCTTGTTACCTACTCTTCTTCCAAAAACCCATATCCCCTTTCTCTACATATAACAACCCAACCCTCTAGTTCATCATCATTCCTTACCAACCTTTGTCCATCCAATTTCCCATCCATTAAACCCTCATCATCTAGACCTTCAATTCCTAAACCTACTGCAACTAAGCCAAATCTTCCTAAACCACCAACAAAACTCACTCCACCAACCACACCTCTTATTTAAAAAACTTTACCCCATAAGATCCCTACACCCAGAGTTCAAACTTCACCATCTTCTAGATCTTTACCATAATCTTATACAACCATTTTGCAAAGAATGTTGCAGGCCTCTATCATTAGCTTACCACCAATCAAGCCTTTTGACGCCACTCACCAAAAGCCAACCTAGTTCAATGACAATTTGATTTGTCTTTATCATAGGACCCTTGGGCATGATACAAAAAACTATAAATCCCTCCAATCAATTGTTCATGGCCTTTTAGAGGATGATGATCTGATAGATAAATATTCTATAAGTCCTTTACCTCTTACACCAACTATCTAATCCACCTATCAATCATCCAGTTCCTTATTTTTACCAAGGAGTGAAGAAGAGGAACTACATCAAGCAACCACCCCCCTTATTAATACCATTCATAAGGTGACTCAGACTCGAGATCAATAAAGGGATATAGGTAAAGCTATCCAATAAAATGAAAAAGCCAAGGCTAAGATAGCCATTCCATGGTCTTATCATTCAACTCCCCAACAAACCAACCACACCCAAATAGCTACACCTTCACCTTCACACTCACAACCACCCAAGCTAAAGACTCTATTTTGGGAACCCCTTCTTCTAATGCATCTCCATTCATCCAGTGCTTGGTGTTTGTTGGATAATAGATTTTTACTAATTTATTATAACTCTATACCCTTTTCTTTCAAGAACAAATAAATTAATGAACAAATGGGTAAACTATCAAGAATAGTTCCCCTGTGAATAAAGGTACAACTCCCTTTAATAAATTTAATGACTTCAAATTATTCTAAATATTTAGATACACATTAAACTAGAAAGTGCTTAAAGGCAAATGAACATCCATACATCATCATGCTATGAATGTAAGATTTTATAACATAATTTGGTAATAGAATACACAAACTCCATCTTCAATAATAACCAGATATAAACATGTAAATTACTAAACTAAAAAAAATGGTTTCTAGGGTATTTTATGATTGGTTGGATGGCATCATCTAGAAAGGTATGAAATATTCCAGCATCTTTTGATTGGCTGGTAATTTTAGATTAAAAGATAGGGGCAGTTGGGTAATAGGATGTGGATTTGGGTTACGAATGGCATTGATATACTCTGCCATTGACTGTAAGGTCTATTTCAACTCCCTTTTATCTTTCTCATCTTTCCAAGTTCAACTAACTATCTTTTTATTATATGCATCAAGATGATGAACATCTGTAGCATGTGATGCGTTCCCAAGATCTATCTTTTCAATTATAAAATATTGAACTATAAGATCTTGAACTTCCTCATTAGTTATTGGCTGTGCTATTTCTACACTCTAATTTCTTGTGTTTGGGTCGACATCTACCCTATATGTTGTTTTTATCTTCTTATATTTAGGAGTCTTCCCTAGGCACTTGCTAACCATGTCCTCCAATGGCAATGAAAATGGGACTATTTTTCATTTGTCACTAATCAAACTTTCTAGCCATTTGGGTATAGAGGCTGGGACTTCTTTACCAAGATTTAACTGATTAGAAGGCATATCTAAAATCATCATCAGGTTAATGAACTCTAAAGAAACCTCTATCAATTGTTTTTTACTAACCTCCTCTACCATTGGTGAATCACACTCTTTATCACCTGTTGCTTCTCTTGAATCTTCTTTAGAATGCAAGTCTACAACTATTCTCTCAAAAATCTACTTCTTCCTCTTACTTTTATTTTTTGATATGGTAGTATGAGGGGGTAGAATAGTTGTGAGGGATTTCTTAGATTCTCTGAGGATAGGAACCCTTCTAGTTTTAGGCTTGGAAGTACTTGCATCATAGATAGCAATAATTTGATTAGGAGAGCTTATTAAGGATGGTGGTTCAACCATTGATGCACATTATAGGGAACCTTTATTTTTAGCTTCTTCTAGATTACATTCCCTCAACCATTTCTCATTTATCTTTATTACTAAGAGAGTTTTGACCTCAATTTGATCCTCTCATATTTGTCCCAATAAATTTCTAGGATAGGTAATTATTTTATTTTTTCAAATTGAGGATCAATCAGTTATTCTTCATTATCAACTATTCTAGAAATGTTCATATTTAAATTAAGAGTGATTATTTGCCCCAAGGAGAATCTACATCAAAGTCTCTTTTTGACCTCAAATTCATCTAAACAATCTTCCCAATAATCCTCTATTTGAGGGATATGTGAAAACCCTATTCCAAAATCCAAGTTATCCCTATAAAATCTTTTATTGTCAAATTGGGATATGGTAGTGAAGTACTAAAAATTGAATTTTTTAAGATCTACTTCTAAATTTAAAGCATCAAAAACTAACAGACATGAATAATGTCAATGTTTAATGAGAAAAGAGATACCAACTTCCTTCTTTTTTTAGAAACTCTTATCCACATGGGCTAGCTTTCTATAGAATTTTATCAATACAAAATGATAAAAAATTGTATCTGGGTAACTTCATAGGTTCACTATCAAAACCCCCAACTCTGATATAAGTAAATTTGGGGAACTAGATAAAGAAGATACCATATATACTAATCAACTGCATTACTTCATCATACATTCTCTTGCTTATATTGCCTACTAGTTCATAAGTCATTCTTCTAGTAAAAACATTGTTAACCCTCTTGTAATTATCATAGCAATTATGCATCTGTAATTGTGAATAATAGTCATAAATTTTGATGTCTTTAACCAAGGGTACATGAGGTAGCCCTAATCATTATATCATAGACACTAGGTAATATAAAAGATATGAAGACATATAAAAATCTTTACTTCCCAAATTATTGTTGAGACTCAGATGCAAACATTTAGCTATAATTTTGGCCTAGTCCAAATATTGTTCCCCTTGGAAGATCACCTAAATGGAGAAATACATCCAGTCTTCACAATAATATGCCTAAGAGTTACCCTTCAGCCTATGTAGTAATACCATAATATCCTTTACCTCTCGAATCATGTGATTTCTTGTCAATATTTTGGGCAGTGTTGAACCCCATTTTTGGAATTTCAATAACCAATTCCTTGTGATCACGCTCTTGTAATTCATTTTCTTTAATGAGAAATACCCATAGGAAGAAGTAATATTGAGATCAAAATAGGGTTCTTTGGGTGGAATTCTCATCATATACATTAAGGTTTATCTATCGACATGAAGTAACACATTACCATCTATAGATCTAATGTACCTATTTTGAGGTTCATATCTATTCATACACTCTAGAACTAATTTGGGGCACTATATAGCCATGAGAAAGGCCACAGATTTGACCAAACCACTTTCTAATATCTTATTCATCATAAGATTTGGTACAAGATTTTTAGCCCTCTCCCTAAAATATTTGAAGTCATATTAAACCAAAGAGGTATCCCCTAATTCAGGGAGAGAGTAGATGAGACTAGAACCATGCTCATAACCAAGACAAGCCAACTTCATAGCTACAGATCAGAGGATATAATGAAAAATAATGATTCAAACTTCTTAAATAATGTTAAAAACTCAAAAGGATTTTTATTTTCAATTAAGAAATATAAATAATTTATAGGAAGAGTAAAACTCACCTTCAATGTATATGAAATAACTATGAAATTGGGCAACAAAAATATTATACCTCTGCATTGTTCCCCATTTGCATCAACTAGTATTTTGTTTGCTAAATTTGGCTTCTTCTCTCTTGATATAGATATTAATTAGGTCAAATAATTACTAACCGAAACAATAGATGCAAAAATACTTGATAAGAAATGACATATGACATATGCATTAATGACAAGCATTCTTCACATGCTACCTTGATGAATAATGATTATCCATAACCTTGTGAAAAATTAAAACTTTCCACTTTATAATGAATTTTGGATATATTCTTCACTAAATCTCTTGCTAATTTTGACTTAAAGAAAGCCTCAGGGTAAAATGAGAGTATAGTCATTGAACCCTTGAACCATTGAACCATTGAACTTTTGGAATGTGGTTCAACCTGAAGGTTCAAAGATAAGAGATAAACTACATAGATTGACCAATAGTCACATGAGTTTTCAAGAAACTTTGAACTTTGAAATAGTGAACTATTGAACTGTTGAGCTCTTGAACCTCAAAAAAGGGATCAAGTTCAAGCAGAAGGTTTAAAGACATAATTTAAATACAAAAATGGACAAATATTTCACTTTGAGAAGGATTGAACTCTTGAACTTTGAGAATGGGTTTGAGTTCAAAGGTTCAATTCTTTAAAAATTTCACTCATAAAAGATGATAGGTGGGTGAACTTTAAAAATAAAGAGCTAACTTAATAAAAAAGATATGACCAATAAGGGTAAAATGATAAATCAACTCTTGTTTAAGGAAATTTCATGAAAAATTGAATAAGGGTAACTCAAAAGGTAACATTGGCTCTAATTAGGGACTAAATTTTATGGCAAAATGCAGAGAACTCAGAAACTCTAGTTACGCATAAAATAAAACATAGTGTTTATATGCTATTTTCACTTTCTACATTCAAAGAGAGAGATAAGAAAATTACAAATAAATGGTCTAAGGCTTGTATGTACCTAGATGAAGTTGTGCACACTGTTATCCAGACATTGCAAGAACTCCTTTTTGGTTGTGGAGGATGACACCTGCAAAAGAAAGAGACTAAGACGAAGAAGGCGTTAGATGAGGAGGTGGTGGGTTGCCAAGCAAAAGCTTGAGGGATGTGAACCCACTGATTGATAAAAGTAATGTCTAATAAAAGGCAAAATGATAAAATACTGAAATGATTAAAGACTAAAAAGGAAATGGAAGCAAATGCTTACCTAAATGTTGCTATCAACTTGGTCATAATCGCCGACGTCAGTATTCCTACCGGCATTAGTTGTTAAGGTCTGTCGACGTCGGTTAGTCTGCCGATGTCAGTGGGGGTAGTGGTCTCTACGGCCGGCATCGGTCAGGGCAATAGTCTTTGGATGAGGTCTGGATGAGTTTTTGGTCTTTGGATGGGTCTGAGAAAGGCTATGGGTTTGGTTGAATGGTCTGGGGGTCCTTTGCAAGTAGAAAGAATGGTCTGAAAGAGGGAACAAATAGAAGATTAGGGAGACAGGGAGATAAGGATTCAGGTCTGGTCTGGTCTGGTGATAGGAAGTGCTGAATGAGAGCTAACAACTAATACATTTCTAGATTATTGAAATGAAATAAAGGAGCTCATACTTGCTAAAGAAGGAGAGTTGTTGATACTTGTCCCCATTGTTAATGTAACTTGCTGATGCAAAGTCCTTGCTATTGTTGTAGCTGGTGCAGAAGCCCTGTGAGAGAGAGAGAGTGAGAGTTCTGGTTTGAAGATTGGTAGAGTGGCGAAGTGAAGGAATGGATTCCTAAAGACTAAAAGGTTGGATTGATTAGAGATTGAAGGAGAGGGTCCATGTTCTGGAGGTGGAATGCAGTCTTGAAGGTTGCTGACGCTGGTAGAAATGCCAATGTTGGCCGAATAATGACCAATGTCAGCGGCTGTAGAATGGGGACAGAGGCTAATTTTAGCCTTCTGCCCATTCTTGCACTCTGCTAGGTCAAAGGGATGTGGGAAAATGGTCGAGAGGGTCTAAATAGGCATGGGAGAATGAAATAGGGGTCATAAATGGGTCATGGGGGGATGAAGGGAATCCAAAGAAGGGCATCCTAGGGTGGTGAGGTGGCAAGGGAGAGAGAATTATTATATTAAAATAAGATAATTATTTCAAATTAACAAGACAGGGGTTAGGAGTGGTTAAGTGAAATGGGACCAAGGGGACCAAGGGGGGAGAGGACAAGGAGGATGACCAAGGGAGTAGACACAATTTCGGTGTCTACATTTGCCCCTTTTTGTCTTGTTGGTTGTTCTAGATGAATTGCAAGACAAAAATAGGATTTGATTGCCCTAGGTGTGGTATAAGGTAGATTTCATCTTGTTGGTTGTTCAAGTGAATCGAAAGACAAAAAAATGAGGGTTGGTTGCCTTGATTATGGATGAGGTATTCCCCCTCAAAGTAGGAGTCAAGGGAAGGAAACCTAGAATCAGGTGCTGATTTGACAAAGAGTGGATGAAGATGGTGAAGATGGAGTGTGAACACTACAAAAGTCATGATTGTGTGTATACCACTTCACAAGATGGTCAGGTCAAATTGTCATAGGTTAAGGGTTGAGGAGTGCCAAAATTGAAATAACTGGGCCCCAGCATTTGGTCATAGCTAATCAGGTTATTCAATCTAAGTTGAAGCTCCAATGGTCATCGTGGTCCAGGTATCTCGAGCTTAGGAAGTGCTTCTAGAAACATGAAAAAGTCATAAGTAGTGGGGATCAATTGGCTTGCGATCCTATACTTGTGAGGGTCAAAAATAGTCTGCACACAATTTTGCTAACCAGTCGTGAGGTAGCATACATGCAGAAACAACCAAGGCAACATTGTCTTGGAAGTGGTCATGGTCGGAGGAGATAGGAATGATATCCAATGGTCATTGGTCGAGGTGGATGGATGGATGAAAGAATGTGGCTGAGCTAACCTTAGAAGATGTCATGTGATCTGAGTGCTACCTACATAGCCCTTGTGTGAAGGGCCTCAGGCCAATGTAGTTCTCCCCAAAGGGAGGAAGAGTCAAAGTGGTTGATGGTCTTGGTCTTGGTCAAGGTCATGGTCAAAAGGAGGATAAGTTTTGTCCATCAGGGAGATGAACAAATGAGGGTGGTTGAGCTACCCCAGAGGACGTCGTGTCATCTGAGTGTTGCCTACATAACCCAGATTGGAAGGGGCCTCAGACCAATGTAGTTCAGATGAAGGGTCTGAGTGGTAGATAGGTGGTTAAAGTGGTCAATAGACTGGTCTTGGTCAAGGTCAAGGTCGAGTGATGAAGAAAAAAAGGGGTTTGTTCATCTGAGAGATGAATAAATGGGATGGTCAAGCTAACCCCAAAAAATGTCATGTCAATTGAGTGCTACCTACATAGCCCCAGTCATAGGGCCTCAAACCAATGTAGTTTGAACTAGTTGAGAAGATTGGTCGATGATTGGTTTGGTCATGTGTTGAAATGATGAGGAGAAAAAGATGTTACAACCTTTTCCATGTTGTGTGATGGTGTATTCTGTAACATTGGTTAAGGGGTCTTTCATCCCTAGCAATTTTCCATATTCGTGATGGATGTATGCTAAAAATGAATTGAGTCTATTTATGCTTCAGCAAGTATTGTTTTATGCTTAACATAAATTGTGTAGTCCATAGTCTCCATGTGTATTGGTGTCCATAGAAACTAGTGTGAATAGGCTATGATGATGTTGGTGGTCTAAAAATGTTTAGGTTGGTTTGGTTTGAACTGGTTGGGTTGGTTTGACAAATGATTTGGTTGAATGTGACCAAAGTGTGAAAAATAAGTGAAAGGCAAGTTGCTCTTTCATTGGCAAGGACCAAAATGAAAGCATAGATAGGGGTTGTTAGAACAAAGAGCCCCATTCATGCGTCATGTCGTTGACCAGTGGTTGAGCTAGAGAAGTAATCGAATCACTTGACATTAAGTGAGCTAGAAGTCCCTTGAGTATGTTGGGGTGATAGGATGAATTATGTGATATGAGAGGATGGGGTAACCCTTTTGTGGCAAGAAGAACCTTGCCCCTTTTATAGGTGACCCAAGAATGACTATAGGCACGTCCATGACTTAAGAGTTTGTCAGTTTTTTTTTTTTTGATGGTGGACTAATCGATGCGAGAAGTCCACGTAGGGATGTTGTTTTGCTTGGTGGTCATATATGTGAAGCTGATTGATGCGAGAAGCTTCAGAAAAAGTGTTGTCTATAGCAAGATTTAGTCATAGCCATCCTTTAAGGGAGTGGTCTATATTTTACTTTAAATGCTTTGATATGACTTTGGCCTAGCTGTCCTTCAAGGGAGCAGTCTAGTAAATACAGCAATTATGTAGCTATCTTTCGAGGGAGCAGTCTACATTTAGAGTTTTATGACCTTTGATATGATAGGTATCCCATTTTTGATATATGTTTTGGTGACTAAAGTTTTTAGCCATGGATGAGCCTCTATAGGTTTAAGGGTTCCTTTTTATTAGGACAAAGCATTACTACTTGACAAAAAAGGGTTGACGAAGTGTTGGGGAGACAGGGTTAAAAGGAATGAGGATTGACAATGACAGGGAGTTGCTCAAGGGACGAGCTCAAGCAAAATTTTAAGTGATCGAGTACTTGACTAACAGCAGAATGGTCACAGATGAAAGGCATTTAAGGGATCAAGGTCTGATAAGTCTCTGGGCCATGCTTGTGCATTATGATAAGGTCTGAGTCAATTAGGAGCAAATTTGCCCCGTTTTCCTCTTCAAGATTGGTCACGTATTGATTGATGTTGGATGTGAAGTTGGTTGATATGGTCGCTGATTGGTCAAGACTGGTTGAATGTTTTTATAAAAAGGTTGGTTGAATGTTTGGGTTGAATGTTTGGTTGAGGTCATGATTGATGATTGGTCGATGTCTGGTTGATGTTTGGTTGAGGCCCAACCGAGGTTTAGGATTACAAGAGTGATTGATATTTGGTTGAGACTGGGTTGAAAGGTTGGTTGAGGCTTGGATGAAGGTTGAATTCCCCCAGTAGCTAAGGAGAATGTTTGATAGATTGGTCAAGGTTGGATGAGGCTTGGTGGTCAGATCTACTGTGTTGATGTTGAATAAGGGGGTTAAAGGTGGCAAAGGGACCATAGTCTGGTGTGGAGATCCCAATTTAGGTGATGAATTTGGAGAAGCATGGGTTGGTGTTGATGATTTGTTGAAGGGGTGGTCAAGAGGATCCTTGATGAGAAGGGAATCCCTTTTTTGATGTTGACGAGTGACAGCTTTAAGAGTGTAACAATGCTCAGTGTCATGTCCCAAAGTGTGATGATAGTAGAAAAATTTAGAGTTGTTGAACCAAGATGGTCTTGATCCGAGAGTCGATGAGTGGGGTGGTGTTGAAGGCTTGTTGATAATGTGGTCGCGAAGAAAGGTATCATTCCCCAGACATTGGCGAATGACAACCTTAAGGGCACAATAATGCTCCATGTCATGCCCAAGCATGCGATGATATGCACAAATCTGAGTATCATCGAACCAAGGTGGTTTTGGTCTGAGAGATTGATATGGTTTAAGAGGCAGGAGATTGATGCGAGAAGACTACAACAATTGCCGTAACAGCAAGGTATACGAACCTACTAATGGGTCTGTGTGTCTTGCTTTAGTGGGGATTGATGACTTTAGTTTGAGAGGTGTAAGAGGCTGATCCAAAACTCAAAAGTTTTGGTTGATAAATATCACAAGAACATAGAAATAACATAGTAACAATGAATTCTCTGAGAAGAGATGTAGTATTACTCAAAATTGCAATACAAATATATGCCTATCTCTGGGAAGAGATGTTTGTCTTCACATTTCGGGTTACCTCTTCTTTTATACACAATTTGAAAGCATGGGGAGGATGTGGAAGGTCACCAATCTCAAGGGAGATGAAGTGGTATGACTTCCAATATTTAAAACAATACATAATTTGAGGAATTACTATTTTTAGAAACTTACTATTTTTAGACAGCACTATTAAAATTGAAATTTGAGGCACTTCCATTGGGTTTTCGGGGGTCAAAATTCATTGAGCAAAGATCATGCCATTTCATGACATTCCCCTCATTCTTAGCTTTCCAACGGTTCAAACGGTGAGTCGATTGGAGCTACGGTGCAAAAGTTATGGCTCCTAGAAGTTCCGTCATCAATTGGGGTGGAATTGTCACCCGAATTGTCGCCTAAATTGATGCCTGGATCAGAGGCATTGGTCGATGAATTGGAGGAGATATATGTCTGATGGGTTGATAGAGTAATGGAGGTGACTTGCCTCTGTGAAGTATGGGAGTAGGAAGCACTCCTATTAAAGTGGACGGATGCGGGCCCAAAATTGATGGTAATGACAAAGGTAGGGGAGGAGTTCTCTGGTGTGGTTTAATGGCCTTCTTTGGTTTGGGTTGAGGACCACCATTGTGTGAGGTGAGGTTAGATACAGGTTTAGGTTCAGATGTGGATGAAGGTGAGTGAGATGTAGCAATCTCAGCAAAAGGCAAGAGGAAATAGTGACTGGGTCTTCCTCGATCGAAATGGGCGGAGAGACTAGGTCTTCTCTTGGTAGAGAAGAAATAGGAGAGTGTGGCTCCTCAAGAGGGCAGAGATCAGGGATGATGGTGCCCTCTATTTTTGGTTGAGGAGTAGGCAATGTAGGGTCCTCCATTGGTGAGAGGAAGGACAAAGGTGGGCTTAATGGCATAGGTGTGGTCAAGGCATCCCCCAGTATAAGAGAGGTCAATGGAGGACTAATAGGAGAAGATGATTATTCATCCTGTGGAAGAGAAGTGGAGGAAGAAGGCTCTTCCACCTGTGAAGGAGGTTGGTCAGGGACAAGAGGCGAGACCGTGTTGATCATGTGAATGTCATGCTCATGGTAGCTATTGGTCAAGGTCTGGACATTGTTTTGAGTAGGTGGATGATTAGGAAAGGGTTGTTTGAAGATATCAATGTGTTGGTTGGGTGGGGCATTTGAGTTGTCCAAAATAAGATCCCCCTTGTTGATCATGTCTTGGACTATATTTTTGAAGGTTCAGCAATTGTCGATGTCATGGCCTTCGACGCGGTGAATGTAACAGAAGTCGGCCTCCCTATACCATGTAGGGAGGGCTTTTGAAGGGTTGAATTGGGGTGGTTGGATTGGAGGGAGATTGAGGACCCCCTGCTTGACAAGTTTTTCCAAAATAGAAGCGTATGATTCTCCAAGTGGAGTGTATGAACGCTGGATGTACCGTTGTTGGAATTGTTTGGTGATGCTTAAAGATGTAGAAGGTTGAGAGTGATTAGTTGTTGTCAAGGATGGTGATCTAATGACTATAGTGTTGGCCACTCCTTTGGATTTGGAGTTGGTAGAAGAAAAAGGTCTGGAAGAAGAATGGTCATTGGCTTTTGCGTTAGTATTACGTAATTTGACCTTATCCTCTTCAATGGCGTGGAGTTCGAGCTTTCGGGCCATGGTGAAAGATTCGTCAAAAGTACAAAATCTTTGAATCCACAAGGTAGAAGAGATGTGCTTGGCACATGATCGAGAAAAGAGTTAGATGAGCTCAGGTTGAGGCAAGGAGAAGGAGAGCTGGTTAATCAAGCCCCTCCAATGGGCGACAAAATCAACTATTGATTCATCGTCAAATTGCCTGATGGAGTAGAGGTCTATGATTGAGACTTGTTTGGTGATATTGATAGAAAAATGGTTGAGAAATAATTGGGCAAGTTGAATGAATGAAAAGATATAATGTCTGGTAAGAGAGCTATACCAGTCAAGGGTGGGGCCAAAAAGTGACATGGGGAATGTGCGTAGAAGTAACGCATCATCGTGGGCTATGAGATAGCAGGCATGTCTGAATGCCCATAGATGATGTTGTGGGTCTTCCTTACTCTGGAAGTGAGTAAATTTAGGAAGCTCCCACTAGTTGGGGTATGGTCAGATTGGGATAGAAGGATGGATGGGTTCATTGCAAATTTTCTCATACGAGAGAGCATTACGTGAACCAAAAATAGAGGTCTCGAGACTGGACATTTTGTCCATCAACATTTTGATGAGATCTACTGATGGATTGGTGGATGGGGCACCCCCTAGGTTGTAGGGCACTTAAAAAGTGCTAGAAGGGGCATACGACATAGTTGGTTGCGCTTGTAGGGGTGCAACATATGTGTAACTAGTCACAGAGACAGAAGTGGAGGCCAAGGGTAGTTGGGTCATGAAGGTAGAAGGCATAAGTTGACTAGATACTGCCAAAGGTGGTTGTGTGGCAGCATTGGCAAAAGGAGAGGTAGACACTCCTGCATTTATGGGCACAAGAGTGTGAGGGGTTGAGACAATCAAGTTCTGGTATGATGTAAAACTTGGTTGAATTACGTGTGGTTGAGGGGGTAATGAAACCCCGATGGAGGTTGGTCTAAAAATAGATGGGGAGGCCAAACTTTACGTATTGGCCATGGTCAGATTAATGGTTGAGGCAAAAGGCTGGGTCATAAAATGTTGGGTAGCGAATGGTGTTGATGTCATTGCCACTTCACCCAAAAAGTCACGCGTTGGGTTTCTTGTGAGATAGTTTTGGAGGGCTGTGACATTGAGGTCCAAGAATCTTTCAAAATCTTGGTCCCCTTCAGGGATAATGGGGGTCTGAGTTGGGGTCGGTCGAGTAGGAGTTCTTTCAGTTTTCGAGTGGAACTCCATTATGGGACTGGTTATGGATGAGGAAGACAGAAGCAGTTGATGGCTAGCGTGGTCAAGAAGAGCCTCGATTTGACTGTGTGTCAAAACCATTCAAGGCAAGAAGAGGGTCAGGTTCCAGAAACTATGTTTTTCCAATTTCAAAAACTTGGAATGTAGTCTTTGGCAGAAAAAGGGTCAGGTTTTAGGCTTCTATTTTGAAAAAAGTACTATGATAGTTATCAATGTCAGTTGAAAAACCAATGTCAGTGGGGAAATATGGTTGGCGTCAGTTGTATAACCGATGATGGTGAGGAAAGGTTGCCGACGTCGGTGTTAAAGCTGATGCCGTTGACTGTGGTTTCTAGAAACTCAAAAAAATTAAAGATTCTTGGAAAAAAGGGAAGAAGAATGTCCTCACTAGCTCAAAAAACCAAATAGGAATAGAAAGACAGATGGAGACAGGCAGACCCTAAGCGTTAAGTCCTAAAAATCAACTTTTAAAATCCTGTGGCTTATGCCTTAAAGTGATGTTTGGGAGGTTGGCTGTTAGAATGGGTCCTAGAAGAGGTAGTCTATGGATGGTTTCAGGTTTGTTTGGCACTCAAGAGTCTGGGTTAGGTTCCGTACATGGCCTGGTGCTAAGGAGCAAGCTCCCCTCACTTCACGAGTCCAGTGGTAAGCTGGTCTTGCTTAGCCAAAATATACTTTCCCTAGAGATTATACTCTGCCAGAGAATAGAGTGGGCTTTCCCCTTGGTGATGAAATCCAAGTAGGATTGCTGGGATGGGTAAGGTATTTTTTGGGTGATGAAATCCCAGTCGGGCCTTATCTCAGGTAAGTTTGATGTTTGATTTGGTGCAAGTGGTTTGGTTGTGTAACATAAAGTGGACTACGATTAATTCATGATGCAGTTTATTAATTACTAGGTGTGGACTAAGAAATGCAAGCAAGTAGAAATGCAATGCAATGTGTTTTAAGCCCAAGTCAAAATGTGAGTTTGAATGAAAACAAGTTGAGAAAGGGTTGAAGGATATGATTTTTGACTAGTTTGAAATGCAAGAAAAAAAAGAAAAGTTCTTTTTAATCCTGCTTATGATGTCATTTAGAAGAGAAAAAAGAGGTGAAAAGGGAGAAACCTAATGCACCTATATGAACAGAAAGAGAAGGAACCCAGGGTCCCACCGCGCGTGCCAAAATGTTTCTATGCTATTTTTGATTTCTACATTCAAAGAGAGAGATAAGAAACTTAAGAAGAAATGGTCTAAGGCTTGTATGTACCTAGATGAAGTCGTGCACACTGTTATCCAGACGTCATGAGAACTCCTCTTTGGTTATGGAGGATGACACATACAAAATAAAGAGACTAAGACGAAGAAGGCGTTAGATGAGGAGGTGGTGGGTTGCCAAGCAAAAGCTTGAGGGATGTCAACCCACTGATTGATAAAAGTAATGTCTGATAAAAGGCAGAATGATAAAATACTGAAATGATTAAAGACTAAAAAGAAAATGGAAGTAAATGCTTACCTAAATGTTGCTATCAGCCTAGTCACAATCGCCAACGTCGGTGTTCCTACCGGTGTCAGTTGTCAAGGTCTACCAACGTCGATTAGTCTACCGATGTCGACGGGGGCAGTGGTCTCTGTGGCTGGCGTCGGTCAGGGCAGTAGTCTATGGATGAGGTTTGGACGAGTTTTTGGTCTGTGGATGGGTCTGAGAAAGGCTATGGGTTTGGTTGAATGCTCTGGGGGTCCTTTGCAGGTAGAAAGAATGGTTTGAAAGAGGGACCAAATAGAAGATAGAGGCAATAGGGAGACAGGGAGATAAGGATTAGGGTCTGGTCTGGTCTGGTGATAGGAAGTGCTAAATGGGAGCTAAAAACTAATACATTTCTAGATTATTGAAATGAAATAAAGGAGCTCATACCTACTAAAGAAGGAGAGTTGTTGATACTTGTCCCCATTGTTGATGTAGCTTGTTGATAAAGAGTCCCTATTGTTGTTGTAGCTGGTGCAGAAGCCCTATGAGAGAGAGAGTGAGAGGTTTGGTTTGAAGATTGGCAGAGTGGTGGAGTGAAGGAACGGATTCTTGAAGACTGAAAGGTCGAATTGATTAGAGGTCGAAGGAGAGGATCTGCATTTCAGAGGTGGAATGCAGTCTTGAAGGCTACCGATGCCGACAAAAATGCCGATGTCAGCTGAATAATGACCGACGTCGGTGGCTACAGAATGGGGATAGAGGCTAATTTTATCCTTCTACCCATTCTTACACGCCGCCGGGTCAAAGGGCCATGGGAAAATGGTCGAGAGGGTCTAAATAGGCATGGGAAAATGAAATGGGGGTCATAAATGGGTCATGGGGGGATGAAGGGAATCCAAAGAAGGGCATCCTAGGGTGGTGAGGTGGCAAGGGAGAGAGAATTATTAACTTAAAATAAGATAATTATTTCAAATTAACAAGACAGGGGTTAGGAGTGGTTAAGTGAAATGGGACGAAGGGGACCAAGGGGGGAGAGGACGAGGAGGATGACCAAGGGAGTAGACACGATTTCGGTGTCTACACATAGAGATGGAAGAAAAGAAGCAAGACAAACCAAAATCGGGAAAGGAAAACACAACACGTGACAATAAAGAAAAGGTTATGTACAAAATAAGGGACACCTATTTCATAAGAGATACAACCTAAGACCCTATCCATTATAGGATAGGGGTAAAATAACTCCATCTAGATATTCTAATTTAGAGGAACTAGGACCTAGTACCTAATGAATTTTGAAAGGCCCTTTTCAAATTGAATCAAATTTTCCATGTGATCCTTTAGGTTCTCTCCTTCTATCCTATAACAATACTTCATCTCCCTCTATGAACTTTCCAGGTCTAGTTTTCTAATAAAAAATCTTCTTAACCTTGGCTTGGTGAGCAGTAATTTGATCAATCAAGTCATTCCTTTCCTCCTCAATATTAGTTAAGTACATAAATATTTTCTTTAAGGAATATTGAAAGTATTGATCTTCAATTACATTTTGTAATTTAGCCATAGATAATTCTAGAGGTAATGATAAATGTGCTCTTATCCCATAAACTAGCTCAAAAGACACCATTCCTATTACTATTTTTGGGGTTCCCCTGTCAACCCAAAGTGCTTCATATAATATTTTATGCCAATATTTTGGATTTTCACTCACTAATTTCCTCATGATAGTTATCAAATTTTTATTATTAGACTCATCTTATCTATTCCCTTGAGGGTAGTATTCTGATGAGTGAGATAGAGATATACTATGATCATAGCAAAAGTAAGTAAGCTCAATTGAGGAAAAGTTGGTGGCGTTATTTTCTAAAAGTTTTTGAGGGATATCAAAATGTACCAGTATATTTTCTTTGAGAAAATTACACATCACTTCTGAAGTGGATCTCTTCATAGCGACTGCTTCAACTAATTTTATAAAATAGTCTATTGCCATTAAAATATGAGTATGTTTAGCACTTGAAGGAGGTGAAAGAGGCCCAATAAAGTTCAAAACCCATTTTTTAAAGGTTATTCTATAACAAAAGGCCTTAGAGGCAATACTACAAGTTGTGGCCTTTCTAAAAACATTTTACATTTTCCACTGTTAGCTACCCATCTGTACGCATCCTTAAACATACCCAACCAATAATAACAATTTCTAATGATTTTGAAAGTTGTGACTGAAGAGGAGAAGTGTCTACCATAGGCTTCATTATGCAAAACTTCTAAAATCTTATGTTATTATTCCTTATCCACACATCTTAGAAAAGTTCCATCTAATCCCTTCTTATATAAAACATCATCCCAAATGACATATTTTGTTGCTTTTAACTTCATATTCCTTTTATCCTTTGGAGATAGGTGACTAGGAAAATCTTCATAAGTAAGATAGTGTTCCACATCTAGGAAGTATGGATCTTGTAAACTTACCAATAAGATAGTGGGGGCTTCTTCTTTTTCTTCCTTACTTTTAGCTATCAATTTGCATAGACCTTAACCTCTAACCAATTTGGTTGGTCTAATCTCCAAGTCATATTCTTGAATTTTATCAACCCTTATTTCTCTATTGTTCACCCCAACATCTTGTTGAGTGAGAATTCTTTTTACAGTCGAACTAGGCACAAACATAATTGAATGAGAGTGTAGAATGTAATATCTAAATTATTTGATAGCTTTTACCACATCAAAAGCTTACTTCTTAGTTAAAGAATACCTAAGTTTATGCTTTTTGAGAGTAACACTCATAAAGGCTATTGGGGCTTCTACATTCAATTAATTATTCTATAACAAGATACCAGACATGGTATGTTTTGAAGAATAATAATAAATAATAAAATATTTTTGAAAATCAAGATTTACCAAAGTAGGTGTTTATACAATTACTTATTTAATATCTTCAAATGCTTTCTTAGTAGTCTCATTCCATTGGCAAGCCTATTTTTCACTCATCATCCCGACAATATGTTTTAGAATTTTAGTAAAATTAGGAATGAACCTCTTGAGAAAGTTGATCTAGCCAAAGAAGGACTTAACTCTAGTATTAATTTGAAGGAAGACTTAGCTATTTTATTTCTCTAACCATTTCTAGATCAATCTTGATTCTATCCTTTAAAACTAAGTGTCCTAATAACTTACCCTCTATTACAAAGAAAGATGACTTCTTAGGGTTAAGAGATATGCCATGACTTTGACACCTTTGTAAAATGAACTCTAGATCCTTCAAATGATCTCTTTTTTAAATAAAATAGTCAAATCATCAAGATAAATGATAATAATTATATCTTTTAGATCTCTAAAGGTTGAATCCATCACTAGTTGAAAATTTACACCAACATTAATTAAATAAAAGGGCATATAGTTATATAGATTCTTATTTCTCCATTCGTTTTCTATACTGGAACAATGTTTTCCACCCAGGTGGAGTGATGAATTGGATAAATAATCCTAGCTTTCAACATCTTTTCAATATCCTTAATAATGGCCTCAATAACTTTTGGGTTATAATTTCTCAACTTTTACCTGACTGGGGTTGCATTTGTTTTCAAAGGAATATGATGCTAAAATTGCCCATGCCTAAAATCCTTGAGATCATCATAACACCAAGAAAAGACATCCTTATACCTAATCAATAGATTAGACAATTTATTTCTCTCCTATGGTAAACAACATCTACCAATAGTAATCCACTTAGGATCAATTTCACTTCCAATGTTTATTTTCTCATAGTCCCCCAATTTGCCAGAATCTTGAACAAGTTTTTCTTTTGTATATTCATCTTGTCAAGTAAATAAATGTTCTAGAGAGACCAATCCTTTAGGTAATTTTTTTCCCTTTAACTGAATTACATCATCTTTTGAATTGATCCCTAGATCAAGATTGAATTATTTACATTCTACTTTAGATCCTTCAAAATAAGTCCTCAAGAACATCTCAACATTCTCCAAGAATTTTCTGATCTATTTATCATTCTTAAAAACTTGCCAATTTTCTACATTATTTGGGACATTAGGATAATAGACTAGTTCTATTCTATATGAATCCATTTTAAAATTAGGGTGTGGGAGAAGATGAGAAGCTGATACTACTAGAGAATCTACCCACATGTTTCTAGTCTCTAGGAATGGCTTCAATAGAAAAGGTGTCAAAATATTCTATCTCATCCTAAACTCTATTTTTGTAATGTCTCAATCTTTCATTTTTAACTAAAAAAATGCCTCTCACCTATTTAACAATTAATTCATCATATCCTCTTGCTTTGAGCATCTTTACACCCTTTCCTTTAGCTTCAATTAACCCAAGTAATAAAGCCTCATATTCTACAGTGTTATTAGTGTTTTTAAATTCTAGCTTGAAAGAGTAAGGAAAATTTTCACCTTCTGGTGAGATCAACACAACCCCTGCTCCTGAGCTAGTGGTAGCACAACTGTTGTCAAATTTCATGGTCTATAGATCATCTGAATGAATAGACTTTGGGACAGATTCTTTCTTCAAATCTTTAGAGGAGAGAAAATAGTTACCAAATTTACATTTTTCAAATAAAATATGAGACTTAGGATCATTAGAAGGGTATACAATAAACTTGCATTTAGGTTCAGGTTCTAGCTTGACTTTCTGCTTACCCATTAGAATTGTAACTTCTAACTAATCTAATTTAATCTACCCACTTAAATCTTTGAAAAAAATCCTACTCAACAACATCCCATAACTAATAGGAATATCTCCTACCAAGATAGTCAACTTCACCTTTTTATTAGGATAGGCTACAAGAGCAACTCATGCATCTTTAATTTGTCCAAGAAAATAAATATATTTACCATCCATGGAGTAAACCCTACCAAATCTTTGTGTAAGGGATAAGCCTATGGCTTTGGCTAAAGAAGAAGGCATTATATTATCAAAATCACCTGAGTCTATGATACAATTGCTGAGTTTATGACCATTTATGAAAAAAAACATAAAATGGATTGGGTTTCATATCAGCCATATAATAAGTATCATCAAATGAATTGAGGGTCATTATAGGAGTATGCATGGGTGATTCAGGTGGAGATGAAAATAATTGGGCAATGGGAGACTCAGTATTAACATTTAATTGACTCTCAGGTTCAACTTGTGTAGGGGCATTTTTGACATATTTAACTAATTTATTAAGTTCTTTGGGTTTTAACTTGAGGTATGTAGTAGGGGATATTTGAATCTTTATAGACTTAAAAAATTATAAAATATCAAAATAATTATCACGATCATTTCTATGTAACAATTTATTTTCTTAGGTCTTCAGATTAACATCAAAGGTTCTAGTAAAAGGTTCTTTACCTTTAACAGGCACTTCTTGAGTATTAGAAAATCTTGAATTCTTCTAACTTCTAGTGGGGATAGCACATGAAGGATATTTGAGAGTAACTGATATTTTACCTCCTCTTTCTTAATCTAATTCATATTCTAGGAATTGTATTTCAGAGTCACTAAGTTCCTTAGAGTTTCTTTCTTCTTCGGTAGCCTCTCCTAATACATCTTGAGTAGCAGCCATTTGAGAATATCTAAGCATCTTCAGATAAGAATTCCCATCATGATCAATATTCAAATGAAAGGCACACATATTCCCTCCCCCAGGAGGAGATTCAATAGCTAAGTTTGGTTGTGTTGATGTGAGTGGCAATGTCTTACCAGTATTCATCTGTTGATTATGATTTCTCCTACTGATATCTTGATATGGTTACTGAAATGGGGTATCAACCTTATGCAATTGTATTTTTAGGGAAATCATATCATTGACTATTCTTTGAACCATAGGATCCATAGAGGATGAGGGATGAACATTAGATATTTGGATTTCTTTCTTTCATTTTCTAGCCATAATAAGATCATCCACTAACCCAACTACCAAGGTTTGTGTGGCTGCTAAATCGACAATTGCACCTCTTTTAAGATGAAAAATTATATCAAGAGGCATAGAATTAATAAATAAACATTTTATTCTTAGTAGTTAGTCTTTTAGTAGTAGGGATCTTGTGCACAATTCTATTGAATTTGGCTATAAATTCCTTCATATGCTCATGTATTTCTTTCTTGAGTTGAGTCAACTAAGCAAGAAGGGAATGCTCATCTTCCACACTCTTGAAATTGTTTTCAAATACATATTTCATATCATTTTAGTTCATAATTGAAGAGTCATTTAGATGATAGAACCATTGTGCTATAGTATCTATTAGAGTTTACACAAAAAGCCTTATGGCTACATCTTGATATTGCACACCTAATAAACCACATGCTACTACAAAGGCACTCAGATACTCTTCTGGTAATTGTCTTCCATATCCATTAAATTTGGGTAAATTTTCCCTTACATTTTTAGGCAAAGGATTTAGGTCAGCCCCTAAATTTAGAGGTCCTATAGCTACTCCCCAAGGTTGGGCCATTGGAATAAAATTTACAGTAGAAGGAAAGATAGTAATAGAAAGAGTTAAGTCTTGACAAATAGAGGATGTAGAGAGTTTAGGAAGGCTAGGAGGTCTACTTCTAGCTTTTCTAACATGGGTATGAGTATAAGAAAAATTTAGGCTTTGTAATGTTTGAAAACTAGGATCCTCAACTCCCTCTCTTCTCAAAGATCTTGAACCTTCTAGAATCTAGCTTATAATTTTGTGATTGGATAGGAAGTTATTAGTTTCTAGGTTGCATTTTCTACTTGTCTCCTCCTTTGCTTGAGAAAAACCAATGTCAAATTATTAGCCAATTCTTCTTCTTTTTCTAATACTACTTTCCCTCCTATAATCATTAATATTTCGACGAGTGTGCCAAGTAAGGGTATTTAATTGACTAATTATATCTTCCTGCTCATCTTGAAAACTAAGATTAGGTTACAAAATAGGAATTATATTTTCATGTGGAAGTACCATTGTTGCTTCATATTAAGGTGACTAATCTTTCAACAAAGACTGTTCGATCCCCAACAGAGTCACCAAAGAATGTTGGCTAATAGATTTGTCCTAATTTATTTTAACTCTGTACCCTTTTCTTTCAAGAAAAAATAAGTTAATCAATAAATGGGTAAACTATCATGAGTATTTCCCTGTTGAATTAAGGTATAGATCTATTTAATATCTTTAATGAATTCAAATTATTCTAAATATTTAGATACACTTTTAACCAGAAAGTTCTTAAAGGCAAACTAACATCCATACATCATCATGCTATGAATGCAAGATTTTATAACATCATTTGGTAATAGAATACATAGACTTCATCTTCAATAATAACCAAATATAAACATGTAAATTAATAAACCAATAAACAATAAAATTCATACAATGAGTTGTCCAATAAAAGATCAATTACCAAATGAAAGAAGATCTTGCATAGAAAATCCAATTTCAAATACTCAAACACATAGATCTAAGTATGCAATAATTATTTCTCCTTTTCATTCACAGATGAAAAATATTTTAGACAAACATCATATCTATTGTAAAAAAGGTAATCTTATCTCTAAAAACCTCTTGTTTCT
The DNA here is from genome assembly GCA_037957365.1 of Torreya grandis. Taxonomy (NCBI): domain Eukaryota; kingdom Viridiplantae; phylum Streptophyta; class Pinopsida; order Cupressales; family Taxaceae; genus Torreya; species Torreya grandis. Next base: position 2,841,714 of record JARHVA010001422.1, on the reverse strand, counting down.
TTATATATATATATATAGTTGTCCTAATTACCCAATCTTTTAAACCAAACCCACAGTTAAAGTAACTCTGACCCATACGAGATTTTAGTTTTTACAAAATCACTTGAAAAACAAGTTTTAAATAGAAAACTAACTAAATATAAGATTATACAAGTAAGATTAAGATTGGGGAGATAGATTAGAATATCTAGATTTGTTTTTCTTAGCCGAGGAGATAAGTTACACTTTCGACTCCTAGGATGCTATAATAAATTCCTAGATTTTTGAGAAATTAGGGATGTTGATGTGTTTCATTCTTGTCTTCTAGATGTCTTTCTACCTTTGAAATTTCCCCATCTTCTCTGCATGGTTTGGGAGTGTGTTGATTCAGAGATAAGTAAGTGAATCCACCTTTGAAATTTAAGAGAAATTTTATGTTAATAAGTTGTCACTTTCTTTAATGAAGCTGATCTTTTCCCTAAAAGATTGAATCAGTATCGATATCTTTTTCTGGTTCTCCATCATCCTTTATGTATTTTACATCAATCCACTGTAGATCATATTGTAATGATTGAGTGAGTTCAGTTATTTCTTTAATCATTTTTGTAATTTCAATTCACCCTTGTCATGATACTGAATTCCTCCATTCGATGTTTTTCTTACTTACATAAAGCATATCCTCATTTAGACCTATCAAATTATTTTTTGATAAAATTTTTGCTATCCCATACTTTTGTACTTCATCAATTTGATTCATCACATTCATCCATTTAGCTTCATCTTTTATCCATGAAGCATTATATGTTTTTAAGTCTTTGATGGTAGCTATGGTTTGAACATATATATTCTTTAGTTCATAAATGTATTTTGTACCTTTCTATATTATGTCATCCAACCAATCATCAAATACCATGGCAATGATTTTGTTTTTGTGTATTTGGTCTAGCATCTTTTGATTGACTAGTGATTTTGGATTGAAAGATAGGGGTAGTTGGGCAATAGGTTATGGATTTGGGTTATAAATGGTGTCATTGTACTCTACTATTGACTATAAGGTCTATTTCAACTCCTTTTTATCTTTCTCATATTTCTAGGTTTAATTAACTATCCTTTGGTGGATGATTCAAGATGATGCACATCTACGACACGTGATGTAGTCCCAAGATATATCTTTTCAATTTTAAAATCTTGAACTTTAGGATCTTGAACTTCCTCATTAGTTATTAGTCGAGCTATTTCTACACTCCAATTTCCTATGTTAGGGTTGGCATCTACCCTAGATGTTGTTTTTAGCTTCTTAGATTTAGGAGTCTTCCCTAGGCACTCACTATGTCATCCAATGGTAATGAAAATGGGACTATTTTTCTTTTGTCATTGATCAAAATTTCCAGCCATTTGGGTGTAGAGGCTAGGATTTCTTTACTAGGATTTAACTGATCAGAAGGCACATCTAAAATCATCGTCAAGTTAGTAGACTCTAAATGAACCTCTATCTATTATTTTTCACTAACTACCTCTACCATTGGTGAATCAGACTCTTTATCACCTATTGTTTCTCTTGAATCTTCTTCAAAATTCAAGTCTACAATAATTCTCCCAAAAATTTGCTTCTTCCTCTTTCTTTTAGTTTTTGATCTAGTGGCACAAGGGGGTAGAATAGTTGTGAGGGATTTCTTAGGTTCTCTGATGATAGGTCCCCTTCTAGTTTTAGGCTTGGAAGTACCTGCATCATAGATAGCAATAAGATGATTAGGAGAGCTTATTGAGGAAGGTGGTTCAACCATTGATGCACATTACAGGGAACCTTTATTTTTAACTTCTTCCAACTTACATTCCCTCAACCATTTATTAGTTCTCTTTATTACTCAGAGAGTTCTAACCTCAATTTGATCCTCTCATCTTTATCCCAATCAATTTGTGGGATAGGTAATTATTTTATTTTTTCATATTTAGGATCAATCAGTTATTCTTCATTATCAAATATTAAATAAATTTTCATATTTAAATTAAGGATGACTATTTTCCCCAAGGAGAATCTACACCAGAGTCTCTTTCTAACCTCAAATTCATCTAAACAATCTTCCCAATAATCCTCTATTTGAGGGATATGTGAAAACTCTATTCTAAAATCTAAGTTTTCCCTGGCAAAGCCTTTCTTGTCAAATTAGGATCTGGTAATGAAGTACTAAAAAATTAAATTTTTTAAGATCTAATTCTAAATTCGAAGCATCAAAAATTGACTGACAAGAATAATGTCCAAGTTCAATGGGAAAAGAGATACCATCTTCCTTCTTCTTTGAGAACCTCTTATCCACATGGGCTAGCTTTTTGTATAATTTTATCAATACAAAATGATAAAAAAAATGTACCTGGGTAACTTCACAGGTTCACTATCAAAACCCCCAACTCTAATATAAGTAAATTTGGGGAATTGGATAAAGAAGCTGTCATAGATACTAATCAACTGTATTGCTTCATCAGACATTCTCTTGCTTATATTGCCTACCATTTTATAAGTCATTCTTCTAGTAAAAACATTATTAAACCTCCTATAATTCTCATAGAAATTATTTATATGTAATTTTGAATAATAGTCATAAATTTTGATGTCTTCAACCAAGGGTGCATGAGGTAGCCCTAACCACTATTTTATAGATGCTAGGTAATAGAAAACATATGAAGATATAAAAAAAAGTTCTACCACCCAAATAATTGTTGAGACTTAGATGCAAACATGTGGCTATAATTTTAACCTAGTCCAAGTACTCTTCCCCTTGAAAGATCACCTGGATGAATAAATACATCTAGTCTTCCCAATAATATGCTTGGGAGTTACCATTTAGCCTGTGCAGTAATACCATAATATCAGTTACCTCCTAAATCATGTGATTTATTATCAATGGTCTGGGTGGTCTTGAACCCTCTTTATGGAATTTCAATAATGAATTCCTTATGATCATGCTCTTGTAAATCAATTTTTTAATAAGAAATGCCCATAGCAAGAAGTAATATTGAGATCAGAATAGGTTTCTTTAAGTGGAATTATCATCATAGACATTAAGGTTTGTCTATTGACATAAAGTAACACATTACCATCTGTAGTTTTGATGCACCTATTTTGGGGTTCGTATCAATTTATGTACTCTAGAACTAATTCAGGGCACTATATAGCCATGGAGAAGGCCACAGCTTCAGCCAAACCACTTTCTACTATCTTATTCATCATAAGATTTGGTACAAGATTTTTAACCCTCTCCCTCAAATCTTTTAATTCATATTGAAATAAAAAGGTATCCCCTGATTTAGGGAGACAACAGATGAGACTAGAATCATGCTCATAACCAAGACAAGTTAGCTTCATAGCTACAAATTAGAGGATACAATGAAAAATAATGCTTTGAACTTCTTAAATAATTTCAAAAACTCAAAAGGATTTTTATTTTCAATTAAGAAATGGTAACATCTTATAGGAAGAGTATAAATCACCTTCAATGTATCTAAAATAATTGTGAAATTGGGAAACAAAAATCTTATACCTCCACATTATTCCCCATTTTCATCAACCAGTATGTTTGTTTGTTAAATTTGTCTTGTTGTCTCTTGATATAGATATTAATCAAGTCAAATAATTATTCTCTAAAATAATACGTGAAAAAAATGTTTGATAAGACATGAACTATGACATATGCATTAATGTCAAGCATTCTTCATGCATGACCTTGATGAATAATGATTATCCATAACCTCGTGAAAAGTTAAAACTTTCCACTTCATAATGAGTTTTAGATATATTCTCCTCTAAATCTCCCACTCATTTTGACTTAGAGAAAGCCTCGAGGTGAAATGAGAGTATAGTCATTGAACCTTTGAACCATTGAAACATTGAACTTTTGGAATGTGGTTCAACCCAAAGGTTCAAAGATATGAGATGAACTACACAGATCAACCAATAGTCACATGAGTTTTCAAGAAACTTTCAACTTTGAAATAGTGAACCGTTGAATCATTGAACTCTTGAACCTGGAAAAGGGTTCAAGTTCAAACAAAAGGTTCAAAGACATAATTGAAATACACAAAGGGACAAATAGTTCACTTTGAGAAACATTGAATCATTGAACCCATTAAACCATTAAACTCTTGAACTTTGAGAATGGGTTCAGGTTCAAAGGTTTAATTCTTTAGAAATTTCACTCATAAAAGATGATAGGTAGGTGAACTTTGAAAATAAAGAGCTGACTCAATAAACAAATATATGACCAATAATAGGAAAATGATAAGTTGACTCTTGTTTAAGGAAATTTCAAAAAAAATTGATTAAGGGTGAATCAAAAGGTAACAGTGTTAAAAGAAATTTAGCAAACGTGAATCAAAATGAGCCTTTTTAAATTAAATAACACCTCACCTTAACATTTTCAATATTTAATCAAAGCACTACATTCTATATAGGTTCAACTAGATGATCTCCAAACTCTTTCATCTTTGATTCGAACCATCCAACATGATGCCATGGTCACTTTTCAAGAATCAAAAATTTTGCCATATCATAGTGAAGACCCTAATTCCCCTCTTTTCATCACTACATCCATCAATCAGACACATGTCAAAAGAGTCATGATTGATGGGGGGTGAGTATCAATATTATCTCCTCTCATCCTTACAATTAACTTTAACTACCTAAAAACATCATGTTTGAAAGATTGATAGTACTTTGATCATTCAACGATCCCTTATCTACAACTCTAGGAATAGTTTTTCTCCACATCTATTTGGAGCCTCAAACTATTCTTGAACTATTTTATGTCATAGAGGGTGAGTTTCAATATAATGTGTTACTCAATCACCTTTGGATCTAAGCCATGGGCTACTTCCCTTCCAACCTTCACCGATGTATCAAATTTGAACATGAGGGATAAGTCATTACAATCAAAGCCAATCTGAGTCCCTTTACTTCTTTTAATATGACATATCATCCCAATGATGTCTCCATTCCACCTTTAGCCCCTCCACAACCAAACTCTAACTAAAACACTACATCAACCCCATGCACCAACACTTATGTCTATAACAATGAGGAAGCATCCACTAGTTCAACCATCCCTTCATCTCAGATCCTAGTTGAAAACCCCTTACAATCCACATTTTAATGTTTCATTCTGAGGGGATATACACTCCTAGATTTGGATGCTTTCCCTTCTTTGCATGAATTTAGGAATCTCCAAAATGATCTATCGTATGATCCCAATATTGTTAGCCATATCCCCTTTGGCATTTCCAATAATAGAATATATTTTATGTATGGGGGACTTGTTAATCCACTCCTTGCTCCCATCACCATGCATTATATCTAGCCATTCACTTATAGCTTTTCTTATCTTAGGAATCTAACCTTTTCCTAGATGTACCTTCATCAATGCACTTGGAAGAGGTTTGGTTTTAGAATCTATGAACAATGGCCTCATAAACTTACCATCATCAAAACACAAAAACCTCATGAGTTATTTGTCTTAGGATACATTCCCTTGGAAGAACCCACATCACCAGAACTAGTTCTTAGCACTATCGATGAACCTCCAACCTCACCAATCCCATCTCTCTCATTTGGAGAACCTCCAACCACACCAATCTCATTCTAGGAACTTCTACCACTATTACCCTCACCTTTCCAATTTGAGGAACCTATACCCTTACCAATTCCATTTGAAACTTCAATATCATCCCATCTAATTTTTTTTGGTCAGTACCATTAGTTTAGGCCTAGTTACCTATTAGCACAATGGCCAAACTAAAACCTTTCCTCTCATCTACCCTTAAATGATCAACCATGATTCACTTACCATCTATACCATTCATTACCAAGATGATAATTCTATCCTCACCTACCTTGGTGAAGGAGACTCTCCCATCCATAGATCCTTCCCTCTAGAAAACCAAACCATGCTTAATGAATCAACTATTGATGTTAACTTAGGAACCCATGAGAATCCTTATATCATTATATTGGGCCAAACCTTGGAATAAAATGAGAAACATGATTATCCTACCTTCTTTTTGGATTGTAAAATCATATTTGCTTGGTATTATCAGGATATGCTCATGGTTGACCCCTCCATTGCCCTTCATAACATTGTTACCTATATAAAGGCTAAGCCGATATAACAAAAGCTTCACAAAATGCATTATTATATAACTCTTCTCATCAAGGAGGAACTTCAACATCTTTCATCCATCAATTTTATTAAACCTTTTGACTACCCATAATGGGTCTCTAATATTGTTCCCATTACCAAGCCCACTAGGGGACTCTACCTTTGTGTGGATTTCTAAGACCTTAACATTGCATGCCCTAAAGATGACTTTTCTTTACCCAACATCGACTAACTAGTTGACCTTATCATAGGTCATGAGATGTTATCCCTTATGAATGGCTTTTTAGGATACAATCAGATCCTCATTTCCCACTTAGACTAACATAATATTTCCTTCACTAATCCTTGGGGAACCTTCTACTATCAAGTCAAGCCTTTTGGATTAAAAAACATAGGACCAACATATCAATGGGTCGTGACCTATGTATTCCATGATCTTATTCATAAAATTGTAGAGGATTATGTGGATGATCTCCTTGAAAAATATAAATATTACAAGGACCATTTATCTATTCTTACTATCATTTTTGACTGAATGATCTAATTCTATGTTTGACTCAATCCCAAAAAATGCATTTTTAGTGTTTTGTCTAAATAGCTTATGGGATTTATCATCTCCCTTCATGGAATTGAGATTGACCCTACTAAAGTAAATGTCGGGGAATCCAAGAATAAACACACTTGTTCTGATGCCACTTGTTAGGATCTTGCTCTCAGAAAGAGCACAATATGATTACCAAATATAAGCAATTAAACAGGAAAAAATAACCAGAAGCACAAGTAACTAGAATTCACAAATAGCACAAAATATGAGGGACAATACACTATCTTGTATTAACACTTGTACAAAAAAGAATACAATAAAGAGCCGCCACACTCTTCCACCTTACAGAGGCTTCCCACACCTCAAGTGTATAGTAATTATTCTTCAAAACACTCTCCTACCAAAAACGGTCCCAACACACAACTCACACACAAAATTGGTGTTCACCTCTCCAACCAATCAGTAATAACCCTACCAGTACACCAAGCACTCTAAAGCACTTCAAGTTGATCTCCCATGAACCTGCAACCTGCAATTCAACAGACCATACTTACACCGGTAGATCTCCTATGAGCTTCCAACAACCTGTAACTCAATGATCTTATAATGGAAGGAACTTCCTTGCCTTCCTTATCAGCTCATTAGTGGAACTAGGAGAAACACACACTTTGTTCTCTTCACTAGCACACTTTATAATACATGCCAATGGGTCTATAAATAGATCCCTAACTTAAACAATAAATTAGACTCTTAATTTTCTATAATTATCCACACAACTCAAGACTCAAAATAGCCTTTACATATAAACACTATGTTCACTTAACTAACTATTCATGTAACGAACAGTTTTGGAACACACAGGCGACTGACGTCGGTCCCTGCCTACCTAGTGCTGTCGATGTCAGCCGACTTCCTACCGATGTTGGTTTCCTTTTGCTTCATCTTGACCGACATCATTCATGCTACCAACACTAGTTCTACTAGATCTTCAACAACCTTCTTTTCTTTGTCTACATAGTTGAAGCTTTTAGCTCCATAACCTAACAATCTCCCACTTGGAGATAAACAGTTGCAACTGTACCTAAACTTGTGCTTTGTCTAGTTTGTTCCCTTGGCTTTGTATCCCTCTTCAAGATCACTCTTGAAGACCAACCACCACAAAATTTGTGGTGTAACTCATGTCATCCAAATCACCTACCACATCCACATCTAAAAACCATGTAGAAAACAGCTTGACCTTGCATAGCATGTGCACCTGCTGCTGGTCCCTGTAAGAATCCACTGAACTGCCCTCCAATGCTTCTCTCCCGAATTGGCTCAAAACTTGTGACAACTCCCACTACTTGGGAAAACTTAGGTCTAGTACATACCATGCACTTAACCTCATTATGTGAATCAAGACACTTATTCTGTGAACTGTCCAACCATCGGCGTGTTAACCGGTCTCACACAATCATCCTGAAACAAAGTCAACATATGACCTTCCATGTCTCTAGAACACACTCATGCCAAAGAATCTTGATGCTCCTAGATTCTCCATGACATCCCTCTGAACTAGCTTTACCTTTAGTTCAGCAACTCCCTGTATATGTAACCCTACAACAAGCACATCATATAGTAATAGGATAATGTAGCTAATATTATCCAACCTGGTAAAGAGAAACACAATGATCAAACCTTCATTACCTTGCAGCTTATACAAGACCATATACCCTAGCCTTCTATCTCACGTATCCATTTCCACTCTTCTTCATCCTAAACATCCATTCGTCTCTCAGTGCTTCCTTTTAGTTAGCAAATCCACCAAAAACTCCCATTTGGTTCTCCTCCAAGGAATCACATCCTTCATCCATGCCAAGCTCCCACTATTTCTTGGATATACCTATTCTGCTTCTTTAACAACTTCTTGGTTCTTTACCATAAGTGAGCAACAAGTAGTGTAAATAAGGGAAATGACAAATTTGAGGCTTACATACCCTTTATGTCCTCCATATGGGTGCTTGAGACTCCTTGACAACTTGATGTCCACCCAAAATTAATCTCAATAATCGATGTTAGTCACATCTTAGTCTGCACCTGACTGATGTCGATTCCCTGCGACTGCCTCATCACCGATGTCGGTTCCCCCTTACCAATGCCAGTGTTTATCTACCCTGAGTCACTAATGTCTGGCTACACATAGCTGACATCAGTCCCTATCTGGATGCTAATGCCAGTTTTCTTGCTGATGTCGATCTTTGTGTTTTGCTTGTGAGAAATGACCTCTACCTGTGAGTTTCTTTTGGATCAAACCCTTGTCCAACTCACCCTTGCTCTACTCAAAATTCTTCTGCCCCTTGTGCTGAACTCTGTCCATCACCTTCTCCTTGAAAACCAAGGCTTTCTTGTTCTTGTCACTAACATCAGATTCCTCAAGAAACATCACCTTCTTCTTCTGCATACAAAAATCATGATCCATGCCTTCCAAATCCGAAAGCATACCCTTTGACTCAAAAACATGCATCTCCTTCTTATTCATGTGACTAAGCCTATTAAGCCACATCTTTGAATCTACAGCTGAAGTAGATAACCCAAAAAGAGAATCAGTAATACAAGTAGATAGATAAATCATACCTACTTTCTTACCTCTAGCTACAACAAGTGTACCCTTGGTAACCTTCCAAGAGTCTGCTGTGAGAGTTACTGTGCAACCCTCATCACCCAAACTTCTTACAAAAATCAAATTCCGCTCTAGAACTGGGACATGCATGACCTCCTTTAACACCCATGTGTTACCTCTCTACAATTTCAGCTTCACTTTCCCTTTACCAACCATCTGACAAGGCCTACCATCCCCTACACAAATTTCTCCAATGTCTCCCTGGACATACTCATGAAAAAATTCCCTATTTGGGGATGCATGAAAAGAGGCACCAGAATCCAAAACCCAAGATTCTACTTTATCCAAAGAACATACCAGAGCATCCTGTGCAATGAACTCTGAAACATCTACTTCTTCTTCATGTCCTTCATGTTGATCTTCACCCGATCTGTAATCTCTCTTTAAGTGCCCTTGCTTTCCACACTTCCAGCAGGTTATTCTGCCATACCTAGACTTGGATCTCTGGCCTATCTTGGACCTTGATCTCCCATGCTCTATCTTCTCTCTTTGCCTTCCTCTGCCTTCAACACTCAAAGAATTTCCTGATGATTCACTTGTGCTCTTCCTGTGAATCTCTTCATTCAAGATCACACTCACAATATCATCCACTTTAAAGATTTTTAAGGTAGACGCAATATTAGAAACTGCAAGTACCAAACTCTCCCAACTTTCAGGTAATGAACATAGGATTAAGAGAGCCTTAATTTCATCATCAAAAACAATATTGACTGAACTTAACTAGTTTACCAAACCATGGAAATCACTAACATGACTATGTACATATCCACCTTCCAACATTTGCAAATTAAATAATTTCTTCATAAGAAATACCTTATTCGAAGCCAAGGGTTTTTCATATAAATTTGCCAAAGATTCCATCAACTCTATTGTTGTCTTACACTATGATAAGCTGGAAATCATAGATGATGCAAGACTCAATCTTATAGATCCCAGAGCCTTCTGATCAAGAACCTCCCATTCTTCATCCTTCATATCATGGGGTTTGCAATCAACCCCACCCAACAGTAAGTACAAATATTTTTGATACAGATAATCCTCAATCTACATCCTCCATAATTGATAGTTCTTGCCATTAAACTTCTCCATTCATAGCTTATTGTCTTTTGCCATTGCTCTACTCCCACTCAAATATAAACCCCTGTGAGTAACTTGTAATCAAAACACACTAACTAGATCTAATCCAATCTGTTAGTATCCCAACCTAAAAGCTTTGATACAAATTGTCAAGGAATCCAAGAACAAACACACTTGTTTTGATCCCACTTGTTAGGATCTTGCTCCTCAGAAAGAGCACAATATGATTACCAAATATAAGCAATTAAACATGCAAAAATAACCAGAAGCACAAGTAACTAGAATTCACAAATAACACAAAATATGAGAGACAATACAATATCTTATATTAACACTTGTATAGAAAAGAATACAATAAAGAGCCCCCACACTCTTCCACCTTACAGAGGCTTCCCACACCTCAAGTGTACAATAATTCTTCTTTAAAACTCTCTCCTACCAAAAACGGTCCCAACACACAACTCACACACAAAATTGGTGTTCACCTCTCCAACCAGTTAGTAATAACCCTGCTAGCACACGAAGCACTCTAAAGCACTTCAAGTTGATCTCCCATGAACTTGCAACCTGTAATTCATTAGACCATACTTACACTTGTAGATCTCCTATGAGCTTGCAACAACCTATAACTCAATGATCATATAATGGAAGGAACTTCCTTGCCTTCCTTATCAACTCATTAGTGGAACTAGGAGAAACACACACTTTGTTCTCTTCACTAGCACACTTTACAATGCATGCTAATGGGTCTATAAATAGATCCCTGACTTAAATAATAACTTAGACTCTTAATTTTCTATAATTATCCACGCAGCTCAAGACTCAAAATAACCTTTACATGTAAACACTCCGTTCACTTAACTAACTATTCATGCAATGAACTGTTCTGAAACACACAGGCAATCGACGTCAGTCCCTGCCTGCCTGGTGCTATCGACATCAGCTAACTTCTTGCTAACACCGGTTGCCTTCTACTTCATCTTGATTGATTTCAGTCATGCTATCAATGCCAGTTCTACTGGATCTTTACCAACCTTGTTTTCTTCATCTACATAGTTGAAGCTTTTAGCTCCATAACCTAACAATCTCCCACTTGGAGATAAACAACTGCAACTATACCTGAACCTATACTTTGTCTAGTTTGTTCCCTTGGCTTTGTATCCCTCTTCAAGATCACTCTTGAAGACAAACCACCACAAAATCTATGGTGCAACTCATGTCATCCAAATCACCTACCACATCCACATCTACAAACCATGTAGAAAACAACTTGACCTTGCATAGCATGTGCACCTGCTGCTGGTCCCTGTAAGAATCCATTGAACTACCCTCCAATGCTTCTCTCCTGGATTGGCTCCAAACTTGTGACAACTCCCACTGCTTGGGAAAACTCAGGTCTAATACATACCATGCACTTAACCTCATTATGCGAATCAAGACACCTGTTCTGTGAACTGTCCAACCATCAACGTGTTAACTGGTCTCACACAATCATCCTAAAACAAAGTCAGCATAGGACCTTCCATGTCTCTAGAACACACTCATGCCAAAGAATCTTATTGCTCCCTGATTCTCCATGACATCCCTCTGAACTAGCTTTACCTTTAGTTCAACAACTCCCTGTATATGTAACCCTGTAACAAGCACATCATATAGTAATAGGATAATGTAGCTAATATTATCCAACCTGGTAAAGAGAAACACAATGATCAAACCTTCATTGCCCTGCAGCTTATACAAGACCATATACCCTGGCCTTTTATCTCACGTATCCATTTCTGCTCTTTATCATCCTGAACATCCATTCATCTCTCATTGCTTCCTTCTAGCTGGTAAATCCACCAAAAACTCCCATTTGGATCTCCTCCAAGGAATCACATCCTTCATCCATGCCAAGCTCCCATTGTTTCCTATATCTACATGTTCTATTTCTTTAACAACTTCTTGGTTCTTTACCATAAGTGAGCAACAAGTAGTGTAAAGAAGGAAAATGATGAATTTGAGGCTTACATACCCTTTAAGTCCTCCATATGGGTGCTTGAGACTTCTTGACATCTTGTTGTCCACCCAAAATTTGTCTTAGTAACTGATGCCGATCACATCTCAGTCTGTAACTGACTGATGTCGATTCTTTGTGACTACCTCATTACCAACGTTGGCTCCCCCTTGTCGATGCCAGTGTTTATCTGCCCTGAGTCACTGACGTCAGGCTACACATAGCTGACATCAGTCCCTGTTTGGATGCTGACGCTAGTTTTCCTACCGACGTCGGTCTCTATGTTTTGCTTATGAGAAATGAGCTCTACCTACGAGCTCCTTTTGGATCAAACCCTTGTCCAACTCACCCTAGCTCTACTCAAAATTCTTCTACCCCTTGTGCTGAACTCTATCTGTCACCTTCTCCTTAAAAACCAAGGCTTTCTTATTCTTGTCACTAACATTGGATTCCTTAAGAAATGTCACCTTCTTCTTCTGCATACAGAAATCATGATCCATGCCTTTCAAATCCAAAAGCATACCCTTTGACTCAAGAACATGCATCTCCTTCTTATTCATATGACCAAGCCTATTAAGCCACATCTTTGAATCTATAGCTGAAGTAGATAACCTAGAAAGAGAATCAATAATATAAGTAGATAGATAAAGCGTACCTACTTTTTTACCTCTAGCTACAACAAGTCCACCCTTGGTAACCTTCCAAGAGTCCACTGTGAGAGTTACTGTGCAACCCTCATCACCCAAACTTCTTACAAAAATCATATTCTACTCTAGAATTGGGACATGCATGACCTCCTTTAACACGCATGTGTTACTTGTCTGCAATTTTAGCTTCACTTTTCCTTTGCCAACCATCTAACAAGGCTTACCATCCCCTACACAAATTTCTCCAAAGTCTCCCTGGACATACTCATGAAAAAATTCCCTATTTGGGGATGCATGAAAAGAGGCACCAGAATCTAAAACCCAAGATTCTACTTTATCCAAAGAACATACCAGAGCATCCTATGCAATGAACTCTGCAACATTTGCTTCTTCTTCATGTCCTTAATGTTGATCTTCACCCGATCTGCAATCTCTCTTTAAGTGCCCTTGCTTTCCACACTTCTGGTAGGTTATTCTGCCATACCTAGACTTGGATCTCCTGCTTATCTTGGACCTTGATCTCCCATGCTCTATTATCTCTCTTTGCCTTCCTCTGCCTTCAACACTCAAAGCATTTCCTAATGATTCACCTGTGCTTTTCCTGTGAATCTCTTCATTCAAGATCACACTCACAATATCATCCACTTTTAAGATTTTTGAAGCAGACACAGTATTAGAAACTGCCATTACCAAACTCTCCCAACTTTCAAGTAATGAACATAAGATTAAGAGAGCCTTAATTTCATCATCAAAAACAATATTGACTAAACTTAACTGGTTTACCAAACCATGGAAATCACTAAGGTGACTATGTATAGATCCACCTTCCAACATTTGCAAATTAAATAATTGCTTCATAAGAAATATGCTATTCAAAGCTGAGGGTTTTTCATATAAATTTGCCAAAGATTCCATCAACTCTACCATTGTCTTACACTGTGATAAGCTAGAAATCACAGACGATGCAAGACTCAATCTTATAGATCCTAGAGCCTTCTGATCAAGAACCTCCCATTCTTCATCCTTCATATCCTAGGGTTTGCAATCAACCCCACCCAATGGTAAGTACAAATCTTTCTGATATAGATAATCCTCAATCTGTATCCTCCATAATTGATAGTTTTTGCCATTAAACTTCTCCATTCATAGCTTACTGTCTTCTGCTATTGCTCTACTCCCACTCAAATATAAACCCCTGTGAGTAACTTGTAATCAAAACACACTAACCAGATCTAATCCAATCTGTTAGTATCTCAACCTAAAAGCTCTAATACTAGTTGTCAGGGAATCTAAGAACAAACACACTTGTTCTGATCCCAGTTGTTAGGATCTTGCTCCTTAGAAAGAGCACAATATGATTACCAAATATAAACAATTAAACATGCAAAAATAACTAGAAGCACAAGTAACTAGAATTCACAAATAGCATAGAATATGAGAGACAATACACTATCTTGTATTAACACTTGTATAAAAAAGAATACAATAAAGAGCCACCACACTCTTCCACCTTACAGAGGCTTTTCACACCTCAAGTGTACAGTAATTCTTCTTCAAAACACTCTCCTACCAAAAATAGTCCCAACACACAACTCACACACAGAATTGGTGTTCACCTCTCCAACCAGTCAGTAATAACCCTACCAGTACACCAAGCACTCTAAAGCACTTCAAGTTGATCTCCCATGAACTTGCAACCTATAATTCAACAGACCATACTTACACCTATAGATCTCCTATGAGCTTGCAACAACCTGCAACTCAATGATCTTACAATGGAAGGAACTTCCTTGCCTTCCTTATCAGCTCATTAGTGGAACTAGGAGAAACACACACTTTGTTCTCTTCACTAGCACACTTTACAATACATGCCAATGGGTCTATAAATAGATCCCAGACTTAAACAATAACTTAGACTCTTAATTTTCTATAATTATCCATGCAGCTCAAGACTCAAAATAGCCTTTACATGTAAACACTCTGTTCACTTAACTAATTGTTCATGCAACGAATAGTTCTGGAACACACAGGTGACTGACGTCGGTCCCTACCTGCCTGGTGCTGCCAACATCGACCGACTTCCTACCGATGCTAGTTGCCTTCTACTTCATCTTGACCAACGTCGGTCATGCTGTCGATGCTGATTCTACTGGATCTTTAACAACCTTCTTTTTTTCATTTGCATAGTTAAAGCTTTTAGCTCCATAACCTAACAGTAAAGGCCATCCTATAAATGCCTCTTCCAACAAACCTTAAGCAACTTCAGAGTCTATAGGGAAAACTCCAATCTATCCATCTCTTCATCTCTCAATTATCAGATGGATGCCAACACTTTCACCACCTCATTCAGAAAGACACATCTTTTACATTGACCAAATATTATCAACAAACATTTGATTCACTCAAAGAGTAATTAATTTCTCCACATATTATTATCCCACCTATAGATGATTACCCTTTCTACCTTTACGTATCCACCATTGATCACTCTTTAGGTACCAAGGTAGCTCATCAAGATGAAAAAAAGGAAAACCAAACCGTTTACTATGTTGGAAATATTGTCATTGATGTCAAAGGTCTAGCATTATTGGTGATAAATACCCCATTGCATTTAATGGTGTTTTTAATATTCATATCTTGGTTAATGTGTGTTAATATTTATTTAATATCAATGAATATATTTTTGGTTTCATATAAGTCAAAAGAGGGCCCATGGAGAAGTCAAAGATTCACAAGGTAAAAGATGAAAGAGGAATAAGAAGTATTTTCTCATGAAGAGTCATCTTGAGGAGTTATAAGAGTTAACATGTATAGAGAAAATATGTATGGCACATTTTTCCATGAAGGGACACTTTAAGGAATATTAAAAGTCACCAAGATAAAGACAAAAAATAAAAATACACTTTTGCTTATAAAGGGTCACCAAATAACTTTTCAAATGTACGGATACAAAGGGTCATGCAAGTTTGGCACCATTTTCTATGAGGATTGAAGGGTCACAAAGGGTGAAGGATAAAGTTCATTTGGAAATATATAAATAAAGGCTTGAGAAGCCATTTGTAATATGCAAGAGAGTATATGGTTTGTATTTGTTTTTAAATAGAGAAAAGTAGAAGATATTTTGGAGTTCTATCATTTGTTGAGTAAGCAACATTGAGAGATAGTTGTGTTTTATACAAAAGAAGGGTTGGTGCTTCTGTGGGTTAATACTCATGAAAATTTTAAGGGTTTGGTGCTCATAAATATTTATTGTGTTGGTGCTTGGTAAAGGGGTTGGTGCTCCTACAAGTTCCTGCTTGAAAAATTTGTATTTTGATTTGGTGCTCATTCATATACTTGAGATTGTTCTCCATGGTATTTCCCACTTTGGTTTTCCATGTAAAAATTTAGTCTCTCTCTCTCTCTCTCTCTCTCTCTCTCTCTCTCTCTCTCTCTCGTATGGTGCAAGTTATTATTTCAACTTTATTGCATATCTTAAATGTATAATCTAGTGGTTAAAGAAAAGAAATTAGATTAAGTAAAAGATATATAATATACTGATTCATCCCCCCTCTCAGTATATTTTGTTCTTAACAATTGGTATCAGAGCAGGTTCCTTTTGAAAAAAATTTACAGCTTAAAGGAAATCAGGAAAACACGATGGCTGCATCACATGAAGGATTTTCTATAAATAAGGCACCTTTATTTGATGGGATGAATTATGTTTTTTAGAGCATAAGGATGAATTATTTTTTGATGGCCCTTGGATTTGACATATGGTAAGCAACGGTGGAAGAATATGAAGAGCCACAAACACTTGTAACTACTTTGGTAGAATAGAAGGCAAGTGAAAATAATGCTAAAGATTTAAATGTTATTTTATGTGGTTTATGTGAATCAAAATTTGTTAAAGTTATGCAATATAAATATAATCATATAACTTGGATAAAACTTGAGAATATTTACAAAGGTGATGGAAAGGTTCAACAAGCTAAGCTTCAAACTTTTAGAAGATATTTTGATAGTTTGAAAATGGAAGAAGAACATATACAAGTTATCTCTTGTAGGTTGATCAAATAGTCAATTAGATTCAAGGTCTTGGAGAAAGTTTAGTAGAGTCAAGTATGGTTCAAAAGGTTTTGAGATCTCTACCATTGAGATATGATGTGAAAGTTTTAGCAATTGAAGAGATGAGGAATTTAGCCAAGATAAAGATGGATGAGCTTCATGGTATTCTTATGGCATATGAGATGCAGACTAAACAAGATAAACTTGAAAAATGAGAAGAGATTTTAAAGACATCAAAGAGAGAGAAGGATAAAATTCAAGAATCAAGTGATAATTATAGTGATGATGAAGATGACAATGGAGCTCTATTCATTCACAAGCTGAAAAAGACATAGTTAAATATCAAGAAAAATTAACTTTTAAATTTTTTAATTATGGAAAGATTGGAAATTTTTTAGCTATATGACCAAATAAAGTTAATGATGATAATGAAGAATTAAAATATACATACAAGAATAATTTCAAAGGAAAATTTAAGAAAATATTTGAGAAGAAGAGTTTGTATTCTAAAGATCCTAGCTCAGTTGAAGATAGTGGAGTTAGTGACTCAGAAGAAGAGATTTTATTCATGGCCAAACATGAAGATGCCTCTGTAAGTAAAATTATAGATGCTCAAGAAGAAGAATAGGATGAAACTGAAGTGAATCTATAAGGATAACTCATTTTTACCTTAGAAGAGTTAAAATCTCTTGAAAAGAAGAATCAACGATTAAAGCTCTAGATCGAGAAAAATGAAAAGGAGTAAAAGGAAATAATTGAAGATATACAAGCACACTTTGAAGAAGCTAAGAAGAATGAATAAGATCTAATGACATAGTTGAAAATATTAATTAAAGAATGTGAAAGGTATGTTATTGAAATTGCTTCTTTAAAAGCAGATCTTAAGAAAATAAATAAAGCAATCAATGATAGAGCAGCCAATAATTAAAAATTTGAGAATAACAGTAATATGTTGAATAAGATATTAGAAAATTAAAAATTAATATCAATTAATATAGTTATGGATTTGAAAAAGAGAAAGAGGAGGTCACTACTTTCACAGGTAAGGAAAAAGGAAATGGCTATGTTGAAGCTCTTACAAAAGAAGAAATAAAAAGGGAAAAAGTTAAGAGTACAGAGGACATCTCAAATAAAGAAGGCTAGAGGGAAGAGAGTTACAAAAGTCAATCAGGTTAGATATTCACAAATAGGTCCTATTTTTATAGTTACTATTTTTATTAGAATGGATATGGTCATAAGAAATTATAATGTCAAAAAAGAGCTAATAGTTTCACAAATAAGGAGAACAAAAGTCATGCAGAGTCAAGTAGAAGCCACAAATATTTTGATCCTCTATTAGGCTTTAATGAATAGGCCATAATATGTTACAAGTATAACAAATTTAGACATATATCTTGGTACTGTATAAGTGTGTTTGATTTAGTCAAGAAAAACTAGAGTTTTAAGGCTCCATTCATCAAGAGGAAAGTTCAGACAGGTTCATGGCAAAAGAAATAACCTAAAAAATCTATGTTGGTGCAAACTAATTTGCATGTAAAAAGTGAAGAAAATCCTTGGTTCATTGATAGTGGATCTTCAAGTCACATGACATGATACAAGAGTAAGTTCATAACCTTGAAGAATATCAATGGTGGCATAGTGAAATTTGGTGACAATACTACTACTAGAATTGTTGGAAAAGGCACACTAAGTTTGGATAATGGTAGAACTAAAACTAAAAATATTTTGTATGTAGAAGGTCTTAAGCATAATCTTTTGAGTGTAATTCCAATGTGTGATTAGAGGTACACACTAAAGTTTTATGTATAAGGTTGTGAAATTAGAAGAAAAGATTCAAATATGTTGGTTATAGATGTTTAGAGAAAAGGCAATAATTTATATATTCTATCAAGCATCAAAGGTCAAAAATGTTGTTTGAGCCAGATTGAAGAAAGTTGGCTATGGCATAGGAGAATGGAGAAAATAAATTTTTAAATTCTTATCAAGATCAACAAGAAGAAAATAGACAAAAATCTTCCAAAAATTACAAAGCTATCTGGCATGCTTTGTGAACCTTGTCAGCATGGGATGTAGGCTAGAAGACAGTTCAAAACAAAAGAATACTCGACTACTTAGATGCTAGAGCTTGTTCACACTAATCTGTGTGGACCTATGAGAACTCAAATTACTCAAGGTAAGAATGATTTCATGTTGATTATTGATGATTTTTCATGTATTACTTGGGTAATATTTTTAAATAAAAAATTAGAAGCTCTCATACATGTCAAAGCATTAGTTGAAAATGAAATCAGTTTAAATATTAAGTGTCTAATATTAGATGGAGAAGAATTCATGTCTAATCAACTTATTGAGTTTTTTGAAGATCATGGAATAAAGAGACATTATTCAGTAGCCAGAACTCCATAATAAAATGGAGTATTTGAATGAAAAAATAGAATAATTTAGGAGATGGTGAGGACAATGCTAAATGAATCAAAGATAGCAGATAAATAATGCAGAGAGGAAGTTTCTACAATAGTGCATATTCATAATAGAGTATCTCTACAAGACTCTTTATGAGTTATGGAAAGACAAACTAGCAACAGTTGATTATTTTAGAGTTTTTGGTAGTAGATGTTTCATAAAGAGAACTGATAAAAAACTTGTTAAGTTTGAATCCAAAGTAGATAAAAGTATATTTATTGTTTATTATTTCAAAATTAAAGCTTATAAATGTTATAACAAAAGAACCAAGAATTTTTTTGAAAGTGCAAGTGTCAGGATAGAAAAAGATGGAATATAAAGAATCAGTGATCCAGTAGACATTCATGAAATCATTTAAGAGGAAGGTTTTGAAGAATCAGATGAAGATGAAAAGAAGGAGAAAAAAGGTACCAAAACTCCATCCAAATATGTTCAGATAAATCATAATGAAAGTGACATCATCAGGGACATAAATGAAAGAATTTGCACTAGAAGAATGATGGTAAGTGAATTTGAGCAAGTTAATTTCTCTTTGTTATCCAAATTTTAGCCTAGAACTTTTCAGAAGCTAGACATGATAAGCATTGGGTTAAGGCTATGGATGAAAAATTTAATTAGATAGAAAAGAATGATACTTGGGAATTAGTGCCTAGACCAAAAGATCACAATGTGATAGGAACAAAATGGGTTTATAGAAATAACTTGAATGAAAATGGAGAAATGACTAGAAATAAAGCAAGATTAGTATGTAAAGGATATGTTTAGATTGAGGGAATAGATTTTGAAGAAAATTTTGCACTAGTGGAAAGGTTAGAGGCTATTATAATGTTTCTTACATATGCAATGTTTAAAAATTTCAAAGTGTTTCAGATGGATGTCAAATCTGCCTTCTTGAATAGGAATATAGAAGAAGAGGTCTACATTGAGCAACCTGAGGGATTTATTCTCTCTAATATTAGTAGCCATGTATGAATATTGAATAAAGAATTGTATGGATTGAAATAGGCTCCTAGAGTTTGGTATGCAAGACTTGATAAGTACTTGCAAGATCAAGGTTTCAAGATAGGATTTAATGATAGTAATATCTACATCAAAATAGAAGGTGAGCATCAATTGATTCTTGTAGTATATGCTGATGATATCATTTTTGGAGGAAATATTGAAAATATGACAAAAGAATATTTGATAATATGCAAAAGGAATTTGAGATGTCTATGCTTGGATAATTTTCATTTTTATTATGATTGTAAATATTTTAGTCAGATAAAGGATTATTCATATCTAAAAGTAAATATGCCAAGGAAATGTTGAATAAATTTGGTTTTGAGGATTGTGCACTAGTTGGCACACCAATGTGTATAGGAAGCAAGGATGAATATTCACCTGTTATAGATCAATCTTTGTATAGATCTATGATTGGTAGTCTTTTATATTTGATAGCATCAAGGCCAGACATCATGCATGCATTATATTTAGTTGGAAGATATCAGTCATCTCCAAAAGATAGTCATGTTCAATTGGTGAAGAGAATATTTAGATAAATCAAGGGGAGAATAGATTATGGATTATGGTATCCTACAAGTAGATATTTCACTTTGGTTGATTATACATATTTAGATTAGGTAGGGTACTTGGATGATAAAAAGAGTACAAGTGTAGGAGCTTTCTTCCTTGGTGATAGCTTAGTATTGTGGCTAAGCAAGAAGCATAATTTACTATCACTTTCTATAGCTATAACAGAATAGATTGTAGTAGTATTGTGTTGTAATCAAGTGCTTTAGATGAAGCAAAATTTGGAAGATATGAAGGTAAAGTATGATGAACCTATTTCCATTTTTCGTGATAACACAAGTGCTATAAATATTTTAAAGAATCCAGTGATGCATTCAAGAATAAAACATAGTCCCATTAGATATGACTTATTGAGAGAGTAGGTTGTAGATCAATAGGTTAAGATGGAATATATTAGTACTATAGAGCATACTGTAGATATTTACATAAAGGCACTACCAAAAGACACATTTGAGTATCTACGAGAGAAGTTGGGAGTAATTTTTTTACTTCTTACCAGTGAGGTTCAGCATTAGTTGAGGGGGAGATAAGTGTTAGCTCCAAGTAGGCCCTTTTCCATTGATGTCAAAGGGGGAGAATAATAAGTACAAATACAAGTGAAAAAATAGGCACAAGGAATATATATAGGTTGCTACAGTAAGGGAGAGTTATTGTATGTTTTTTAGATGGTAGTATGTGCAGGTTTTAGGATGTGGTAGTTTTAGTTTGAGGCTACCATCAATGACAAAGGGGGATATTGTTGGAAATATTGTAATTGATGTCAAATGTCTATCATTATTGGTGATAAAGGCCCCATTACATTTAATGGTGTTTTTAATATTCATATCTTGGCTAATGTGTGTTAATATTTATTTAATATTAATGAATATATTTTTGGTTGCATATAAGTCAAAAGAGGGCCCATGGAGAAGTCAAAGAGTCATGGGGTAAAAGATGAAAGAGGAATGGGATTCATTTTCTCATGAAGAGTCATCTTGAGGAATTTTAAGAGTCACCATGTGAAGACAAAATAGGTATGGCACATTTTTCCATGAAGAGAAAATTTAAGGAATACGAAAAGTAACCAAGATAAAGACAAAAGAGGAAAGGATGCTTTTGCTTATGAAGGGTCACCATATGACTTTTCAAATGAAAGGATATGAAGGGTCATGCATGTTTGGCACCATTTTCCATAATGGTTGAAGGGTCACAAAGGGTAAAGGCCAAAGGTCATTTGGAATGATATAAATAAAAGCTTGAGAAGCCATTTTTAATATGCAAAAGAGTGCATGGTTTGTATTTATTTTCAAATAGAGAAAAGTAGGAGATATTGTAGATTTTTATCATTTTTTGAGTAAGAAAAATTGAGAGATAGTTTTGTTTTATGCACTAGAGGGGTTGGTGATCTTATGGGTTGGTGCTCATGAATTTTGTAAGGGGTTGGTGCTTCTATGGGTTGGTGCTCATAAATATTTATTATGTTGGTGCTCGGCAAAGGGGTTGGTGCTCCTACAATTTGGTGCTTGTGAACTTGGTATTTTGAGTTGGTGCTCATTCATATACTTGAGATTGTTCTCCATGGTTTTTCCCACTTTGGGTTTCCACGTAAAAATATGCTCTCTCTCTCTCTCTCTCTCTCTCTCTCTCTCTCTCTCTCTCTCTCTCTCTCTCTCTCTCTCTCTCTCTCTCTCTCTCTCTCTCTCTCTCTCTCTCTCTCTCTCTCTCTCTCTCTCTTGTGTGGTGAAACTAATTATTTCAATTTTATTGCATATCTTGAATGTGTGGTTGAGTGGTTAAAGGAAATAAATTAAATTAAGTAAAAGATATATAATATACTGATTCACCCACCCCTTCATAGTATATTTCATGCTTAACATACTATATTAGTCTAATGATTCTAAAATATGAGACATGATATATCCATCCTAAAAATATTTGTCTCGCTCTTATTTTTTTGCCTCTAAGCTTCATCATCACCTTATTAATTTTAAAACATATGTTATCACTAACACTAACCAACTCATGTATATGCACACCAAACCATACCAAAATTAAGGTGTGGCTAAGTGGCTTATGCTTCTCACTGAGTTTGATCTTGAGTTTCTTCATGAAAAATTCATTAAGGTTCAGGTTATTGATGATCAATTAGTTGAATCCCCCATCCTAGATAAACATACCATTATATTAACATTTCCTGATGAGTCTATTGTAACTCTTTTTCAGGGATAACCCTCTTACCAAATGGCCATGTCTTTTGATGGATCTAAATGTCAATGTGGTGGGGGTGCAGGTATAATTCTCATACCCCTTCATGGTGAACCCCTTACACTATCCTTTAAAATTAACTTTGAAGGTAATAACAACATAGTAGAATATGAAGCTTTGGTCATAGGTCTCCAAACTACTCTCACCCTAAAAATCAAAACCATTTCTATCTTCAGTGATTTTAAACTCATGATTAACCAGGTTAATGGATCCTATCAGTGTAAAAATGGCATTTTACAAAAGTATTAACTCTTCATTGATGAGCTCCTAACAAATTTTGACCATTATCAAATCTAATTAGTTCCTCAATCTACTAATAAATTTATAGACACAATGGCCTCTATTGCCGCTTAAATACCCTCTCAACACATGGAATCTAAATTATTTATCACCATCCACCATTTCATTAGGCCTTCATATATCAGTTCAGACCTTCAAACCATTTTTAGTATGGAGGCATCTTCTTCCAATGTCTGGTATGACCAAACCTTTAATCACCTTAACTTGGGCATCATTCCAACTGACCTCTCAAAGAATGCCTAGGAGGCCTTTGTGTAGGGTACCTCTCATTATACATACTGGGGGGAATCCTACATAAACATGGCTTTGATGGTCTTCTCTTTCATTGTTTATGTAGTCACAAGATTCCTCATGCCATCAAAGAAACCCATGATAGAGTTTATGGGGGATATTTTAGTGGCCTTGCACTAAAATATGCCTAGGTTACTATTGGCCTATCCTCAATTACAACTACTGTGACTATGTAAAGAAGTGTGTTAAATGCCAAAAACACACTAAATTGCATCACATGCCTACTCACAACCTTTAGGTATCCATGGATTATTATCACTTCTCATAGTGGGGGATAGATATCATTGGAGAAATCAATCCTCACTCTTCTTAGTGACACTAATATATCATCACCGCTATATAATATTTCACTAAATGGGTGGATTACATCCCACTTATCTCCATTAAAGCCAAAAAATTATAGATTTTATCAATCATCACATTATCTATCATTTTGGGGTCCCTCATAAAATCATAAAAGATAATGGCAAATAATTCAAAAATAAAACATTTTAAGCCCTCTATGATGCTTTTAGCATCAAACTCAACCATTACTCACCTTACCATCCATAGACAAATGGATAGGTAGAATCCTCTAATAAAACTGTCATCAAAATGTTGAGCAAAGTTGTAAGTTCTTTAGGTTGAGATTGACACATACACATCCCATTTTTTTATGGACCTATTACACTAGTATCCAAATTGTAATAGGTGTTACACCTTGCCCCCTAGTATTTGGTGTAGAGGCTATTCTACCTCTTGATGTTGAGATTCCCTCTCTTCATATTTCCTTACATGATATCATTTATGAAGATGATCATTATCAAGAATGCCTTGCATGCCTTGAATTAATTGATGAACTTCACCTTGCTACCTTTAACCATCTTCACATATATTGATATCTTATTAACCATGCTTATAACAAGCACCTCAAACAATGAGAATTCAATATCTGAGATCTCATCCTAAAAGAAAACCAATACATGACCAATATGGAGAAGAGTAAACAAGGAAAGTTTTCTTTCAATTGACTTGGATCCTACATCATTACCCATAAGTATGGATCAATATCTTATCATTTGTCTTCTCTTGAAGTCAAACAAAAACCTGAGCCTCTCAATGCTTCGCATCTGAGTCAGCTTTTTTGATAAAGAAGGATCAAGCTCACCAATTTGTCTAACTTAAGTTCATCCCTTCATTATGAGATTTTAACCTTCACCCACATTCCTCCTCCCTTTTTGAGGATAATTAATTACAATATAGAACCATGTGATTAACCATCACAATCATGGCTTAATCCTAAATATGCGTACCATGGCTCTACCTATAGCATGATTCTCATAGATAATTTTCAACTCTAACAAGATAGAATCACCTAGTCATTGCCTCTCAAAACCACACCCTTTCACATATCATTGACGTTCTTATGTAAATTTTTTCCCTCATAAAGGTAATCCTCTAAACCTAATTAGATTGGTTTATGTCTAAACACATTTACTCTTGAAACAATTACTTGGGTCAATATCCTAAGCATTAGAGACTGCTCCCTTTGAGGATAGTTGCCCAAAAATATAACAAATACTACCAAATGTATGGTAGACTACTCCCTTGAAGGAGAGCTATAAAGATAATTATAAAAATACAATAAGCTTAGACCACTCCCTTGAAGGATGGATAAGTTCACTTTGTCAAAAGTAGAGTAATTTCTTGGAAGCTTCCTACATCAATCAAATTTCCATATATATAAATAAAGCAAAAGACCCACTATCACAATAAATTCTAAAACCACAATCAACTCTCTAGCAACATAATAAGTTAGAAGCTGTAATCAGTTGCCACATGTAGACTTCCCACATCTATCAGTCTACATCTAACATATGACATGGACTTGTCTATTACCATTCTTAGGTCACCTATAGAAGGGGGAAATTAATTCACTTGCAGTTATCATACATATCACCCATTACCCTTCACACCACTCATCACCCATCTTCCCTATCTATAAATCAAGGGATCTAGAGCTTGCTTGATACCATATGATTAAGAAACCTTTTTTCATCAACTAAAAACCACTCATTCCTAGTTTTTGAGTGGTTTATATTCATTAAGTCGATCCCACTTTGGGTCTATTTTTATCTCTTATCAAAAACAAAGCATTGTGCCCTATTCTTAATGTGTTTGGTTGGTGTTTTCCTCATGAATTTTCACATCCAATGTTACAACAACAATAACCAATATTTTTACATTTAACGAGATTATAAAAACCACAACCATACCAATCATAACCATAAACATAGCATTTATAAGTATCCACACAACCTTAAGCATGATATCATTCGACCAATAACATCTAACACATTTTGTACATAAAAAATTATGCAATATTTTATTTAGGGTGTGAGAAATTGCATGACACATACATAGTCATTAGATTACACATGGCCTAAAGCATATGAATACATTAACATACCCTATGAAGAATACATAATTTATTTAATAAATTTTACCTCATGAGCTAGATGGTAACATTAGTGTGGGATGAAGGGATGACACTTTTGTTCATTGTTGTTATTGTTTTTTATGATGAATGTTGTTAAATATGTCTTAGTGCATAGAGGGACATACACCATCATTTGCAATAAAAATATGAATGATGATTATGTGAAGGTAGATGTGATCATATGAAGGACATGACTGATCTTGGTATTGGTCCTTAACATGATTCTTTGAATATAATACCTGCCCATTCTTCCTCATCGACCTAGTTTTTCATTTTATTGACCGAGAAGGTCATATGATGTATTTGATTCCCTTGAACATTCTTCCCACTAGAAATGGTCATCTTTACCTACCTTTTCACATGGACACATCACCCTCGATATGATTAATCATCTTGATAAAAACATTACGCAACATCATGATATCTTTTGTTTCCCTTATCATCTAATTTACATTTGATATCTTTCATTGCTTTGTCATCTCATGACCCTTATAGGCTTGGTGGTCATTTGTGTCATTATCACCTTTTTCCTAGTTGACATAAATTTTCTTCCAACCATGGGGTATTGTAACGATCATGCCTTTGAAACTACCACTATTTCTAGTGGTGGTAATTCCCAGATCCTTACCACTATTGAAACTCTTCTATTAAAGGTAGGCCACCATGAATTCACACCAATACATTCACCATATTTTCCCATTTTTCCTCCCCTTAGTACCAACACATTTCCATAAGCTCTAAATTATAAACCCCAACCATTTGTAGTACCTTCTCTAATATGGTAGTTTTTTCTTTTATTCCAGTTGAACATTCAACTATAGTAAGGGAACCACCATCTTCTCTCAACCATGCAACTTCTTGTTGGTTACACATGAAATAGTGAAATTGATAAGTCATTGGTTCTACATATCTAGGATATAGGATGTAGACATGGCCACAATTTATCTAACCTACCCATATAGCTCTTAGGTTAGGCAAGGTCCATCCTCTATCACTCACCAAGCTACTAACTTTCTTAATTCTAAAATATACTTGACCATAAAATAAACTCTTTGCATTTCATCACTTCACTACTACACTTAAAACATAGCTCATAGTGGTGATAAACCTTTGCCAAAGTGACTCTACATATTTGGATAGACCCCCACCTCCTAAAACTTGACTCATAATGGTCGACACTATCTCCAAACTCCTACCCTCACATAGTTTTAGAAGGTGTAACCTCTTAACAAAATCACATATTCCTTGGATTAGCTTTATTGAAGATCATTTGTGGTACTTAACATTTTGTTTGATTATAATTTATCCTACCTTACCCATCTATATATTTACTCCTATTAAATGTGGGATCATTATGGTACCTATATACTGGTCTACACCATTCATTTTCATCGACACCTTCACCAAAACCCAAAATTGTTATTTTACAAAGCCTTATCCCTCAACTCACACTAACCCATGTGGTCCATCAAATTGGGGAAGCCAATTTGAACACTGCTTGCCCAAACCTTGTTAAACTACATTAGCCTGATGTCCATGTACTATGTAAGTGCTACTTCAATCCTAAGGCTAGCTCAACCACTAACAACTAATTCCCATCCCCTTTTTCTTCTCACTCATTTCCATCGCTAACAATGACATCTTGTTAAGGGTGTTCTACATAAAGGATGCTTTGAATTATTTCTTCAGTATCCTTATGTTATAACACCATCTAATACTTTCTCTTAAGTTTTTCCTCCATTGTTGGGAGAAGTACATTGACCCGAGGTCTTTTTGGACTATGTAAGTAGCACTCAATTAACAAGGTCAACTTGATTGCTTCATTTATTTTTTTTCCCTTCTCACCTAAAATATCTTCCTCCACTTCTCTGCCTATCCCCCACCACCTCCCTCCCTTCATCTTGTCAATCTATTTTAACACAAGGGTTGACATTCTTCACCATCCACCTCTCTTACCTCACACCAAGCCTCCATCTCCTCTACTTTGTTATCCCTACCCACTTTTTATGTTTCTTGTCCCTCTATCAACTTCTTACTAATTAGGCTCTTTATCCCCTTCAACTTCTCTCACCATCCTCATCATCTCCCATCACCCTTGTCTATTTATTGTACCCTCTTTATCACTATCTTTTCCTCACCAATTTCACATCATATTATGCATCTTGTAAGCTTTCTATTTTCTCTATTATTGTAATTTTTCTTTACGTATACCACCACTCTCTACCATTTTTCCATTTTTCCCACTATACCCATTTTTCATTATTTTTGTTTGCCTTTTTTCCATCCTTTTATCCTTTTTGTCTTTTTTTTTCCTTCACAACTAGTTTATCCTTGGTTATTTATCCTTTGAAAATCCTTCCATAATTTCCCCATTTCTTCTTCTTAGTTCTGACCTTTTACCTTTTACATTGCCATTTTCCTCTTTCCATCTTTACTCACTTGACTTTTACATCGATGTGAGTATCTTTGCTTTGTATCTCTGCTTCAATTCTTCTTTTTTCTTATTATCATCCCCAATCTTCATCCTTTATCTTCATCTCATTTACTTTCATTATTTTCTACCATCCTCTCCATTTTCTCCATTTCCTTCCATTTTTCTCATCTTGAGGACATTCCTTATTCTTCTTGACCTTCTTTTTCCTCCAATATGACCATGCTTGGCTCCTTCCATCCTTCCCCACTTTCATCTTTTTCTATGAATTTGTTTTTTTATCTACCTATTTATTCATCCATCTCCTACTCTACCTTCACCTCATCCCTTGTTGAAACTCCTTTATTCTCTCCCATTGGAACTCCACCTTCTCACTCATTAGAGTGTGGTCACCAGTTGAATTGCTTCTGTATACATCTCCTTGTATGCTTCCTTGTGTCCTCCATGCCCTTACCTTAATGCATGAAATTTGGTTAAGGTTTATTACTTTAAGAGCATCCCTTTCTTCTTTTAATGCCTTTGTGTATTGTGATCAAACCCTCTTATTTTACCTCTCTATCTACTCCATTCACCGTACTTATCACCTTTCTACCTTTTAATATCTCTGCCTATTTTTAAAATGCTATGACCTCAAAAGTCTTTCACTAGATTCTAGTTTACTATGATTTATATACAAATCTTATGGCTTTATGACACAATTAGCTAGGACCATGGGCTCATATGACCAAATAGAAAGCCTAAGTGTCACTAAGCCATTGGGAGGAAGATTCCTTCCCCACCCCCTCTATTCTTTCTATTTTAAACCCCTTTTACTCTAACCTTTAAATATGTTAGAATACAAACTAAAACCACCTTCAAATGGAAGATTTGGGATATCCACGTGAGGATGATAGCTACACTCTCTCACATGCCCTAACCTTCTAATCAATAATTTACATTGATTTTTCCTTCTTGGACTACATCTTCTTATGCCTTGAAATAGCCCTACTCTTCAATCATAATCCACAACCTACTCCCTCATTTAATTAACATTATTATTCACCTCATTATATATTCCAAAACCCCTTAGCGTCTTTCTCTAAAATCCCTCAAAACTCAATGCTTACTTATTTTGGGGCCCCACTAACTCAAGGGACAAGAGTTTGAATATTTTCCACTTCTTGTTTACCCACTCTACTAATTTTCTTCCTTGAATTTTTGAATCATACCCTTCCATAGCCTGTTAATGACATTATTGTGAAATGTGCACAATATCAACTTATTTGGATGGTGATAAAAGAACCCATCAGATCATCATGGTAATTCAAGTAGTGATAGATTTTCTAAATCTTGATAAGACATATTTATCCTTTTTTTAAAATGGTGATTAGAATTTTATGCTTGAACTTGCTTATCCATGTCTATAGATTCTTTTTGCATAGTTGACACAATCATCTAATTTCATCCTAGGTAATCTCATCCACTATTTCTACCAAACAAATTAGAAAAATATTTGATACCCATATTTTCCACCCTTTTGGAAATTTCATTTCTCCAACATCCTTCAACCAGACCTAACTACATGATATCCAATTAGGG
Source organism: Torreya grandis (assembly GCA_037957365.1). Taxonomy (NCBI): domain Eukaryota; kingdom Viridiplantae; phylum Streptophyta; class Pinopsida; order Cupressales; family Taxaceae; genus Torreya; species Torreya grandis. The sequence goes on along the minus strand of JARHVA010001422.1, from coordinate 2,811,261 downwards.
CAACCAAGTAACCAACACTCTTCACCTCAAAAGAACTACATTTGGCCTAACATTCTTTTTGGATTCCTATCAATGAAACTTTGTAAGTAGCATCCAATTTACACATGAATATAGAGTCATATTAACCATCCACTTCCAACCCAAAACAAATACACCCATGCTTTCACCATGCCCAATCCACCCACACTTTCACCATGCCCACCTTGATGTTGGTTTCTTCTAACCTAAAACATTAGTGTGTTTTGTAAAAACATTTCACTACAATGACTAAAATTACCATGTTGAAATTTTCAATGTTTGTACAACCTTTTTCATGACTTGATTAATTATGTTGTTTTGAAGGAGCACTTCCTACCCTAGAACTTGTGCCCAATGCTGAACCTATCTAGATGACTTGGTAGGTCTAACTCGATCAGCTATGACCAATGTTGTGGACTAGTTATCTTTATCATGAGTCCTTCTAAGATTGACCTTATTTTTACCAACATGGTAGCTTTATTCTTTGCATAATATTGAATATTTTTATTAGATGCATTTTGTGAACCCTTTGCCATTTCACATGCCCAAATACCTTGGGGCACCACCTAGTGCCTCCCCACCAACTGCTTGTCAAACCTAAACCTAATTTGGCCTTCCCTCATTGATTCTTGGTTTGAAGAGGAACACATCCCCCCATACTTAAATCACCCTGACCTTCAACTAAGTAATTGGGGTTTTTTTCATATTGTTAATTCAATGTCACATAACAAAAAGGGGTAAAATGTAGACACTAGAAAATTGTGCACTTGTAGTTTTCAATGACTAAATGTCTCAAGACCCCATAAATACCCCCTAAACATTTTTAAACCTTAATAAAACCCTATTAACCTAGATAAATTACTATTTTTCTAGTCACATAATACTATTCAAAAATACCATTTGAAATTACTATTCAAAAGTACTATTCACTATCACTATTCACTATGGGACCCACTATCACTATTCATAATGACATGGCATGTGACATGTCAAGTGACATTTAAGGTGATTTAGGAGGTGATATGGCAAGTTAAATTTCTTAGAAGTGATGTGTCTTGATGTGGGACATCATACCCCACCTGGGACCCTTTCCAAAGTACTTGATGACCTCATTTAAGCATCAAAATGCTCCACTTGAAATATGGTGAATTTACCCTCAAGGGACCATTATTAAACATGCATTTTACATTAAAATAACCTCCAAAATAATATTCCTACCTCTTTAAGACAAATGGCACCCATTTTTGACTTCTTAATCCAAATGAGACACTCACCAACCCAAATAGGAATCCCCATCTACCTCATTTTGACTAATTTATCCACCACATAGAAAATGGTTCCATACATCTATTGTTACTCTTTTGGCATGAATCTTCATAATAGATTGTATAAATCCCTCCTTTCCTTCACTGAAGGTTAAGTTAGAAAGTGGAAAAATTAGTATTTTTTGTTATTAACATTTTATTACAAGTTTTTGGAGGAGGTTATCCACTTGAGAAGGAGATCATCCTCATCTTGGAGGAGAACAGATTAAAATCATTGAATCTCTACTAGAATCACTCTAGGATTTCATCAACAATATCATCAAAAACACCATCATCGATAACCACCTCAAAGGTAACCTTGTTTGTTTATTTCATTTCAACTCATTATCTCCTTTGGCCTCTTCTCTCTTAACCTCTTACCTTTCACCTTTCACCTCTTATTTTTCCCATTTTTAACTTCATTTATTTCCTTGGCCATATTTAACCACTAGACCCTTTTTACCTCTTTTCCATAATTCACCCACTTGACCCCTTTTGCCTCTTGCCCATATTTACCAACTTGACCATTTATCCCTTTTACCCTTTTCCCTTCTATCTTCTTGATCATTTTAACCATCGCCTTATTGATAATTTAACCATTTATCAACCTCAACCAAACCATATTTCCCTTTCGACCACTTTCCAAACCAAAACCATAACCTTACCTTGATTAGCCTTTTAGCGTTTGCTTTATTTAGTCATTTTCTTAGCAAACCATCCATTTTAATTGTATTTAATTTTAGATTTTCTATCATTTAATGAAATTATATTTTAGTTTTGAATTTCAATTTAATTATCTAAATAAGGTGGATTGAAAACATCCTAATAAGCTTTTTCTTTTAGGATATAGCTCACATTAGGAAATCCACTTTGTTACTTGTCTAACAAATAAGTTTTCTTAGTGTTTTTTTATTGCAGGTTATTCCTTACTAAAGAGGAGTATCCACCATCATATAGATCATGTGCACATTGTATACCAGTTTCTCATAACCATTACCCTTATATATATTTTATTCTTTTCATACTTATAAGAAATCAAAAAATAGAGAGAAATAATAGGTGGTTATAATTAGAAACACAAGGTAGAATACTCATTTGCCCATAGGCAGTTATAATCAACAACACAAGATAGAACATTGCTTTTCCCCTAGCCATTTATTATTATTGGCATTGGTAAAATTTAAATGAAAGATAAATTTTCAAACCCACTATCACACTAATTTCATATAATTCCATTTAAACATAAAATTCTAGAACTATTGAAACTATATTAGAATCCCCTCGCAGAAGGTGAAGGAAAAACCAAAGGAAACAATATCAAAAAGGTTGGGTAGGGTGGCTAATAATAGGCTTTCGTAAATAAAAAATTTATATTAAAATTGCATAATGTGTGACATAAATAAAAATTTTGATATGAAAATTGGATATAATGGTAAGAGGGTTGTCCCCAAGTGATAATGTAAGATAAAGGGTAGGGTAAATTGAAAATGATTTTGCTGCTCTTGATGATGTGGATATGCACATACTAGTCAGCATATGAGACAAATAGGATAATTAATCATAAAAATTTCTATCCCACACCATTTTTTAATAGCTACTCTATCAAGAACCTATTTTAGATTTGGATTATAATGATGTTGTTGTGATCTTTGTTGCTCATTGATTTTGTTTCATTCAAACATCAAGGCAAGATATCTTTGTATCCTCCATAAAGGAAAGTGTAGCTAGGGATGGTAAATAATGTTAGGCATATCAAAAATCATATAAGTTGGTAATGCAATATTGATTCATAATGAAATGTATAATGGTTGGGTAACAAATGGAGATTGGTATTTTCAATCACACATAATGTTGTTGATTCTATATTTGACATAATTTTGGTTATGGTGAGGCCAAAGACTTTTGAATATGATCTAGATAAGACCATCAATTTTTTTTATTGTTTAGGAACAAGAGTATCTTCTATCTAATTATACTATAGTTTGGAGTTGTATTGATTTTGTCTTTGATAATGTCTTCATCAAGTAGTGAAGAATTATTGTGTTCAACGATTGGCACCTCGAAGAAGTTTTGATTAGTAAATTGGTCTTGATTGTCCCATTGCACCTCCAATAATTTTTTTCTAAGAAAAGTTGAATTTTAATTTTTATTGTCTTTTAGTGCCTCGAAAAATGTTTCACTAGAAGATACTGAGTTTGGACTTTGATTTTCACCTTGCATCTTTAAGAAGGTTTCACTAAGAAATTTTTCTTCTTGTATGTGAATGTGATCTTGGTCTCCCTAATATTTTATAACTGATATGTTCCCATGGATATATTTTAATAAGGTATTATTCTATCATTCCCAATCGACACTTGTGGGAGGTGGAATATTAATATAATGGATATGTTAGGTGGTGATAATGGAATGATAAAAGGCAACACAATCCTCATAGAAAATACTAGGATAACATGTGCTGATTTTGAAGTAAACATCCTAATTTTTTTATGAGGATAACAAATGTATTCAAATTGATCTAAAAGGAAAGTGTAACCAATTTTATAAATACCATGATTGTATTATGATTAACTCAAAGGAATTTGAATCCAATGTTGATACTAAATTTGATTCTACTTTCGATGCTAAATATAATGTTGATTCAAAAATAGAACCTAACCTCAATATTGATTCTTCATCTCGTGTGGATGTTGATACAATGATTCCTTGTTGAGTATTTGATATTGTAAAATTAATGGCATGTGATGGAATAATGGACTCTATAAAAATAGATTTATATAGATAGGGTTAAATATAGACTAGCTCATCTAGGTAAAGACCCTAAAAGAGAGGGAATGGATCAAGGGGTGAATCCATAAACACTAGCTTGTTAAAGTGAGATTCCTTAATGAGGGGAAAAAGGTCAAGAGATAAATTCAAAAATAATGGCCTATCAAAGGGGTGGGGCTCTTTAAAAATAGGATAATTGTCAAGATCATGATTTGCACAAAGGTAGTTATAATTATTAAGTAGTGACTCAACAAAGAATGGCTGGTCAAAGTAAGACTCCTTGATAATAAGTAAAATATTAGAAGGTGATTCATCATAGGCTAACTCATCAGAAATGGGTGTTTCAATAATAACATCATGGTTTTAGTTTACAATTACTTGCAAATTGTCAATTTTAAATACATTGTAATCCTCAAAAGATGGATTTTGAAGAGTTAATGGTTGGATATATTATGGATCAAAGACCAACACAAATTTAATAATGTTGAGAATGCCTGGCACTAGATGAATAATGGATCATGGTTAAATAATTAGCTCACTAAAATTACAATATTAAATAATGTATTAACAAAAATTAGTTCATCTAATTGAAGTTCATCAATGATAGGTTAAATAATTACTAGAGATGGGCCTAGAATGGTAATGACTGGGTATTACAAAGCTTGGTTGCTCACACAAGATGTAAGAAGCAGACCTAAAATAGTAACCTTTAATCATTATATAGCTTGGATACTTACAAAATTTGAATGTGCATAACCTAGAATAGTAAGCTTTGAGCACTGTGGAGCTTGGCTACTAGTCCAAGCCAAAGTAGGATAACCTGAAATGGTAACCTTCAAGCATTGCAGAGCTTGGTGGCTCAAACAAGCCAAAAGATTATAACATATAATGGTAACCTTCAAGTGAAATAGAGATTTGTGGCTAATATAAGGAAAAATGAGATAACCTAAAATTATAACATTTGAGCACTATGAAGTTTGGTTGTTCACATAAGCTTCAGGAGGATAAACTAAAATGGTAACCTTCGAGCATTGTACATCATGGTTGTTCACAAAAACTAAAAGAAGAAGATGGTTTTGGTGTATGAAAATCAACATGGATTGGTTTGGTAATTACAATCTATTCCCAAAGAGGGTGATATCCTTAAACATGATAGATTGCTTATGTCCATCATAAAAAAGATCTTCCTCGTAACTAGGTCTATAAGAGACCCAAAAATGAGTATACCTTGGTGTCATATTTAGAAGATTAATTCTCTAGAATTTATTAATATTTTAAATTTGTTTTTTAGATATTTAAAAGGTTTGATTTTATTTATTCAAACAAATGACAAGGTAAGATGTGTGATCTAGGAATTTGACTCAAGAGAGGATGGTTAGTATGGTGTTAGTTTCAAAATAAAAGAAACACACTAACTAGCATAACATATCTAGGCCTAGAAATTAGGGAGAGATTATTTAACAAACATGAATAAAACACACAACTAAAATGAAAAATAAACTCTATTTTACCTTCCTTAGATGCTCCAAAATGCTTGTTTTAGTGGCTTGCTTAGTTTGTGCTCATGAAGTCCTTAGAAATGAAAGATTGACTAACTCCATCTCTCCTTGGAACCTTTGTCTTATGGCTTAGATTGGATTAGAATAAATTTGGCATTGTAACACTAATTATAAATAAATTGGAGATATTTGAGCATAATAACTTTACACCAAAATAGCTTAGAGATGATGTTCTTTGCCTCTCTATTTATAGATTTTTACAAATGTCTAGAATCAACTTGAACTATCCATACTCAGATTGAGATGTGTGGTTGAGGATTAATTAAATTTTTAGAATTAAGATTTTAATTATCCTCATCATGACATCTGTAGAAGGGGCAATTAAGAGGCATGGAGGGCATGAATCTTGATATTTATGGCATTTATGGCCTAGGGATGTCTTCCCAAAAAATGAGGTCACTTGATGATAAATATATTCAATATTCATTTTTAAAAAAAAATATTTAATAAGTTTTCATGGAATTATTAATTAGGATCTAATTTGGTTTAATTAGCTCTTGACCATGTTTAAGCACTTTGTGCACAAATTACTCAAATTGATTAGAATGCCTTATTATTGGTCTAAAATTTGACTGGATTAGAATTGGAAGGTGATGTCAAATGTATTGGAATCATATTCCCATTTAGGATGTTACCAAAAAAAATAACAAAGGCACATGTCTTATGCAAAATATTTGATAGGAAAGAGTAGTCTAGAGCACCCAGGTGCAAATTTGACATTTTGACTCAGAATGATCTGATCAAAGTTAGTTTGCCCATAAATTGCCTTGTGCCATTTAATGATACATTGGTAAAAATAAGCACTTGAATATGTTAGCTTCACATAATTTAGCATTTTTTAGTGTTTTTAGGCCAAATTGTGTAGTTTAAGTGGAAATTAGCTAAAATCTTGATTAGAGTTTATCTATTTCCAGATTTAGGTATCTATAGTTTGCCCCCTTTTGGGAAGGTGTTGTAAGCTATAAGCATAGTAACATCTTCTCAAATAATAAAAAGGTCATGTATGCCTACAACTATAATGATGATAAACTAACTTTATGATGCCCCCTCGAGGGAATAGTTGGCACAAGTAGGTTGGCAAATGATCCCTCAAAAATAAAGAATTGAAATGAGGGGACCAAAAAAGGAAAGATGATGGGTTGAAAATGCAATGATACTGAAAAAGTAGACAAAATCATTGAGAATGCAAGAGGGATGGTGCATAATTGTGTTCCCAAAGGAAGTTATAAACATTATACCCTGATAGTAGCAACATGGTATGATAACACAATGATTTGCCTAAAGGTAGTTATAATCATTGAGAAGATGGAGTTTCCCCAATTATGATAGATAAACAAGATAATAACATGCCCCTATATGGGTAGAAAAGGTAAAGTGGTGACAACATAATGATTTTCCCAAAAGTGGTTATAATCATTGAGAAATATAGGTGGGATGGTGTGTAATGATTTGCCCATTGGTGGTTATAATCATTAAACCTCAATTATGGAAAGCATGATAAACTTGGCTGAGGATGATGATAACTTAACACAAAGGGTAATGATGAATTAGAATAGCCTACTGGTAAGGAGATGCTCATCCAAACTAATAAAGGTTGAAATTCCTTTGTGGTTAATTACTTTATTTAGGATATGATTGGGATTGAATCAAGATGTCAGTGTGGAAGAGATGTTGCCATTACTAAATAGATTTCTTGAAGCTAGGGTTTGTTCTAGCATGTGTCAGTAGGCATCATGGTATAACATCATGAGGACTTGGCCAAAATATGCATAAGGCTGACTCCCATAATCTAATACTCAATATAAAATAATGCACCAATGATAAAAACCATGATGACAATTTAAACATATGAATAGGGATAGATTCAATTATATGTGTGGACAAAGAATCACCCAATGAACACACAGAAACTAAATCAAGGCAATAGTGTTAAAAATAAATGAATAGATAGAAAAATAAATAAAATAAGGAGAAATAAATAATGTAAATAATGTAATATAAATCTTACAAACATTTCTCCTAGAAAATAGGTGACAACTTAATAAATGAACAAAATGGGGGAATAAAAGAAAAGGAAGGGGTGGTTGAGCTGTCTCCATATGCACTAAGCAAGTCAATGCTACCTACATAGTTCCATGGATGTAATATGCAAGACAAAAAACTTCAAGTAAAATGTAGTTCTCCTAGGGAATGGGAAGAATGTGACAATTGAGGAAAAAAATAGAATATATGTGATAGAAGAATAGGAATGGTCTTGCAAAATGGAAAGTGCATGAGAGAAAAAGGCCAACAAAGATGGGAAAAATAAATGACAAGTGATTTTTTTGTAACTTAGTAAGGGTTCCTAGAATCCTTAAGGCAAAGAAGTTGTCAATGTTTTCATTCTTTTCTAATGATTTTTTAAATGTTTTTATAATTTTTTGAGGTATCTCAACTTGATCAAGAATGACGAGACACTAAATGGTTCAAGATCACAAAATGATGAGAGAGTTTAAACTAAGGTTTCTCATAAAATGGTGAGAGTGTTCAAACTTAGGTTGCTCATAAAATGGTGAGAGCATTCAAACTTAGGTTGCTCACAAAATGGTGAGAGCGTGATGCTGAGGGTGATTGAACTAACCTCAATAAATCTTGAGTGTTGTCTACATAGTCCCAGAGTAGGACCTCAAGTCACTATAGTTTTGCCCTTATAGTAGAGGAATTTGACTAGTGGAGCAATCAATTCAAATAAAATAGGCATAATTGGTAAAAAAAGGCATAATATGACATAGAAAGTGGCAAGTTGGTATGTCAAGGCTTAATGTTTCCCCTGGTTTTCCCATAGTTGGTTATAATTAGGAGAAAATGACATAGATCAAAGGTACTAATTTTCCAAAAGGTGGTTATAATTAGTATCAATATCAATGGTAAGAAAGGAATAACAATAGAAGGATGTAATTATTGAAAATTCTATCATACTATCCCAAAATATTATCTATATCTAAAGTTATTAAACCAACTAATGAAACTGACTAGATACCTTGATGCCAAAAATGTGTAACAAATGGAAAAAGCTAAGGTTAAATAGGCTAGGATTTAGAACACACTGAGCTGATAGGTCAAAAGAAGAAAGTGTATATAGTGAAGAGGATGGATAAGGATGGTATTTGTATAAAGAATAATAGTGATAAAATGACATAACTAAAATGGTCCTTATACATAATACACCTTAGCACTCAACATAGTACTGATTGAGATGAATAATATTCATTAGCTTAGGAAGTTCATCTTTGTCTAGTGTGGCAAGCCTGTATACTCCTGATCCATAATCTGTATGAATGATGAAAGGCCCTATCTAGTTTTATTTGAATTTCCATTTATTCTTCTTCTCAATTGTGGTATTATTTTGGTTTTCTTTAAGACCAAGATCACCAAGTTAAAATGTTCTATACTTAACATGCTAATTATAGTTGCTTTTGAGTCAATTTTGATATGCTTGAAGATTGTTGAGCATAGTTGTATGATTCTCATCAAGTAGGTATATCTCTTGCAGGAGAGCTACTTGATAGTCATGATCATTTAGGACATGTTTGAAAGAGATGCATTGTCAAGACAATTCAACCTCAATAGGAAGGATGGCTTAGTATAATAAACAAATGGTTATGGAGTGGCTCCAATGAGGGTACAATGATTTGTAGGATATGCCTAAGTGGTATGGAATATCTATAAGTGCCAATCATGATTAGCATAATTGATAATATTAATAATGGTTTTGTTGGATGCCTCAGCCTAGCCATTACCTTGAGGGTAATATACTATATAGAAATGTCATGTGATGTATTATTTAGTACATAGTTGGTCTACATCCTTTTCTTGAATGATCCTTTATTATTAGATATAATGTTAGACGGGATACCATACTGGCAAATGAGATGGTTGAAGATGAATTTGAAAATTTAGTTTCTAATCATGTAAGTGAGGGGTATAGCTTCAACCCACTTAGTGAAACATTCAGTGGTAGTAAGGATTTGTTTATGTCCATTAAATGAAGTGGGGTTGATCTTCCCAATGAGGTCAAGTCCCCATGTAGAAAATGGCCATGGTGTCAACATCAATTTTAGAGTTTTTGCTAGGGCATGAATCAAATTAGCATGTCACTAACATTTGTCACACTTTTCTACATATGTAGTGGAATTTACATCTATTATGGGCCCATAAGAACTAGTACATAAGAGCTTTTTGGATAGGAATACCTCGCTAGAATGAGATCCACATACTCCTTCATAAACTTCTCTTAACACTAGCATAGACTCTAGTGAAGTTAAACAATGAAGTAGATTTCCATCAAAACTATGATGGTAAATATTGGATCCTAGTAGAGTATAATGATTGGAATGATGAATATAGGCTTTAGGTTTTTTTGGATATAGGTTAGGTGGTATAAATTGGTCATAAAGGTAGCTATAGATTTATAAGTACTAGATATAATGAGGACCAACAATATCACAAATCATTGCAATGGTTAAAGGTTCATGAGCTAGTGATGAGGAACTGATACTCTCTAGATTTATCTATTTGTCTAATCAAAGAGCCAATAGTATCTATGCCATCTATAGTTTTGTTACTAGCCCTTCATATGTGCTCAGATTGAATGTTGGCAATTTTTTGTTTGAGAGTGTCGACCATGGCTTTATATAGAAATAACTTGTCATCTTTGGTCTAAAAATGATCTATGACCTGATTGATGATTAACTGAGAATCATCATAAACTTAGAGATGAGATATATTCCAAAGCACTCCTTGTTGAAGTCTTGCAACAAATGCTTCATACTTGGCCATGTTGTTTGTATAAGGAAAGATAATTTTGAATGATTTAAGGATTAGATCCCCCTATGGTGTAATAAAAAATAGGCCTACCCTTGATCCATGTGAAGTGAATACACCAACAAAAGATAGCTTCTAGTGTTGTTCCTCAAGGGATGTGTCAATGAAGATCATGATGGATTCATCAAGAAATTAAAACATGAGTGGTTGTTTTCTATGAGCTATGCTTCAACAAGTTGATCTACAAGAACTTGTCCCTTGATTACCTTCTGATTGACATAACCTATGTCAAAGTCATTGAGAAGCATGATCAATTTAGCCATTCTATTTTAGAGAGTATATACTTGAGTTTATCTACTTTTATAATGACCGTGGTCTTATTATTTAACATGTATTGGCATAGTTTTTGAGCTATGAAGACAATGGCTAGATAAACTTTTTCAATAGGTGCATATTTGTGTTCATATGTAACCAAGGTATGAGTTAGGTAGTATATGGCATGCTCTTTTCCATTATCATCATGTTGACCTAAGAGTTCCCCCAGATCATGGTCGGTAGCTGATAGGTATAACAAGAATGGATTTCTTGGCATAAGAGGTAATAAAATAGGTGGATTAACAAGATAGTCTTTGATTTTTTGAAAATTTATTTGGTAGTGATCATCCTAGTGAAATTCAAATACCTTCTTTAAAAGGTGTGTAAATGGATGGCACTTGTCTACTAAATGAGAGATGAAGCATCGGATTGACTAGATCTTACCCTATAAATAATGGAGTTGCTTTAAATTGGTTGGTGGTGACATCTTAGTTATAGCATGGACTTTAGCTGGATCAACTTCAATACCTCTATGAGACATGATGAAGCCAAGTAATTTTCTTGAAGTTACATCAAATACACATTTCTTTGGATTGAGCCTAACTTCATACTCTCATAATCTTTAAAATATCTTATCCAACACTATTGGATGGTCAACCCTAGTTTTGGATTTTCTTAATATGTCATCAACATAGTCTTCAACAATATCATGCATAATATTATGGAATATGATATTCTGGCCCTTTGACATGTAGTTCTAGAATTCTTAAGGCTAAATGGCATCACTTGATAACAAAATGTTCCCCATGGAGTGGTGAACACTATTTTATGTTGGTCTTCTAGTGGTATTCTAATCTAGTTGTATCCTAAAAATCCATCCATGAGTGAAATCATTTCATAACCTATCATAAATTCAATGATCATGTCAATATTAGGCAAGGGAAAATCATCTTTAAGACAAGCTTTGTTCATGTCTCAAAAATTAGTATAAATTTTGATCTCTTCAAGATTTTTGCTAATAGGTACCACATTAGAGATCCATTCTACGTAGTCAATGGATTAGATACATCCTACTTCTAAGAGTTTTTGAAACTCTTTCTTTACCAATATAGTAATGCAAGGATGCATCCTACATTGCTTTTGTTTTACTAATTTAACATTAAGATTAACCACAAGGTGGTGTAGAACCAAGGTGGGGTTTAAACCTGGCATATAAAAATAAGCCCATGCAAAGATATCTACAAATTCTCTCAACAAAGATATAAAGATGTCATGTTCCTTCTTAGTGAGGGATGCACTTAATTTTAGCCATTTTAGGTCTGATGGAGTCTTGATATTTACCTCTATTGTATCTTTGACTAGAAGGGTCGAACCATTTTCTAGGATAGTAGCAATGACTTGAACTATTGAATTATGTCAAGGTTATATGTTAGGAATTACTCTTCAACTTCTCCTAAGCATGATGAGTATGAGTACCCTAATGGGAGATCTAACCATGTGACAAAAATAGTCAAAAATTATTAAAGAATTTAATCAAAAACTTTTTGTTGCTCAAAGATGAACTTGGATCCACTTGTAAGTTCATCATTGGTGGTCTCCTGGTATAAATTTGAAGAAAATGAAAACCCTCATCTAATGGTACTTGCAATATATTTTCACCATGAGACAGGCCTTTGTCTTTACTTTTCCCCTAGTCAAAAAGCACGTCAAAGAGGTTTTAATTTTGGGACCTCAATGCTTTACTTATTTATTTTTGGTTAAGGGTGTTCGATCACTTTCCAAAATAGGCCATAGAATCCAATGTGATTGAGATACTTGATTTGTGATCTCCCAATGAAACATTGTCTCTAAGGCCTAAAAATTCACATAATGCCTCATCATTCTAGAACTCATCAATTAGTAGACTAGATTCTTGTTAGTCTCAATCTATCAGTTGGGGATAATATAATGGCAAAGGGTTACAATGAATGGCCAAGGTAAGGGTACAAATGGTATTGTTATCAAATAGGCTGGTTTTAGCTAGGTTATCAAAGGTGAGGCTATGATCAAACTCTACTTCATTATTAGCATCATCATCACTAGTCACTGGTGATGGAGTTTGAATAAGATATGTGGGGTCACGCCAAGTGGTTTAAATCTAAGTCCATAAGGTCTTTCATACTTAGTCATGGAAATTGGCTTGATGGTTCCTTACTCTTTAGTCTAAGGCCTTTTCCTTCATAATTGTGATGCTCCATGATCATATTGGGAATATGATACTTTGCATTTTTATAGAAATCAGCTTGGTTGTCATTGTATAACCATGATTCATCCCCTACAAAAGGGTCACATTCTAGGATAAATGCTGGTACAAATGTGATAGGTCCCTTATCTTTGTTCTTTTGTTTCCAATGCATATGTGGGGTGACTTTAGTTCTCCCAAATGTTTTTGGATTTTGAGGAAGATTGGAAATATAAAATGTATCATGGGTCACATACTCTCCCATTCCATTATCTGAGATAGTTATATGATTAGAAGCTTCAAGAGATGGAATTTAGGAAAGGGAATCTAAGGTATTAAGATCTATGCAATTATCCAGTGAAGGATCAATAAGAATAGCCTTTTTTAATCCTACTTAGAAATTAGATTCATGCCATACTGATAATTATAGCTTTGAAATTCAGCCTCAAGATTCTTGTAGTGTTCATATGGGTGTAAATCTCTTGGAATGTTTACTTACATCTTTGAGTGGGAAAACATGATACATTTGTGTAGCATTGATGGGACTGCATAAATCTCATGTAACCAAGGTCTACCTAGAAGCATATTATGTGATAACTCAATATCAATAACATGGGAAAGTGTATCATAGGTCAAATGCCCAATGATAACTAGCAAACTAATGGTGCCTTGTGATTCTCTTCTTGATTATCATAGGCTCTGATGGTTATTATTTATAGCTGAAGATCTATCGTTGTGTACCCAAGAAGCTTGATGAGCTTAAGAGACACTATGTTGAGGTCAAATCCATTGTCTATAAGGACATGTTTCACTTTATGTCATCTTATATAAAATTATATATATAATGGATTATTATGGAGTGGGCCAAGGGAAGACATATCACTTTGGTTGAATGTGACTTGTTGGGATAGAGCTAGGTGTCCAACCAAAGCTTGAAATTTATTAGGGGATATTTTACTAGCAATAGTGGATTGGGTCAAAAACTCATTCAAGATGTTCTTGTGGATTATTGATGTTCACAACAAATCTAAAATAGAAATTTATGTTGGTGTCCTCTTTAATTGTTCCATAAAATCAAACTTCTTGCCTTGGTCAGTAGTGAATGGTTTATTTTGAGGCTACACGGTTGGTTGGATGATAGACAAAGTGGTAGATGGTTGTGGGCATAAGATAGTAATCTTTGACCTTTGAGTTATGATTGCACAATCATGATTAAATACTAAACCATTATTTCTAACCAATGTTAGGAATGGTGTGGGACTAGACAAGACAAGTCTCGGTTGCTGGTACACTTGTATGTGGTTAGGTGGCCAGGATGAGTTATTGATATAAGATCCAAAAAGGGAAGTTATAGTTTATTGGTTTGCTTATATGCACTCCCAGGTCAAAGAAGGATTATCAATGTAATTTGGTTGAATTTTTTTATTTAGCAACAATTTAGGCTTATTGGTACTTGGTCTAAGATTAATGGAGATGGTATTAACACTACCCCCTACAATATGACCTACACACCCTATTGTATTTATGTGTAACTATGTGGTAGGTTTGTTGGTTGTTACCATTTTGACCTTGGTTTTGTTCATTATTCTATTTTTGTAGGTTATGGTACTAATTTTGGTGATTTTCCTAGTTCAACCTTTGATTTTGATACTATTGATATTGTTATTGCACTGGCCATTATTGTTGTTGTTGATGATTATTTTGATGTTGTTGATTGTTATATCAGGGAAAGGGGTTTTGATAAATCCCAAGAGTTTTATAAGAAGTGTAATCACTATTATCTAATGTTATCTCACCATTCTATAATATATTATTAAGTAAATGCTTGATTTAGACACATCTTCATAAATTATGCCCATTGACCTAATGATAGTAAAAAATTCATTTTTAGGGTACCAATTAGGATAAAGAATGCCTTGTAGACAATGCTTTATTATAGGCCAACTAATTATATTAACATAAGCAATATTTTGAAATACAAACTCAATAGGTTCTCCTAGGTCACTAAAGACATGATGTGTAGGCATAGTTCTCTTGGGAGGATGGGTTTGCAATGTTAAAGGATGATACATTTATTATGTAGGTCTTGGTTTTTGTTCTTGTGGCATTGGTTGGAGAGGTTTCTATGTAGGATTAAGTTCAAAATGTGGTGTGGATGAGGTTTTTACTATTTGGACATGATGAGATTTAGTTACTCCAATTCCCACAACATTTCTATTATGGTTGAATTACTTTGGTTTTTCTTGGTTATTGGCTTGTGCTAGTTGTAATTCTTGTGCTTGAATAAGATGTTGATGTTAGCCATTTCCCTAATTAGTACCTTGATTTTGATTAGTTAAATTAATATTGCTGACTCCTTTATTAATGAGTGTCTGCTTGATCAACAAACCTTTATCAATGATCCCTTTGAACGTATGTGCACATTATAGTTCCAGATGGTAAGCTATCTCACTATGCAAATTTTAATTAAACACAATAGATAATTTTTATTAAAATGTGCATGAAACAACTTACAAGGGCTCTCCATCACTATAAATAACTTGCAAAACTCTCACCATATTTTTGTTTTGCTTGTATTAAGTCCACTAATTAAATCTCATGCTTGAGATTATAGGAAAAATGTTGCACAAACTTATTAAAAATATCATCAAAATCCATTACTAAATTTTTGGGAAACTTTAAAAACCATTCCAAGGCTTTTCTAGCCAAGCTCCTTAGAAACAACAACAAAAGGTATATGTCACTATATACCACTGGTTGACATGCAATAAATAATTTGGTCAAATGAGCCATAGGGTCACCTTTTCCTTTATATTTGTCAAATTTGAGTAGTTCATATCTTGGAGGGAATGGTATCTACAAATATTCCATGTTGAATGGGTAAGAACACATGTCATCTACTTTTAACTTTCTAGTTTATTTCCCAGCCTAAATAGTAGAAATTGCATCCTTCATTTGTTGTAATTCTTGGGATAGGAAACTAGAAGGAGCATTGGTTTGAGGGATAATATTGGTTTGGGTAGATGGTTGGGAGGTCATAAGTGGGACACTTTGACCATGGTATGATGGAGATACATGTTGGGGTATATCAGTTTGGTTGGGGAATGGACTAGGGATATGCATAAGTGGATTATGATGTATATGAAATGTCACATTTGGTTGCATAATATTGTAGTTTGATTTGGTGATAAAGGTTTAAATTAGAGGATTTTGTGGTTGGAATGGAGGGATATAACTAAATTGTGCCTATTATGGTTAAAAAAGGACATGTTGTTGACTAAACGAACCTTGATGTGGAGTGGGAACTTGTGGACCAAGACCGTATCTCTAAATTTGTGGCATATTTTGAATGAACGGTTGTCTAGTAGGTACTTGAGAAACATGGGGACCTCCTTGTTGCATGAATAGATATGAGGAAGTGAGAATAGGTTTCAGATTTGTCATCTATCACTGACTAATATTTACACATTATTGACTAGTCATTGCTTGGTTTTAGATTGGCATATTAGTCTGTGACTAAAGAGGTATGTTCATCATTACCTGGTAGGGTAGAACATTTATTTCCCATGATTGAGGTGGAAATGTATTTGTCCTTTATTATGTTGATACACTAGATTGTGCCTATTATTGTGGAATACTACTTGATAATTATTGAGGAGTAAGGTTCATCACATTCTGTTGTGGAGGCATGATATTGGACATTATTTGATTATCTAATCCCATAGGCTATACACTTGAGGATGTAGCTAGTTGAGGTTGGGTGTAGAAATTCTTATTCCCTAGTATGATGATCTACTCATGGGATTAACTATAATAACATGTTTTTGGCTAGTTGTTTATGTGTTATTACCACTTTGATGAAGATTAGATGTTGTTTACATATTATCCACTATGTTTGGCTCACTATTCTATGTAAAGGATGAAGACACTTCTTCAATGATGGGCATATGCATCAAGTTATCTATCAAAGTGGTTTGTATGAATAAATCAAAACTTAGATTCTCTTATCCAATTAACTCTATCAACATTCCTATTTATGGAACTAGGTTAATAAGAGGCTTACTCGCCATGTTCATCTAATTGAAATCATGTGTTAGATTTAGGTAGGTTTGATATGCTATCTACATTTGGTTAAAGTGATCTTCCATGATGATTTTTCCTTGATTAGATATATTAGGGTCTTGGTACATTGTTTGGACTAGAGCCTTAGGATTTCTAGAAGAATCTTGTTAATCATAAATGATATTATGGGTTACTCTTACTAGACTTGGTAAATTTTCATGAGGGAATTATACTAGAAAGTTGGCCCCTACCTCTATGGCTCTAACCAAAATCTCATCTTTGTTCTCTAACATATGTCTCTCAAACAAAAATGGATCATACGTGGAAGTCGTATTAGTAGAATATGAATATTGAAGAACTAGCTCATCCACTATGGGTATTGTAGCTAGGTATTGTGTAATTTATTCTTGGTCTTGTTTTCAATAAGGTGGTGTGTTAACCAGATAGTTAGTCAATGGATCTTGGCTTTGTGCCCCTGATTGATTATTATAAGAGGGATAAAAATCCATCTCATAAGAAATATTATCCACATAGGGGTCTTGAACCATTTCTTCCTGCACTAGCACATTACTAATCTTTAGATTATACATGAGTCCACTACGAGTGTAGGAATACATGTTGGGATCCATAGTCAATGCTTTGTGATAAAAGATCAAAAAGTTATACAAAATCTAAAAAGGACAAAATCTAAAATAAATGATTTTCTAACTTGGTCTAGATTTGTCAAAAGGATAAAAAGGTTTATGCAAAGATTTGTGAGAAAATAAGCTAGCCTAAAGTATCTAATGTTTCATTGTTCACACAAAGATAAGAAAATAAATGGACTAAAAATTAAAATGCCAAACTCTCAGGTTCAAGTGTTTCAAATCAATATAATCTAGGAATTTAAAAGTTACTAGGTCTTTTGGCTAAATATGACTCAAAATCTAGGCTCAAACAAGGCATGCGCTAGGACTCTTGGCCAAATGGTGTCAAAAAATAGACTTTGAAATAGATGAAAGTTTTAATCTAACAGATTTGAAACACTTCTAATAAACACTAGGCATTGGATTCTTGGATGTGAACTTGATCAACTAGGTATATGGTATGAAACAAAAGGCACTTTTAGATATAGTCTATTTTATCATAAATAATGGTATAAAACTTGGTTCTTTTGAAAAATAAGCTAGAAAAAAGTGAATGGTATAAATGTGCTTTAGACAAAGGTTCACAAAAGTATACTCAAATTGGTCTAAAAATGTACGAACAAATTTGGAACTCTATGCAAGAGGGTCTATGAAACAATATTTGAAATGTTTTGGGTAGTGTAATGA
Organism: Torreya grandis; assembly: GCA_037957365.1. Classification (NCBI taxonomy): domain Eukaryota; kingdom Viridiplantae; phylum Streptophyta; class Pinopsida; order Cupressales; family Taxaceae; genus Torreya; species Torreya grandis. The sequence goes on along the minus strand of JARHVA010001422.1, from coordinate 2,792,900 downwards.
TGCTACACTACCCCAAAGGTGTGACAAAAAATTTTGTTTCTAAAACTCTCTAAGGAAAAGATAATTTCTAATAATTTTGATGGCATAAAATTAGTTTTCTTTACTCAAAATATTATGGTGCATACACTCTAAGTGAAAGTGTTTAACACAAAATACCTTAATTCTATCAAGTGATGACAATGATTATGAGTCTTACATGGCCTTCAACCCAAATTGGAATTTAAACCTAAGTTCCCTCAAGTTTATTTTAAATAGAAAACCCACCTAACACATCAACCCTATGAACTTATAAAGGTGCAATTTTGAATTTAGATTATAAGTGAAAGACTTAAAATAACCTTGGTAAAGGTCTAGACTCAATTTGGTAGCATAATTGTGACAAAGTGGATGTTATGACTCCCAATATTTTGATGAGATTTGAACAAGTAAAATTGATGTTTTCACATGGGCAACATAATGCCTCTTTGTTCAAAAGAGAATTAAGACTATGTGTTTGGTTTGAATTTTTTTTTACACCTAGTTTTGACTTCAAACAAGACTTTAATCCAGGACAAGACTAACTAGTTAGTCATTATTACATCATAAATTGACAAGGTTACATGGTATTGTTGGAATGCATCAATATACATCATTTGGGAGGATTTTAAATTTTCATCCAAAAGTAAATGAACATTATATAGTAGGGTTTTTACACCCTGCCTTCTCTCAAATGAAAGTACTATGACATGAACCTTGAGGCACACATTACACCAACAATACTTCCATGGTGAGTGAGGATTTGTCTAAGATCTAACAAGTTTTTGAAATTTCTAGGAGAATCAATTGCATAATCTATTTCATGCCAAATAATGCAAAAGAAAAGAAGGAAGTTTGGGTCTGTATCACTTGGCTTGGTGTAAAAATGTCTAGTCCTTTTTACAACCACTACATCTTATTGTTTTATTAGTGTAGTGCAATTTCCAAAGTGCCACTACATCCTATGTGTAACTCTAATTACGAGCCAAATGAAGTCAATTATGTGAGGTGAAACCCTCCATCAAAGCTTCCCTAAAAAACTCATGGGAGGTGATGAATTCCCCCTTATAAGCCATGTTTGCAAAAAAATAAAGAAATCATGATATTAGAAAGACTTTAGGGTCATTTTCATGGTCACCCAGACTTTGAAATTTTTTTGTGGAGTGCTTTAGACAACTTTATTTCTAAGCCTTAGACTAGGCTACTTGTAATAGGAATGGTGATTTTGATTTTAAGGGTTCCCTAAAGGGGACAAATGGAAGAGTACACATGTAACATCCCTCTTTTTTCCAAACAAAAATTTAATAGAAAAAACTAAGTAAATAAAAAAATCTTTGAAAATGTGAGTTAATTTTTAAGCCCAAATGGAAAATGAGGTTGTGTTCACTTGACCACTTGGTTATAGTTGCAAACTTTGAAAACATTCACCATAAACATCTAAATTTTTTGTTAAACACCAAAACAAGGTTCCTAATTGATTTTTAAGCATGAAATGATATAAAACATGTTTTTAGTAAATGTCAAGCTTGGTCCTATATAAAAAATTTTATCATGTCCTTTAGCATTGAAGCTCTTTTGGGTTTGAAATAATGAATTTTAAAAAAAGAGCTCTCGGGTTTATGTTTTAATAAAAACATAGTGACTAACGTTAGTTATATATAACCAATGTCAGTTAAATTTTCTAACTGACATCATTTATACCAATGTGAATAATGGTTGGTATCCAACTGCTTCCAATTTTACTAACCAATTTCGGTTAGGCTATGCAACTGATGTTGGTGTTACTAGCTGACGTTGGTTACTGTGTAAACCTATGGCATATAAATATGGAAAAATAAATTTAGAAAATCAATTTTCAAGAGTTTTAAGGGTCCAAATGAATATTTTAAATCTAAAAAATGATATTTTTAAAGTGTGAGATGTGCCTAGTCCCATCGGACATGCCATTATGTGATCTAGGAATTTGACTCAAGAGAGGATGACTAGTATGGTGTTAGTTTCAAAATGAAAATAAAATGAAAAAAACACACTAACTAGTATAAAATATCTAGGCATAGACATTAGGGAGAGCTTAGTTAACAAAAATGAATAAAACACAAAACAAAAATGAAAAATAAACTCTCTTTTCCCTTCCTTAGATGCTCCAAAATGCTTGTTGTACTGGCTTGCTTGGTTTATGCTTGTGAAGTCTTTAGCAATGGAAGCTTGGTTACCTCCATCTCTCCTTACCACCTTTGGATTGTGGCTTGTCTTGGAATAAATTTGGCATGGTAACACTAATTATCAAGACTTTGGATATATTTTAGAATAATAACATTGTACCAAAATAGCTTAGGAATGATTTTCTTGGCCTCTCTATTTATAGATTTTTGCAAATGTCTAGAATCGACCCGAACCATCCATCTTGAGATTGAGATGTTTGGTTGAGAATTAATTCAATTTTTAGAATTGATTTTTAATTATCCTCATCATGAAATTGCAATAAGGGGAAATTAAGAGTCATGGAGGACATCATGGAAGGCATTGATGAGGCATGAAGGGCACAAATCTTGATATTTATGGCATTTATGGCCTAGGGATGTCTTCCAAAAAAATGAGGTCACTTGATGATGTAGATATTCAATATTTATTTTAAAAATTAATTATTCAACAATTTTCCATGGAATTATTAATTAGGCTTTAATTTGGTTTAATTAGCTCTTAAGCATGCTTAAGCACTTGTGCATAAATTACTCAAATTGATCAGAATACCTTGTTATTGGTCCAAAATTTGACTGGATTAGAATTGGAAGGTGATGTCAAATGAATTGGAATCGCATTCTCATTTAGGATGTTACCAAAAATAAATAATTAAGGCAGATGTATTGTGTAGAAGATTTGATAGGAAAGAACAATCCAAAGCACCTAGGAGCAAATTTGACATTTTGACTCAGAATGATATGATCAAAGTTAATTGGCCCATAAATTGCCTTGCCCTATTTAATGATACCCTAGCTAAAATCAGCACTTGAATATGTCATCTTCACATTATTTAGCATGTTTTGGTGTTTGAGGCCAAATTGTTCATTTTAAGTGGAAATTGGCCAAAATCTTCATTAGAGTTTATCGATGGCTAGATTTAGGTGTCTATAAGATGAGACTATAATTAAATAAGTGGAGTAGTACCACATAATTATAATAAATGGTTATGAATTTACTCAACTTTGGTAGGTTCAAATCACAAAATTAGAAGAGGGTAAGATAACTTTGGAACCTAAAGTACATGTTAGCACAATAAACTTAGTTCAGAGATATGTCAATACTATAAAATCTAGATGTAACTATGATGAGTTTTGAATATAAAATTAGAAGAGGATATTTTTGATTAGGAAAATAAAATTATATACCAAGAAGATCAAAATGTGAATTAACACAAGAAATTATAAGTATAAAGCTAAAACCCAATGTGTAGCATAACGTTGCCACATGGTAATAGGATGTAGATTAGTCCAAGAAATTAGAGCATAAGTTAACCAAAGATAACCTAAGTCCAAAATGAGAATAAAAATAATTATTAGTATAGGTAAAAACCTTCAATCCAAACAAGAAATCATACCCAAGTTTACTCAAACAAAGTGCAAGCGGTAAACTAATAACACCTTGACTTAGAACTTAGAAAGGTGAGATTTCAAATTTAGATTAAAAATGAAGGAATTCAATATTTTATAAAGCGATAAAAGGTTATTGAATCAAATGGAAAACATAAAAACATGGTTTATAAAATACAAACATAATGTTCTAAATGATGATTTGAACAAGGCAAAAAGTGATTTTGATTTGGTCAGCATAATGCCTCCTTGTTCAAATAGAATGGTGTATAGCAAAATTGTTTGGATTTTGTTCTAGTTTTCAATTATTTTTAGACTTTAAAAGACAAATAAAGTAAATGATAAAATTATAAAGACCTAAATGTAGCATTCAAAGTCCTAAAACTGATAAGGTTGCATGATGCTATCAAATTTTGTCTATATACATGTTCTTAAGAGGATTTTAATTATTAATAAAATAAATAAAAACAAATTAATAAGTGGGATTTTTACACCCCATTATCTCAAGAAATTATATGGTGACATGGAACTTTTAGCTACTCACCCTACATCAATAGTATGTCCATGACAACTGAAGTTCTAAAACTAAATTTTTGCATGTCTAGATGGTCCCAAGTGTGGCTAACACTAGAGATGCCTCACACCAATTAGATCCATGCCAATTGATTTTTTATGAAAATGTCTTATCATTTTTATAAACACTACATCCATTACTTTCTTAGTGTAGTGTAATGTCCAAATTACCTCTATGGTCTGAGTTGGAGTACTACTAATGGATCTTGTTTTAAGCTCTCTAAATAAACATCCCATTGGGTTACCCTAAATTTATATAACCCACCATGGAGTGGGTTTGAAATGATGTCATGATATGAATTCATAGGTCAAATTTTCCCTAAATAAAATGTGATAAGGTGATGAAATCCCACTCATAAGCTAAAATGCATAAATAAAAAATAAGTGAAAAGACTTTAGGGTTGCATTTGGATCACCCAACTCATATAGATTTAGTGAGGGCCTTAAAAACATTATTTTCATGATTTTTTAACTAAAAGAAACCAAGTCAAATAAATATTACTTTTGGACACCTTATTTCCCTAAAGGGGATGGGGGGAGAGCATACATTCATCAATCATTTTGTGAAAATAAATAACTTTAAAAGAACAAGCATAAAACAAGCACTCTTAAGAGTATGTATCTAAGTGTGAGTTTTTATTTTATAACACCAAAGTGAGGTGTTTATGAAATTTTTTCTCCTTTGACTTAGTTGAAAAATTTGTAAACACTTTCACAAATAACTAAGCATAAAAACAACTAAGTTCTTTTTGGGAACCAAAAAAAATATTTAAGACTTAACCACTTCCAAACTTTTGCCTCTCTCTAACTTAGGTCTTAAATTTTTTAGAGGAGTGTTTTTTCTACTTATAATACCAAAATTAAATTAGAAAATAATATTTCAAAATAAGCTCTTGGGTCTCTATTTTTCTATCTCAGAGACTGACATCAGTCCACACAGGGATCAATGTTAGTTCACAAAAATTGGTGTCAGTAAGTTCATAGAGGGTCTTCATCACTCAAATGAAATTAATGTTTATTCCTATAGGAAAATAAAACATAGATTTCTTTTAAAAAAATTATAGAAATAAGGATAAAAACACAAAAGTTTTTTGGATCCTGCAAGAAAATAACCAAATAGAGAATATGTATGTGTTATAACATAGAATAAGAACTATAAATCTTCAATAAAAATACATTAATCATGTTTTCCACCATGTTATAACATTCACATAAGAGTTTATTCCAATTTTTAGAATATTCACATCATTCAAATAAAATCGATGTCGATCTCTATGTAAACTATGCATCATTAAAACAAACAAAAATATGTGAAAAATGAAGATAAAACTTGAATTTTAAAGAGTTTTAAGAATTAATTAAAATATATAAGAGTTAAATATTAGTCTCCTTACTTGTATTGGGTGCGTAGTCCCACCACATGTGGGAAAAATGTAGAGTAGGAATCTAAAGCAATTTACTCCATGAATTATTAGAAAAAATGCAAATAAGCATAAATAACATAATGTGCTAAGCCTACTCCCTCATGGGGTTTTGTAAATGAATTCTAAAATATATTTAAAGAATAAATACTACCATCAAACCTTCCTAAGAGCATCCCTCCTTCTAAGAGCAGCCAATAAGCATAATTTTCCCTAGATTTGGTACATTTTCATATAATGTTTCCTAGATTGACAATTTCAACAAAATAACAATAGAAATTGGAGGTCTACATTATGTCAAATATAGAATTTTCAATGTCAAATATTATGGAGCCGAAAAATAGAAGGATGTGCATGGAAATGGTTATAAACAATGCAAAAGGCATAATTGATATATTATCAAGGATTAAAGGTAATTTAGAAGTGATTGATGCTGATTATAGAAAAGTTTCAACGTGGAATATTGTGGAGCCAAAAAACAAAAGGATGTACATGGAAATGGTTGTAAACAATGTGAAAGGCATAATTGATATAGATTATCAAGGATTAAAGGCAATTTAGAAATGAATGATGATGATTTAATGAATCAACATCTATTTAAAATTTTGATAGGTATTAAAATGGATACTATAAATAGTGTGGCCCACATGTTTTTATCAAATTTGCATGTGATCTATCATAATTTTTGAGAAAAAAATTGCATGCTTATTTGAGTGTTTATAGCAGAGATATGGTGGATTTATACATATATTCCTAGTTTTTGACATGGATATAACTTTGATCTCACTTTGTAATGTGATTATATATTTATGGAAAGATATATTGTGTTATATGTTGTTTAATTTCGATTGATAATTTTATGTTAGGGAAAGGGATATGATGATGTATATGCTCCTGATGTTTTTAGATTAAATAGGATTTTGTGTTTATCAAATTTTGGATATTAATTATTATTGGTTGATTATAATTGTTGAGAAAATAGTAAGAGAGGTTCTTCACTCATATATTGGCTTGGATTATAACTAGAGATTAACATCATGTAGTATTTTCATATTAATATTTTATCCAATGTAATAAGCATTTTAATAGCCTTTATATCAACTAAGGTTAGGGGGGAATTTTTGTATGAACTTTCCTTTCACATGATTCATGTTTATGCTTAATCTAGGAATACATGCGATGTTATCTGTACAAGAGCTAAGTATTTTTGTATTAATGATATTAAGACCCCTTTTGGAGATAAACCATGCACTATATAGACCAATTTATGTGGGAAGTCTATGAATTTAAGAGAGCTGATCAATGTGGGAAGCTTTCGTGGGATACTTTTTGAGTTTGACTTCAAATACTTTAAGTGCATGATTTTTTATAGAAAATTGATCAATATGGGAAGTTTTATATAATATAAATATTTAGGTATCCATCATTTAGGGGAGTGGTCTATGCTTTTGGACATTATTTTATCTTTTATGAATAATTGTCCTTCAAGGGACCAGTCTATGTTTTTGTCTTTTTTATAATTTTTATTTTTATCCCATCTAGAATTTTTAGTCATGGATTAACTTAGGGTGAACCAAGTTATTATGTTTTAAATGATAAATAAATCACAAAAGGTGGTATTTTTATCTCAAATAAGCTTTTCCTAGTTAATGTGAGGTATTAGGGAAATAATGATTCAAGGCTCCTTCTATATATAGGTAGAGCTTATCCAATCAGAACATGCCATGAATAAATATGGTGTGTTCATATTCAAGGATGAGATGGGTATTATTTTAGATAACCACATGATTATATATAATTATTGGGTATATTTTAATTATTCGATACTAGAATGCTTGTTAAGATATGGATTTTGGCCCAAGTGAAAACTCGTGTTTATTATGGTTACTAAAAGATTATTAAAAATAGAAAGGATATAGATGCAAAAGCATTAAGAGGCTTGTGCTCTATTTTTACCTCAAGAGAGGCCAAGAGATATGCCCTATATCCATATTTATGAGTAATAATTATGATCTAATCCAATTTAGAGAAAATTTCCTCATTTACTCCTTTCCATATTTGTGGCATGTTGATTTATGATGAGGATTGATCAATCCCCCCATTTATTAAATGGGTACAAGGATGAGGATGAATGAAGGGGAAAATTTTCCCAAGGTTGGGATGATAGATGGATTTTTGTTATGGTGCCCATAATCCTAAGGAGTAGGTAGGGTGTTAAGTGCCAATAACTAATATTCCCCCAGTAAGAGCTATTGAAGTGCAAAACTAAGGGAATCATTAGGAATGCACGATGAGAGAATTTTTGAGCTAGATTATGCTTCACTTGATTATGGTGGGGTTGAGTATTTTATGGGGATTAAGACATCATTAGGTCAATATGTTGAATCACATATTTTGAACAGATGGGGATCTATTGGGATAATATAGATTTTTACCTTCATACTCATATTTGAGGCATCAATGCAAGGTAGATGAAATTCAACACATAACAATGATCTAAGGATGTCCTAAGAGGATATTGTATTTAAAATCTCCCTCTATAAGGTAAAATAACTCATGAAATATACATTTAATTATTTGGATAGGGAGGAGGACAATTCCTAGAGTATAAGCCACTATATTGTTGAAAACCTCCAACATGGATGGAGATTGGGCCACAATAGTTTTGGAAGTTGGACTTGCTTAGACACATGTGAGGAGATAATTTTCATGCTCTCCCCATTAACAATCATGACCCTTTTGATCCAATTTTGATTAATTTGATAAGTGATAAATAGGGGTGGATCTTGGTCTTTAGATGGTAGTGGGATTATTTTTAACCCACTAAATATGATAGATGAGACCATCTACAAATCTTTAATAAATATTGTCAGAGGTTAGGCTTAATTAGGTTTCATTTTAATGGTCTATATTTCCTATATCATGGCTTGATGATGTTATAGGGATTTCTCAATGAGGCCATATAAAGACATCTTGATTGGGGTTTGATAGATTTGTTTTAAAATCTATATCTATTTTAATTATGAGGAATTCTTATTTTATGCTTTCCCTAGAATGGAGATTTTTGGTTTTGGATTGGAGGGTTGTAGGTCTCTATTTTTGAGTTATTAACTTTTGCAATGGAATTTTTTACCTTATTTGGACTCTAGGTATTTGGGGTTTGTGTTTGAGCTGATGTGGCTATGTTTATCATATCGATTAACAATAATGGATGGTCTATCAAAGTTACATATATATTCATGTTTAGAGGTCCCAAGGTGATGTTGGAAAGGGGTTGATTAGGGATGGATTCATGGATATTAACTATGCCCTTTGAGGCTTGTTTTTATTTTTTTTGTAAAGTATTTAAGGTATCCACTGTGTTAATCTCATAGACGGTTTTGGATTGAATATTTTGGTTGAAGAGAGGATGCGGACAAGGCTGTTCAATTAATAGGTAATATTCATCCAAGAGATCATATATCATATATTTGAGATAATTTTAGCTCTCAGTATCATCTCTAGGTATATTATGGTAAGCACACATCTTGTTTTCCATATACCTTGCTAGTTTTTAGATATCTAGATTGAGAAGTTTTATAGGTGGTAACATGATAAGGGAAGTATGTAGAAGTTGATTGAGGATGGTGGAATAGGATCCTCATAAGGGATCTTACTAAAAAAAATTAATTTTTTGGGGTATCAATTTTTTGATGATGCTTACCTTTTTACTCTCATTTTTTGTGTTACTTTTACAATTAGTTTTAATGAGTGTTAGAGGTATTTATGATAAGTTTAAAGGGTAAATAGAATTTGAGAGGTTGATATGGGGTATTAGTGTTGGTAATATGGGTATAGTTTTGAGTTATCTATGGTCCCATATGAGGTGGTTATGTAATTGTGATCTTTAACTTAGAGGAAGGATGAGGTCTTAATATGGATGGCTTAGTTTGAACTTGAGGCATAGTCATCTTCCCTTTTTAAGCACAATTAGAGGTTACAGGAGTAAATTTATGAGGGTCTTCATTTTTGGATGTATAGAGGAGTTCAATACATATAGGTGGGTGTTTTAGGGATTTACCCTTTAGCATACCAAGGCATTTTTACTAGTGGCTAGAGTAACCCTTTTATCTTTTACATTTTGTGAGTGATTTTCAATGCATTTGGATGACCCTTCCTCTAGATTATCCCATATAATGAGATCATGGAGGATTTAATGGATGATATAAATGAGTTTATCTAGTTCAAATGGTTAACAAACATTTCCTATAAGGAGGTGTGGGATTCTTGTTACTTTAGAAGATGATTCAAGAGCACTATTAACTTCTTTAGGTAGAAGTTGATCATGAATATTGTTTATTACATGGGCATCCTGATATGGGGTGCTTCCCTATTTGTTTATATATAATTGGATGAATATGGATGATTTATAAAAGGATTTATAAAGATATAAATGGATTGGTTTAGATGATAATTTTGATTGTCTAATTGTAATTCCCCTCGATTGATAATGTTTTGGACCAAGCTATTGAAATAATATCATTTATTGATCTTATGACTAGCTATATGATGGTAGGTATAAAATTAGCTCTCTTTATACCAATGAGGTTTAGGATGAGAGTCATCAATGGATGTAAAATTGTGGTTAGTTATCTATAGGTTATGTCATGTTTGTATTGGAACCTATTAGTGGTGGTGGGTTAATAAAAGAGGAAACCATGGTCATAATGTGTTCCTATGACACTTCTAGTGGCATGCTATAGATAAATTAAGGGGATTGGGATCAAGGGCAAATGGAATTTTTATAGCTTATGAACTAATGTAATGATTTAGTAAAATTGGATTATTATCTAATATATTGGTAAAGTTAGGATTTCCCTATGGGAAAAATTGAGGAATGCCTTCCCCAATGGATTTAGGATCGGTAGGAGGACTTGGTGTATGTTCCATTCAGGAAGATGAAGTTGATGAGTCTATTTTTATATTTGATTATTTTCATGTTACAACCATGCAACACTAAATAACAAAATAAAAAATAAATGCAAAAGCATGTCAAAAATTGTTTTAATTATCTCATTTTAATGAGAATAAATCACACAATTTACTTAAATGTACTTAATTATTATTATTATTACTAAGAAATATGTCTTATAATATGATGAGGATTTTTATTAATAAAGGACCTAAGAAGAGGCAAGACAAGTATGGTTTCATATTTGTTTAAATATAGTATCCTTGATATATGTGAAGGTACAATGAAGCCTAAGTCTAGGTTGGTAGCACTACATAGATTAATATTGGGACCTACCCCATCACTTCATGTTACTATATAAATAAGGGTGTCAAGTGATAATAATTTATACTACCAACCAATTATTTTTACTCAAGTAAAACACTGAGTCAACTTTCCCCTTAGTGATGAAATCTAAGTGGGTCTACCTGGGTAGAATTTGTTTGATTGCTTATTTTAATATTGTTGTGGTTTTATAGTGTGTGAAAGAGGAGTGTGATTAAAATTATGAATTAATCCTCATAATTACACTAGGTGTTTTATTTAAACAAGTATACTGATGAATATAATATTTTTCAAAAAGAAAGCAATCTATTTTTTTAAATTTTTTTATTTTAATGAAACTAGAGAAAGAGTTTTGCTAAAGTGTAATAAAAAATAAATAAATAGAATGATAAAAAAAGAAAAATGAGGCCAAAAAAGGGTCATACCATGAATTCCAAAATGTTTAAGTAACTTTTCACTCATTCCTTTTTATAAAATTGACTACTAAAAAGTCAAAAGAATTGTAGGGTTTAAAGCATACCTGTGATTTATAAGGTTATGCACCAAAGATACAATAATTGTGGGAGATATTTTTGGGATGTTAAGGAATACCTACATACATGATAAAACTTTGATAATTTTGGGTTAATAGGATAGGATAGTGGGTTTCCTAGTGCTACACCAATCCTGGGAAGTAATTAACTTCCTAATGAGGATTTCAACCCAATTATTTAAGAAATTAAATGGATAATAATGATAAAATAAATTAAAATATACATATAATGATATTTATATGATATTGAAATATTTTTAAAAAATCTATGTCTATTTCATTAAGATTAAGAAAGTGATCATGCCAATCAATTTCAATGAAATCTACATCTTACTATATAAATTCTAATTGGTCATAGATAGATTCTATAGTAGGGGAATACAAAATGGCACAAAGCTTAACCCAAAGGTGATATTTCTCTAATCAATAGAGAAGGTTTGAGGGATAATTGTTAAATCATAGATGTTATTGACTTCATATAAGGCTCCAAGAGTTTTCTTCTATCAATAGATTCCATTGTTCAAGGAATAGAGAATAAGATTAAATAATATGTCCTAACAAAATGAGTCCCAAATTTAAACATAAATGTTTACATGGGGATTGATGTTAAATCCACATGATAAATTTTGATTCTAATTAATTTATGTCAAATTTTTTAGAAGAAGGAACGCTTTGGAAATAAGAAGCTAAAAGATGGTTTAAAGAGGTCTAAAATACTCTAAGGATGAGAATCATGTTTGGCAGAGATATAAATCATAATAAATACATATAAACTACTATAAATAATGAAATAAAATTACCTTGAAAGCACTCAAATCCTATGAAAATTGTGATATCGGTACACTGATCTTTGGCCTCTTGATGGATGTTCAGGGTCTAATGCTGACATGTATCTTGCCAACAAAGAATCGAATAATCATTTGCAAAATCATTGAGAGAATTATTTTACCCTTCAAGAGAAAATTTGTCATCCTTTGCCAAAGGCAAGGTTGGGTGTAAATCAATTTTGATCCTACTAGATTGACATCGATCATGGGGATCATTGTCAATTCTGATGTTTTTTAATCAAAACATTGTTATAAGTTGTTTCAACCATGGGATAAACTACTCACAAGGAGTAATTCATTATTATATGGGTTTTTATTATGATAAAGGTTATTTGGGAGGTTAAATTATATTACTTTTACTATATTATATATATTTTACTAGATTTAGTGGTTGGGAATATAAAATAGTAAATAGTGAAAACTAATTACTTAGGGTAAAATGAGGGTGGGATGAGTAAACAAGAAGGGGCCTAAGATATATATTATTAAAAATATAAATTATGCAAAATCCTAGTGCCTACATAGTCATTATGTTATTATAAACTAATTTAGTTTGAACAATCCAATAGTCTTTAGCTATAGGGACTACTAAGGAGGCTTCTACTTATATTTATTTTATCTAACCATCTATATTTATTTTAGATAACCATCTACATCATCATTATTAAATTATTGTATTTTAGTTTTTTGAATATCTTTTTACATAGTATAAATGGTTTGTTCCTTACCTTGGATTATTTGATTGAGGAAGGAAATCTCTATTTGATGTTTCTTAATGGTTGCCTTGACTATTGAAAATTCCATTGCATGTTGCATTTATTTCTCTTCATTAAGACTAGTAGGATGATCTTCCTCTTGAAAAAATATGGCCTTACACTTATCTATAGTGGGTATAGAATAAGGATAGTGAAGATAATCCTCTAAGGTTTCAATTATAGATTATCTCATGTCTAGATGCTCTTCCCTTATGATTGCTTATCCTAGTGAAAATTTAGTTTTGAATTCTTCCATTTTAACCATAGCTGTAAATTCTTATATGATTACAAATTTATCCTTTATCTTTTCAATCTTTCTTCTTCTATCATGACTGTAGGTTTCTCAAATTTAGGTTCTCTTAGAGTTCTCTCAATAGGGTTTTCTTGATTAAATCTCCCTAATTTTTTTGCAACATATTATCATTTATTAATATTATCATCTTCAAAAAGGATACATTTTCTTATTCTTCTTGGCATGGTTTCTGATTTAGACTCCATTATTGAAGTCTTCCTTATTATACTTATTCTCAATGTTTTAGGTAGAGGGATATTTGGAGCTTATTATTTTGTTTCAAAAATAACTATGATTGGAATGGCTTCGATATTTGGGTTTAGGATTTCAGTTATTATGGTTCTAGAGACCTATTTAATATTCAAAATCCTTCTTATAACTAGATCTAGAGATGTTCCTTCCATGTTTTTTCTTCCTTTCAGACTATATTTTGGTGTGAGAGTAGAAAATAGTGAGATTCTCTTAGTTTGATATTTATTCTTTTTCTTAGCATCTAGAAATGTCTACCATTTAGATTCTCCCTTTACCTTTTCTAGAAAATGATGTTGACAAATCAATTGGAACAACCCATGATGCCTGATATATCCCAATCCTTGAACATATTTGTCCACCATATCCTAGATATCAACATGGAAAAAGTGAGGTATGTTTACACTCCACTAAGTTTTTTATTTTATATGCCAAAGATGGTTCAAGATCCTCATTACATCTCCAAACATAGACCCATATTGACTATCACAAGTGAAAAACCTAATTACTTAAATGGTGGGAGTCCTCCATGGATCCATAAAACTCTCTCCTTTAATACCATTATTTACCCCTATGGGTTTATAATTAAAACTAGGAATTTTTCACAATTTACATGAAAAACTTGAATTAAGTATCTGTAAGAGGGCTTGATGGTTATCATCATTCTAGTCTCAACAATGTTAGAAAGTTCAATAATGATAGTGTTACTTATTGGTATTTTGACCCATTTAACTTTATAATTATCTCATTATATGTTGATGAGGAAATATTATACTATTTTTTCATCATATCAATGAAATTTATCTAGAAAATCAAACCATCCATTTCTTAAAACACATTATGCCATTACTTCATGATGTAGTAAAAGTTCTACATACTCAAGCTCAAATTTATTTTTCTATCCCATGACATAATTTTTAAGGACTTATATATCTTTGGATAGAGTAATTTGTTTATAAGGGAAGTAAAAGTGTTAGGTAGAATATGAATAGGGTTTTTCTAAATAATAATAATGTACAGTGGTAGATAATGAACAATGGCATAGTCCCTAAACTATCTAGTAGATTTAATTTTTTGTAAAGATTGGATGTTTCAAGAGAGATGGAGTGTTTAATTTATGTGTGTGAATGTTTTATAAGTGAATTTATTTTAATTCCATCTCCATCCATCTAAAAATTCCACCACCACCCTTGATTTCATTACAATCATTGTTGTTTTGGTTGTGCATGATTTTACTTATAATAAGTACCCTTGTCTCAAAATTACCATCTTTACATCATATTTATTGACATAATATATCATCATCATGAAAATTAAATTTATAAAATATACCTTCTTTTTCAAATCATATTAGGAAATACCCATTTTTAATGACACCCTCCCTTCAGCCCCTTTAAGAAAGTGGATGTTGAAGTACTGCATAAAACCCAAAGTTAACTTTAATTATATAAAAATGAATTATATAACTTGGATTATACATTATTTTATTTGTTTATTACTTAACCAACTTGTCTTAGGAGGATGAAAAATATCATAAGATGATAGTTGAAAATTACTATCTTTATTACTTTGTTTCTATATACACCCTAAATTGGTTAAGTAACCACATATATCATGTATTTTCATAGTTATTTTATAAGAAAATCTAAATGGAGAATATGAGCCTTATTCACATTATCCATGTCTTTAATTTTCTTTGTCTTTGTCTTGTTTCTTGATTTAGTCACCTTTTTTCTTATTCCCAATCATTCATAGTCTTCTAAACAATCATTGCAGCTCATCCAATCTCTATTTCCCATACTAATTCCATCCCCCCAAGTCCCAAGCCTATAGGATAGGAGTGTTGAAATTGGACTATAGCACTGGAACCTAGGATGTCCCTTCTGAGCATTCTTGTCCAATTGAATTTTTGAGTCCTAACGATCATGTTTCCTTACATAATGAGTCCTAACCCCTTCTTAGCTTCACCCTTAAGTTTTTTTTTTATCTTTTTAGTGTCATCAAAATGAAAATGATGTTCCCAAATTCAAAACAAAGAGTCTCCTATATAAATGACTTCACAAGGCATTTTATATCTAGCACTTACTACTTTGGCACAATACATAATTAAAAACTAGCCAATAATATTGTTTAGTATTATGTATCACACAAAGATTTGTATGATTGATCAAGGAAGGGCCTAGGTAAAAGTTCATTATTACATCTACCATGTGCATTGATTATGCACATTCCCTAAGGAGATTTGAGACCCTATCTTGAGGGTTATTTTATGTAGTGATTAGGATAGCAAGGGTTCTAAATTATGCTATCATACTTCATCTAACCTAGTTTTTACCCCTTTTGCTTTTAATATATTTGTTGTTTCATGTGTTTAGGTAGACCTAGGGTTTTAAGATTGAAACATATTTATAGAAATCTCTATTGGCATTCAATATCCAAAATTTCATAAGCAGGCTCACATAGAGGTAGTGGAGAAAACCCAAAAAACTTAGGTCTCCATGAATAGTTTGGACAATAGTGGTAGAAAAGGATAATAACATCAAACCATAGGGTGTCCTATTTTAGTGCTCCTATCCTTTCACTGAATGAAATCTAGTTCTAGGTTCCTAACATCTTCCTAGTTTTGTACAACATTTTTTATCTCTTGAATCTTTCATTTCAGCCTATTTTTTCATATACGTTTACTTCTTTCCTTATGCAATTGATTTCATTAGGTTGATATAAATATATATTTTACTACACTTAATTACATTTCTCCCTTTTACTCTAGACCCTTTATTTTTTAGGAACTAAACACTAGTTTCCCAAAAATAATAAAAAATTTGGTGAACCTAACTTACTTAGAACAAAATCTAAAAACCCTAGGCACACTTAGTGTTTTTCCTTCATATTTTTTGCAAAATTTTAACTTCAAAATTATGATTTTGTATAATTTTTAGTGCATTTATTTTATTTAAATTTATTTTATAATTTAAATTGTTGTAATAATTTTCAAAAATTCTAAAACACCAACCTAAAACCCTAGATTTCCAAACTAGGTCCTTAATTCCCAAGCCTTCCTTACAAATTTTCAATAATTTTTTTGGAATGTTTGCAAATTGTTTGGAGTGTCAAATATTTTAAAAACATCTATATTAATAGTTATTTTTTGCAAAAATTCAATTTCAAAATTATTATTTTTTATAATTTTTTGTTCATTTATCTTATTCAAATTTATTTTAGAATTTAAATTATTGCAATAATTTTCAAAAATTCTAAAACCCCAACCCAAAACCCTAGATTCCCAAACTAGGTTCTCAAACTCTAAGCCTTCTTCCCTTACAATTTTTAGATAAAAATTTTGAATTTTTTGCAAACTATTTGGAGTGTCAAAAATAATTTCAAAATCTCTATGTTGGTAGTTATTCTTGCATTTATTTTCTTAATAATAATTTTACATATTCTCTTTAGTGAAATAAATAAAATGGCCACCAAGGCACTTCTCTCCTCTCATTTCTAAAATTTTCTCATAATTATGACAATGAATGGACAAATTTGCAAATTTTCATATTAGCTAAAAATTTGGAAAATGATTTCATTTACAATGAAGATAATTAATATTATTGTAATGAGGAATATGATGATACATGTGAAAGTGATAGTGAATAAAAAGTAGATGCATATTTTTCTCTCAAACCTATCTCTTTTATTCTCTCTTCTAAATAAAATAATTTTGATAAATGGGAAAGATAATTTTTCAACTCATAATCCTATGCACAATGCACCAAATGAACAAATTAGTCATGCACTTCCAAGTGAACCTCTTATTGGTGATAATCTCTCTCTCTCTCTCTCTCTCTCTCTCTCTCTCTCTCTCTCTCTCTCTCTCTCTCTCTCTCTCTCTCTCTCATTACTTATATATTCAAATTAAATGCAATAGAATCAAAATTCCAAATCATAGTTCAAATGATTCATCTCATGCTCTTAACTCTACTTTGTCAGAATAATGTCTAAAAGATAACTCTCTTTCTATTACTTGTCATATTACAAATGAAAATAATACATACACTCTATTCCAAGATAACATAGATGCACATAGTGTTCCAATTTCACATAACAATTTATTACATATTAGAAAAGATTACATTCTTATCTTGCCCCTCTCCTTAGTCATGTGAGTATGATAGTGAACATGCCAATGAATATCAAAATGATAGTAAATATACACAAAACTCTGATTCTATTTCTATTTCTATGCATGATTTTATTTCAAATAATACACATGTCAATAATAAAATCACATCTTTTATTCAATTAGAATGTGATTCACTAAAACATAAAGATACCAATGAATATACCAAGCCACGCCCTACTATGGTAGCACCTGTTTCTCACTCATGACCTAAAGAGAATGGTATCCTACATCCCTCTACTAAGGTATAAGTTACCATTCCTCCAAAGGTTTAAGTGAGTACACCCCCTCTTTATGATTCAATTACTAAATGTAGCATTCCCATGGCTAAAATAAATGATCAATTCAATGTTTAAATGAACCACTTCAATATGCTAATATGCCATCCTAGGAGATTATTTATTTGATGCATGTAGTTGGTGAATTAAAACACTATGTAAATCTCCTTACCTTGGAAAACAAACCTTATAAGTCTTGGATGGATGTTAATGATTTACATGATAACCCTTTATAGAAGACATTCATAAAAATTTCAATGCCTAAGCATTTCTAGATACCATCATTGCCTCACTTTGATGGAATTTTAGATCCATTAATACACCTTCAAGCCTTTCAAAAGGCTTTTCCATCTCATTTGATTCCTTTGATTCTACTAAAGTTTTTCTAACAGACATTAGTGGTGGAAGCACATAATTGGTTTTTTCATCTACTCCCCATTAACTCCTTGGACACATATGATGACTTAGAGGAGGCATTTCTTAGATATTACATATAAAACATGGGCCCTCATGTTACATATGAGAAAATTACCACATTAAATCTAAATACTATAGGGCTAGTTAGTGATTATATCTTATAATTTAAGTCTCACATGTTAAGATTGATCTAAAAACCAACATATTTAGAGATTGTACATATCTTTATAAAAGTGCTTCATCAACCACTCCTAGAACATATATTGTATCAGATAGAGTCATCTTTTTGGCACTTATGTTATATAGTTCTATCCTTGGAAAATAAATTGGGATTGATTGAGTCAGATTCAATCGATCATATTAATTTGTATTTCACACCATTACATCCATCTATAGCTCCTAGAACTCAACATCCACAATGTACTAAACAAGATAGGAGACCACAACTAGAAAATAAATAGAGAGCCAATATCTAGAGCATATCCTACAATATACACTATAGAGAATAGCAACAAGGCACCAATACAATTTTATTTAGGATGGGATAGCCCATATGTCATATTATCAACACTCCTAGATAACAGGTTAATCACATTGTCATCTACTCATTGATGAGATCCACATCTCTTACATAAATAACCACATCAAACCTTTTGTAACTATAATTTTATTCATGTATATAGAGATAATTATTGTAATAAATTTAGAGATTACATTAGTAGATGTGTTGATAATGGCATCTTAGTATTCACATAGGGGGCATCAAGATCTCCTCCATCATGGAAACATAGACCTCATTTCGCCATAACTGAGTCATGCCAATACATTCCTTCATAGTAATCATTGGTTACTCATCATGAGAATAATGTAGTTTTTAGGATATAGCCTCATAGAATATTTCCTATCCCACCTACTTAGAAGGTTTAGAGACTAGTATAATGAGATCAACCTACATAGAGTACTGTAGTCTAAGGAGTACATATCGAAATTCCATATACATATCTAACACAATTGTAGGCACCATAATAGAGTACCACTCCAAAGATATATTCACTACAATAGAGTTTTTAGGGTCCTATCTCATGTAAAAACCTACTAAAATTAAGATTAGACAAACCCACATTGTATAGTACCGCTCCAGAGATATATTCACTATGGCCAAGTTTTCAAGGACCTATTTCATGTATTAACCTACTAAAATTAAGATTATATGAGTAACCATCATAGGTTTCAACTCCATATCGATATATTGCTCAGTCATATGCATCACAATAGACGCAAAAAAGTATTATTTCATGTAGCAATCCACTATGATTATGGATAAATGAGCCATATTAATAGCTCATAGTTTCAGTTTCACATCCAATAAGGTTACATTTGGTAGAGTCTCCATGCATAACTATAGTTAGTATATAGTAGATAGTATCAAATATAACATATGTTCCTACACAACATGAGCAGTATTGACACTTATTCAATTGTCCATCAAGGTTTATATATTAATATGACACACATTCATATTGGTATTAGTTTATATCTTCACTTTATAGGGTAATGATGGAGCTAGAGGGCCATATTTTATATTCTTGGCCCATTCTCAAGGAAGTTATATGGACATAATTCTATCTTACATCCCCTTATACTAACAACTAACATTCCTAGTTATAAATAGTCATACCTAGCCAAACCAAATTGTCTAAATCCTGACCTTACCAATATCTTAATTTCTCAAACTTAAACCAACTTACTTTATGAAAATAATTTACCAATTACAAAACCAAACAAAATTTTTACTCACATATGATTATAAATCAAACCTAACATCACACTTGAACATATCATGAACAATCAAATCACATCCCAAAATGCCATCTTACCAAACATATGCAAACTCAACATCAATATCAAAATATCTATTTTTAAATCAACCATTTGTAATTAATATACCAATATTTTCCAATATTCATAACATAATATTATTGAGTCAAAATCAAACTAGTATCCATATATATATATATATATATATATATATATATATATATATATATGTATGTATGTATGTATATATGTATATATGTACATATATACATATATACATATATACATACAGATATATATATATATATATATATATATATATATATATGTTTTCAAAACATATATATTATATCAAATAAAATCAATCGTAAATGGGAATCAAGCCTTCACTCTCAGTCTCACTCTCTCTCCTCTAGTATTAATCCCATAATCTAGCCTGGTACTCGATGACCTCACACCTCCTCAAGCTACCGCATGTCTCTTGTGATGAATCTCTCACTCCAATAGCCAACCATGATCCTCGTGTAAGTCTACATATCACCTCTAAAGATATGTATACTATTCCATAATCCTCACACTCACTAATCCAAAATTAGGTGGGGGCATCCTATTTCTATCTAGCTCGGCCCTCAACTCATCTCTCTCTCTCCTACTACCCTAACATATATAGCTATCTCTATAGTATCCCTATAAAAAAATGAGCATGAACACCAATCTTAACTATCTCTCCCTCTACCACATCATCAAGTACATGCTATGTGAGCTCTTAGAGTGTCAAATCAATAATGGTCTCCCAATACTCTTCATCTCTACTTCTTACCCCAGCCTATGGTTCATCCTGAGCACCTCCCACTCAAAGTATACACAAAGTACAAAACTACATTATATATACACTTTCAAATCAAACTAAAGCAAAAATTCATACATAATTTGAATATAATCACTGTCTATCTCCCATCATCTAGATTGGCTTAGGAGCCTCATACTGAAGAGCATCCCTCCATTGATAGGATAAAATGGAGCTTATTAATGCCTAGCCCACCATGTAATATATGCCTCTATACATCTAATTTCATTTACATCAGGAATATATATATCCATGTCCTATGTATCCGAAGCTAATGGTGATAACTCAGCCTTAGTAGGCCTCACATAAGCTCTTACCCTTATTAGTGCACATGCACTCCTCACTGACACCCATGCTATTGGGGCCACATCCTATGGTACCCCAAACTATCTAGTCATGTTTTCATACTAAAAGTTCTCATACATTTTAACCTAGTGGTCATGTATCTAATTGCTAACTATCATATACTATAACTATACTTCATCCTCAACCTACCTAGGAAATCTTCTATAGGGCCTCCATATGATATCATGAAACACTAATACATTTAAAAATCATCTATAATTATCCATGCTAGGATACTGAATATCCAATGTACTCATCCACCACTTCCCAAATGGTTGTGGAGGTGCCCACTCTAGCCTAGGTAATATAATCAATTACATAACTGTTATGTGCTTATAATCCCAACAATGCAATAGGGTAGCTACACTAACACCACTACTAAATGCCTCGTATGTAAACCTATAAAGATCATTATATAGGTAGGCAAACATATTATTACCCCATGAGAAAATAATGCCATATATCTCTAGACTGTACACAATCTTATGTATCCTATATGCAATCAACACTACACTCCCATCCATAGAAACAAATAAGGCCAACAAAATAACCAACCACTTTTATAAGCATAGAAAACTATAATTCATAGTAACTAAAAATAATACATCACTGTCACTCCCTCTTTGATGTATAGATAAGGGCACACCATCAAAATACAAGGATACATGATCAATAACATCAGCACCTATGTCATCCTATAATGTCACATGTCATCCACTAACTAGCAAATGGAAAATTTGATACAGTTCCTCTAAAGTCATAGTAATATCCCCTATAAGAAGCCAAAAAAATACATGTCTCTACATTCCACCTCTCACATAAGGTACTAATAAAATACTTATCCCATTGCACTATGCCTAGGTCACACACATGATCCAACCCTACCCTATCCATGATAACTCTCTCATCAATGAACAATGGTAACAACCTCAATTTCTCCATCACCTAGACACTATGGAACTCTCTCATCCACACCTCCCCCTTTAAATATTTGAAATAAAATATATATCAATCAACAATTCCAACTCAATAGCCAACACAAGAACACCATCAACTAACAAAGTTTCATCTCAAAAAATCTTGTCTATAGGATAATAGTGTTAGGTATAGGATAACAGCATTGAGCATGAGCATTGGAACTTAGATAGGAACACTAAATGCAAGACAAGAGCATTATAATCAGTAAAATTTTTCCTAGTCTACTTTAAAATATCTCAAAACACCAAAAATAGGCTTCAAAGAAAATGAAAATCAAGAATTTTAGCTACTTGCCAAGGTAACATCACCACCAGCCTTACCACGGGCTACCAACTACTCAAACTAGGTCATAGTAGGTGCCCATCTCCTTGGCATATCTCTCACTCTAGAGATCCAAAATATCAAACTAGTCAATACATAAATGAATCAAGAATCAATCTAATTTCTTATATCAACCAACTTTTTGTTCAATAAAAAATACTATTTCAACCATAACTTGAACCCCATAACTTCATCTTTTATACCATTTATTTCAATGGAATCATGACAATGCTACATTTGACATCATGAAAGATTCACTCTATTAATACTTCATTTTAATACTAAGTAATTCATATCTCTAATTTCTCTTACACTATGACACACACCTTGGTCTTAACCAAACATAACTTGTTCCACTTTCAACAACTTAGTCTAATCAATCAAATAACCTTTCAATCTCTACACAACATACCAACTTTGCCTCTATTCCTATGCCACTAGTCATCACTTTTGGCTCAAATTCCTCTATCATATATTTCATCCCTCTCCCCAAAAGGGGGGACATCACTCCTACTATTCCTATTTCTATACTTACCCAACATACCCATCCACTCTCATAAGTGGGTATACCATGGTTCATACACATATAGTAGTCAGATTACTAGATTCAACTCAAGTTTATTAAGATATAAAATTTAGATTACATGGGATACTCAACATTACACAAGATGTTTAGAGGGATATACCTTTAGTTTATAGATACACAGACTATTTAGATATAGTGATTCAGATGATATAGATCCATCATGATTTTAGTTTATAGATGCATAGAATATTCAAATATAGTGATTCAAAGTATATGGATTCATAGTGACTTTGATATAGATTTAGACTTAGATACCAAATTTGGGGGCATGTAAATTATTATACATCTCACATATATAGCTTCATACAACATGACATAGTTATAAAATAAGATAGTAGACTAAAAACATAGTGTTTTGGTCTCTAGTTTTGCACATGAGGAATGACAAGATATATCATTTCACATGTGGTTATATAGATTACCAAATTATACATAGGCATACCATATTTGGAGGCATGACACAGATGTTCATATTCTTCATCACTCAAGATTATACATATAGAATGGAAAGACATGCCATTCTCTTCTTATACATTTACTAGAGTTTTAGATTACACCCAACTATACCCAAATTGTCACTAGCCTAGATCATACAACCATCTTTAATGGTTTGTCCATTGCATTACCCAGACTCAAATTACATGATTTTGTGTGAGACAAAGGAAAAAAATTGGTTATAGGCCTCCCAACATTTCTTAAATCTATTTCAGATATTCAGAGTGGGGGCGTGATAGATTTTTCTCTTCATAGCGTACAAATTTTATGCACACATTCCACATTACATGAATTTATTTGGGACAAAGGATAGACATTGGTTTTAGGCATCTAAGAATTCCTTATTTTTATCTAGATTCATCATATGGGCCAAGCATTGATCTCCTTATCCATGTTATATAGATTCCACTTTTAGATTCAGTACAAGGGGCATCCATTTTAGGGATTATTTCTTTCTCTAGACACTATTCGGATCTCCATCGACTTTCCTAGGTAGGAAGTGAGTTGGACCCTTTTTAATACATTTATCTCCATGTAGGTAGGTTCAGATATGCATTCTCTTCTTCTTTATTTTACTCTAGTACTTAATTTCATTGCATCACTAAATTTAAAAGGGGGAAAATGTATACACCCTAATAAGTCAAGAAACCACATATATCATGTCTTTTCACAGTCCTTTCACAAAAGAATTTGAATGGAGAATATGAGCCTTATTTAAATTATCCATGTATTTTATTTTTCATCTTTTTCTTATTTCTTATTTTGGTTACTTTTTTTCTTATTCCCAATCATGCATAGCTTTCCAGACAGTTATTCTAGCTCAACCAAATTCTATTTACCATGCTAATTCCATCCCTCCAGGTCCCAAGCCTATAGGATAGGAGCACCAAAATTAGACTATAGCATTGGACCCTAGGGTGTCTATTTCTAGCACTCCTCTCCAATTACATTTTTGAGTCCCAACAATTATGTTTCATTACTTAATGAGTCCCAAGCCCTTCTTTGCTTCATTCTTAAGTTTTGTTTGTCTTTCTAATTTTGGCCAAATGCAAATAAAGTTCCCAAATTCAAAACAAATAGTATCTTATATAAAGGACTTCATAAGGTAATTTATATCTAACACATACTACTTTGGCACAATACATAATTAAAAATCAATCAATAGTATAGCTCAACATTCAACATCACACATAAATTTGCATGCTTGATCAAGGAAGGGCCTAGTAAAAATTTAATTCTTACATCTACTGTGTGCATTGATTATGCATGTTTCCTTAGGGAGAACTACATTTTATCTGAGACCTTATCTTGAGGGTTAATGTAGGCAGTGATTAGGACAATAGGGGTTCTAGATCATGAGATCATACTTCCCCTGAACTAGTTTTTCCCCCTTTTGATCATACATTTTATCTGAGACCTTATCTTGAGGGTTAATGTAGGTAGTGATTAGGACAATAGGGGTTCTAGATCATGAGATCATACTTCCCCTGAACTAGTTTTTCTCCCTTTTGATTTATATATATATATATATATATATATTATGTGTGTAGGTAGACCTAGGGTTTGAAGAATGAAATGGCTTTACAACAAGCTCCATCAACATTCAACATTCAACATCCAAAATTTCATATGCAAGCTCATATAGAGGCAACGAATAAAACCCAAAAAACTCAAGTCTTTATGAGTTGTTTAGATAATATAAATAGAAAAGGATAACATCACTAGACCTTAGTGTGTCCAATTTCAATGCTCCTATCCTTTCATTGAATAAAATCTAGTTCTAGATTCCTGGCATCTTCCCAGTCCTCCACAATAGTTTTCAACCCCTAAATCTTTTATTTCAACTTAATTTTCTAGATAAGTTTACTTCTTTCCTCATGTAATTGATTTGATTAGATTGATACAAATCTATATTTTATTGTACATAATTACATTTGTTCCCTTTACTCCAAACCCTTTATCATTTATAAACTAAACACTAGTTTCCCAAAAATAATAAAATAGTTTTCAAAAGTAAATTTCATTTATTGGTTTTCAACTTGTTCCT
Source organism: Torreya grandis (assembly GCA_037957365.1). Taxonomy (NCBI): domain Eukaryota; kingdom Viridiplantae; phylum Streptophyta; class Pinopsida; order Cupressales; family Taxaceae; genus Torreya; species Torreya grandis. Next base: position 2,767,071 of record JARHVA010001422.1, on the reverse strand, counting down.
CTCTCTCTCTCTCTCTCTCTCTCTCTCTCTCTCTCTCTCTCTCTCTCTCTCTCTCTCTCTCTCTCTCTCTCTCTCTCTCTCTCTCTCTCTCTCTCCCTTTTTCTTAATAGGTGTGTGTGTATGTACACACACACACACACACACACACACACACACACATGTGATTTTAGTGCACACCAAGCCTTAAATGATGTAGCCTCTAACATTTTAATAAATCTATGGAGGTAAACTCCACTCTAGGGCATAAGTTATAGGTATGGGTTAAACAACTAGGTGGTGGAATAATCAGTTTAAGGATGCACATTATTAATTTTGTGTATGGTTGAGTGAAACCTAAAATAAATAAAAACCCATCTACATTGGAAATATCTAAGCCTAAGCTAAAGTGGTTAGATCTTAAAATAAACTCCAAAAAGGGAAGGTAGAGCCAAAAAAGGCTTTGTGATCACAAGAGGGATTAATTCAAGGTTGGTCTCATTCATGGATAAGTGTTTTAAAACTAATATTTGTAGCTAGTATTTATTACTCACATGCCTACAAACATAGTGAGGGAATCTGATGGTAAATGATATACTAAACTCAAAAATCATAACTAAAGGGCACTCCTATCTAGGGTAACTATAGCACACCCTTATGAAAAAATAGTATATCATGTGTTAGAGAGGTATCTAAGGAAACTATTGCTTACTCTTAGAAAGCTATATTATGAAATACACTTCTCCATGCTTATAAAAATGAAACAATCAACCTTATTTTATAAAATTAACAATTTTTGCCAATCATCAAATATCTATTGCACACATTATATAAACATACATTACTAATAACAAGAAGGAATTATAAGTAGTGTTTTCACACTTCTAATTATTATATCAACTAATACAAAAATAAACATAGTTAATCACACATAATTAGAACATAAAATCATTAACCCAGTTGCCTAATAATTAAAATATCTCTTTGTATATTGATAAAAAATTCCTTGTCTTGGAATAAGATAATTAAAAATATAAATAGATATATAGAGGGGTAATCGAATCATATAAATCCATATAAAGTACCAAAATTACATACTCTAATCACAATGAAAGTTCTACTTGGATGTGAACTACACATATATAATTAAAGATGGCCAAAACAACAACTTCAAAGTAATACATGTACTTATAAAATCATGCAACATGTGAATGTTACAAGATTATATAGTTAACTCTTACATTTATTCATAAAGTATAAATAAACTTTAGTCACATTCATCAATTTACATGCAAAAATACATGTAATCTTAACTCAAAAAAATGAATGTTTACTCTTCTACTAGGCTTACATGGTTTGTGTAGTAACACTTAAACTAGTTGGAATAAATGATGTTAGAAATTTATCAATGATGTCATGGTGGTGTCTTCGTGAGTGGATGAAGTGCCTTGATATTCTATGTGAAAAGTATAAAAGTGTGAAATGTGCTTGTCTTAGTATGCTTGAAGTACGATTGGTTGATCTTTTGTTATGGCTTGGTTTGAGTTGTTGAGAAATGAGTATGGAGTATTAAAAATGTTCAAAAGGTCCCTATGATGTTTTATAAGCTTTTATTTATTATGTACATAAGTGTAATTTATCTAGTAGTCCATAGTTTTCATCTAGATAGTTTGGGTCTAGTGGCAAAAAATATGAGTAGGTAGTTTGATGACATCACTATTACCACATGTGGATGAGTCATGAGGAAATGGTCACATGGGGTTTTAAATTATTATGCCTAGTTCATATGTGATAAATCTTATGTCATTCACATAAGCTCATAAATATATATAGTTAAGTGAAAATTTGGGATCCCAAGCATTTTGATAGTGTTTTTCCATACTTGGACAAACTTGCAATATGGCATGAAGAACCAAGTAATCTTTCTTTTGTAGTCATATATAGCACATGTGGATGTTTAAAGATAAGGTGATCTTATGGGTTTGTTAATTTTTGTTTCTAGTTTTTTTTATAAAAAAATTCATGTTAATTTCCAAAGCACAATAAAATATATGCATGCTCAAAGTTGTCCTTCTAGACAAGTTTTTGACATAGATGGCTCTATGGTAGAAAAATCTAGGCAAACATTTTAATGTCATTATATCTCAAACATGTGAGAGTTATAAGAGAATTCTTTAACGTTTTTATATTATTATATATGATCATATCATATGGTCCAAATTTTATAATATGTAAATGAGCAAGGTAAAAGATATGCAAAGTTGGCCTTTTAGGCAAATAAGCAAGGTTCACATACTTAGTCATTTTTTCACAAGTTAAATTTCAAGAAACATCAATCGATCATGTTGATACAAACAATTAAGAAGTAATTAGATGGTTCTAAGTGTCATTATCATGAGGTTTCTAAGAAATATCAAATGGTGTGCACTATATGGTAAAGACCTTACTCATCCACAGAGATCGATGGTGCATGATGAGTCAACATTACAAGAGTGCACGAGATGAGGCCAACATGTTTAAGGATTAAAATTTGGCATTAGTGAACTGTGTTAAAGGTCATGATTCATAAAACAATATATATGGTGTTTATTTAATCTGATCATTAAGGACTTGAGATGTGAGCAAAGTGTTCAAGGTTTAAATGTAACCATTTACATTTAAAAATTCAATGTTAGTAAGGGGAAAATAAGTTTATGGTTTTTAGACCATATATTTTTATCAAGGAAAAATTTCCTATGATGTAAAAATAAAATATTAATATGACTCCATGGTGCATCTAATGAACCTAATTTTAATATTTGGAAGTGTTTATAGTCAAAGATATTAAGGTTCAAAGTTGACTATCTGTTCGTACATGGACTGTAAGTGACTTGAGAAGATTATTCGCACTTGTTTTGATAATTTTTGAATATATATTGATAAATTGGATATTTGGGGGTGTTTTATACTCCATTAGAATGATCTATGTGTATTATTAAGGCTTTATCAATCATCTAGAGTATGAAAAAAGGTTTATAAGTTGACTATGTATTTATTCCTTGTGACTATGTGCATAAAATAATGTTTGAGTAAATTGTGATTAAGCAGAAGGGAAATATGCTAGTTATTGGAAATTAGGAGGGACCTATAGATCATATGGAATGGGTCTATGCTTTTGATAGTGTTTTTTTTATTTATTTTTTAATGATGAAGTGATAAAGGAGTGAATGGGTTCACATGAGACCTATAAGGGCTACAAGGGCCTAATTAAAAGATGTAGTTCCTTAAAGGTGACTCATAGATTCTATGTCCAAACTATGAAGAGTTTTTTTAATCCATATCTTGATGATATATATTCTTTAAGGATTAATACATGCATAATGTCTGACCAAGGTAGTGATTATCATGTTTGATCTATAAATAGTGAAACCAAATGTGCTAGTTTCTAAACTTGAGTGAGAGACTTGTAAGAGATTTGAGAGAGGATTATGTGTGTGATTTGTGAAGTGAAGCAGAAGTAGAGTGAATTGTGGATTATTTTTAGAGAATAATATATTGAGGACTATTTTTATGACCTTTAGGTCATAATTTTTTTGGTAAAATAGTGTTCTTTCTATTTGAGTATGAGTGAAGGTGAAGAGTGATAACCAAAGGTCTATCATCAAGTGTTGAAGACATCAATTGATAGGTGGATGTGTTCATAGTTTTGTTTATTAGCTTGAGATCTAAGGTGGTTTTAGCCTCCTTTAAAGGTGAAACTTTATAAAATTTTGGTTGTTGTTGTAGGTCAACTAAATAGGTGTAATATCACCTTGTGAGTTTGTAGTCTTACTAAATAGGGATTGTAGTTCTTTGATCAAGTATAGCTGGTCTAAATTGGTTATTATTATTATAAAATAGTATTCCAATTGTAGGTTCTAGTGGTTTTCCTCCCCTAATAGGGTTTCCCACATATGTCATGTGCTATATGATTGATCTTGCATTATCTCGCTTATTTATTGCTATGAATGTTATGTATGCTTCATGAATACTTATGGTAACTGATTAAGTGTTTGTGAATATTGAAATTATAGTTGGATTATTTAGGCTTATTGATTCACCCCCCATTTTTTATTGTACCTCTAACAATTGGTATCAAATATGATCCTTTGGTAAAGGCTTAACAACTTGAAGGTGATCTAATGTACAATATGGGTAGTAATCAATGAGGTTTTTATACTAAGCAAGTACTAATGTTCAATGCATCCAATTATGATTTTTGGAGTGCAAAGTTAAGGACATACATTATATTCCTAGGGTTTCCTGTATGGAAATATATTCTAGATGGTTATGATTCTCCTATTACTCCTCCATCTAGTGCTGTAGACAAGAAGTTTTGGAGAATAATTCCAAGGCAATGCATACTATCACTTGTAGTCTTTTAGAGACTAAATACACCAAGGTAATTGATTGTAAATATACTAAAGAGATATGGGAAAAAATTAAAATCAGTTTTGAAAGAGATTCAAGGGTCAAGATAGCTAATTGCAAACTCATATAAGGTAATTTGAAAGTCTCAAGATGAAGGAAGAATATTTGGTGGCATCCTTTCTATAGAGAGTTGATGAGACTACGAACATAATCAAAGGTCTTGGAGAGAACCTTGAAGAGTCTACTATATTTCAAAAGGTATTAAGGTATTTATCTCTCAAGTTTTATATAAAAGTATCTACTATATAATAATGTCATGATCTTACTCTGTTGAAGATGGATTAATTGCATGACACCGTTACTACATATGAGATGAGAGTAAACAATGATATACCACCAAAGAAGGAAGTATCTTTCAAGATATAAATGAATCCAAAGAATAAGTTCCAAGGTAAAAATAAAAATAAGATGATATATCTATATTGATGAGGATGAACTACTTGCTTTGATTACTAGGAAATTAAACACATGCTCAAGGAAGTATAAGGGTAAACTACCCTTCAAATGTTTTAACTATGGAGAGATAGGATATTTTTCTTGTAAGTACCCTCATAAGAATGATAAGAAAGATGATGAATATCATGGTGAAGAAAAATATGATGATAAAAATACATCTAGGAAGAATGGATTCAAAAAGTTTACTAATTAAAAGTCCTTAAAAAATAAGAAGAATCTTTAAGCCAAAGAAGATTACATCTCATCAAATGAGAGTAAAGATAGTGAATAGAATATGATCATGAAGATCATGGTACTACTAAAGATGAATCTCTTTTCATGGCTAAAGAAGGAAGTCAATCACATTTGAAGGAGTTTACTTGGAGTGATTCAGATGATGATGAAGATGAGATGGACTGTAAGACTGTATTGATGAATGCTCTTATAGAACTAAAGATTGAGAAGATGATCAATAAGAAGATAAAATATAAACTCAAGGAATATGAGGATAAATTTAGTGTGTTTGAGGAAATATTGGTTTAAGACTCTAGGGAGTATGAAGGTGTTGTCATGTTTCTTAATTCTAAGTTGTAATCTATGTTTGAAAGTCTAAGGGCTAAAAAAGAAGAATGCTCAATGTATGCTTCTGATATTGTGTCTTTGAAAGATGAGTTAGAGAATTTAGCAAGCAAGGTGAAATAATTTGTGAAGTTTGATAAAATTTATAATGATGTCCTAAAGAGTAAAAAATAATCTATTGTCATATTTGGATTTGATTTTAATGAAGATCCCAAAGTTGTTACTCAAGCTGGATCAGTCTTTTAAGATAAAACATCAAATAAGGTATGAATGTGATAGTAAAATGAAGATAAATCAAATCAAACAACCTAATTTCATGAGGTGTGTAAGATCTAATGGTTACTAGTACATATGTAATTAATTTCGGCATAGAGCTAGAGAATGCAAGAGACATGTTATAAATGAGTTTGCAAGGGACTATGATTGGGGTCATTAGTCAAAAGGAGTAATAAAAAATAAGTGCTTTAACTATCTTGATGTGGGATACTTTGTAAACCATCGACCTCCACATAATATTAGACAAGGTGAGTCATCTTAGAAAAGGGGAGGTTGTTTTATTTGTCATGATAAAGGACATATTGAAAGTTTTTGTCCAAACATAGTAAGATAAAATGTGTTTGCCTCAAGGATTTTGGTATGATACTATTGTGAATAGAGAGGTCACATTAATAGATTCTGTAAGCAAAAGTCTACAAGTTAGAATAGGTTTAATCAATTTCCTAGAGTGTAAGAAAGAAGGCATGTTAACACATGCAAGCCAAATGTGATAAGTGTGATTCACGATGAGTTTATAGTTCCAAGTAATATATTTTTTATGGTGGAGAATGCTTCAAAAATTGAAGAATACCAAGGGTTCTCTTTATCTACTCATATTGAAAATGAAGAGATCTAGGTCAAAGAGAAGGCCAAGATACTAGTTGAGGCTAGTTCTAAGGTGTGTATGGATCCAAATGAACATTATTTTATTGCTAATAATGTATCATATAAAGAAAGTCAATTATCTATGCCTAGTGATGTGGATTCTTTAGATTAAAAGGTATGTCATAAATCTTCATTGTTTCTATGTATTTTCAATTTAATCTTAGAAGAGAAGGAAAATTTTATGGTGGTTGAGTATTTTACTTCTGTTAAGCCTAAGAAGAAGAATAAGAACTACAAGTATCAGATGAGCAAGGAGGAGAAGGAATATGAAGAGTTGTGGGCAGCTCTTGATTTCACATTATAGGATATTATGAAGTAGGGTTTCTTTGTTTGTGCTTCTTAAGAGACATTTTTTCATATGGAGAAGTATTTTTTTATGATCAATATTATATTTTCAATCTAAATAGAGACTTATGTTGATAATATAAGGTCTTTTGTTAAGGGAGAGCAACAAGATCATGAGCTTGTTTCAAAACTTTGTGAAGGAGTTATAATACATGATTAAAATGGGTGTTTCCAAATGAAATAATGAGTTTTATGTAATAAAAAGAAGTGTTTGGTGCTCATAAATGTCTATGCGCTTCTTTGTGATGTGTTTCAAGTTTTTTGTGGTTTGATGGTATGTTAAAGCCAAATTGAAGATTTTTGAGTTCTTTCGATTCTCTTAGTTTTTGTTTAAGGGCAAGCAAGCCTAAAATGGGTTATAGGATGTATGGGTTCCCATTGGTATGAAAGATCAAATAATGTTCTAGAAGTATGTGATGGGTGTATCTAGGTGTGAAATAATATTTAGAGGTGTAAGTTGACCTGGAGGAGGTTTGTTGATCTTGTTGTTTTGGAGATCCTAGGGTTTTGGGCTATGCTAGAAAAGTGGTTTTTCTTCTGAGTTGAGGTATGATACTTCTTAATAAGTTGAATGGGCCAAATGGGTTATCAAATCAAGATTTATAAATATTTGAATATTTATGTTTCTCAAGTTATTCATGTTTTTATCTAGATGGTGGAATAATTGTCTATTAGGTTTATGAAGGAAGTATGTTATAGAAAATAATCTTGGTGGTGTAATTTCATGTGGTTGAGGTAATATATCAAAATGCACTAGATCTTAAGTTTTAGGTCTTGAGGTTGTGTCTACAAAAATTTGTGGGCTTTTTATGTTTTGGGTAGGGCTACAAGGAGGCTATAAAGGCCTAGTGTGAAGAAGAGTTATTTTTGATTAAATTATCCAAAAAATATAAAGGCATGAGTTTTCAAGGTGATTTCTTAGGTTGGTTTAGAGCATGTTTCCTATTTTTTGAGAATCATGAAATTCTATTGGTGGTCCTCGAAGTGGCTTGAGAGAAGAGGCTAGTAAGCTTGTATGGTGATTCTTCATGGTGTATGAAGATCTAAAGATGATCAAAAGGTGAAATAGATCAGAGCTATTAAGGGGAATCTCTCTCTGATGTTTCTTAGTAATATCTGTAGACACTAGAAAACTTCACATGATAGTTTTAGTCATCAAAATGCCTTAGGACCCCTATCAAACCTTGATTCTAAGTTGACCACCTAGTTAGCTAACTCATCAACCTACTAAATTAAACTTTTAACAAACCCCTTTTAACTTAATTTCACCCTTTTTCCCTCATTCAACCTAACTAGCACCATTTATCTTGATAGTCAATAGTTAGGTGTCATTACCTCCTCATCTTCTTAAGACATCATCAACTATGTGTGAGATAATATGGACAATTTAATATGCTCTCCTTATATGGTATTAGCAAACTTCCAATCATTGTGGTCAACAACCTCACCCTTTAGGGAATCTTCCATCCTCTATCTCTCTTTACCTCTAAAAGGAGGGGAGTGGGAGGTTAAAAGGATCCATGTTCAAGCTATCAAATCTTCTTGCACACAAGAATTCAAGATTTATACCATCTAATCTTCTGTCATCAACTTAGAATAAAAAAAGAGACACAAAAATCTATCGAATTTGCTTTTTAGGCTAAAGTACTATTACTCTAGAAAAATTGCTTCAGCTTTCAACCATCAAGTAACTATAAAGATACATGTATATCAAGACTTTATCATTTTTATTATTAATAACTAACCCTCTAGACCTGATTAGACATATTTGTACCTTGTTTCCTTTCTATCAATATCCTTAATATAACCCTTACCTGACCATTCACTCATTTTACAACCTCTCTTTTAGTGATCTTCAAAAACACATAGGCAACCATCAATGGTTACCCAACCATTGATGGTCACCCCTAACCAATGAAAGTTACCTAACCATCAATGGTCAACCCAACCACTAACGGTTCACCTAATAATTGATGGTCACTATGGCAAAAAATAATAGAAAGTTATTTTTAGCCCTTTCACCCCAAGCAAACCTAACTTTCTATGTTCTTGCCTTTTCATAGCCCATTTTCTAATTTTTTGAACCTCATTTCATGTACCCTACCATAAATATTCACCCCTTTCTCTATATTTAGTTATTTTATTTCACAAGAATTCTACTTTATTCTTGTATTTCATTTCATTTACTTTATTCAAGTAAATTACTTTTATTGTTTTCAACTTGATTGTTATCAATAATGGATTGACAGCCTCCTACCAAGCGTATGATTCTTGGATCTAGCTCACGCTAGGTAGTCCACTTAAATATCTTGATAACAACCCATTTTGTTAGTAATTTCTTATTTGTAGGTTATTTATTCCTAGCCAAAAAAGAGTTCTCAACATTCATATGAATAATACGTGCATCACCAACCAGATATTTCTACCACACCCTTATTACTAGTTTCTTATCTTCTTTAAGAAAAAGAATGAGGAGAAATTAAGAGAAACATTTTGGCATGCCCAGTGGGACCCAAAATCATCTAGGTGCCCCTTATTTCTTCCTTTATTCTATTCTCATCAATGAAATCTAAAATTTATTTTTGAATAAAATAAACCCATTACATTACATTGATTGCTTTATTTTTCTAGTTCATCTAGTTAAATAAAATAAAAATAATTAATTATAGTTTCACTCTTGTTATCACACACTTATCTAAACCACATAATCAATCAACACATGAAAATAAACTTGAGATAAGGCCCAACTAGGATTCCATCACCTAGCAATAAACCTTAACCTTTCCTAGCAATCCTACTTAGAGGTCATTACCAAGGGGAGACCCAACTTAGCTCTCTAGTTGAGTATAAACTATGAAATTCAATATATCTTGGCTAAGCACCCAACACCCTTATTGATGAATTGTGTAAAGTGAGGGGGTAAGCCCCAATACCAAGCCATGTACTAAAGTTCAATATAGATGTCTATCTTGAGCACCTAAACACAACTTGAAACTAACCTTATATTTCTTATTTAGTACCTATTCTACAAGACAAATTTTCTTCTTCACACTTTCTAAGACATAAGATAAAATCAATCTAAAAAGAATCCTAAGTTTAAATTCTCTTCTCCTTCTTACATTTCCCATGTCCTTACATGAAATGGCCTTGGATTGGTATAGTGCTCTCATCAAGCACTCTATCTTCTACTTATCCCAACTAGCCCAAATTTTTAGATCACTTTTTAGTCAACATATATAAAAATGTTTCCATTGCTGACCTTTACTCCCTTAGGCATTAGTGATGAATCAATTACTGATTTTATAGCTAGATGGAGAGGTCTCATTAACCAACTTTCTTTCTCATTACCCCAACTTAAAATGATTAAACTCTTTTCTCGAGGTTATGCCAAACATATTGCTCTCACTCTTCAAGTTCAAAATTTTATAACTTTCGATGAGGCATTTACCATGGTATGTAAACTTGAAATTAGAGTCATTAGTGAAGGGAAATTGAAATTGAAAAACAAGAGTTCTAGATTTAAATCTAATGACCCTTCTTCAACAAAAAATACTAACCCATACAACCATCCCAACACCAAAACAAAGGTAACTACAAATATAGTTGTCTTAAAATCTATTCCACCTCCAATTATAAACCAACCACATCAAACCAATTCTTCCAACCCATCAAACCAATAGAAACATAACCAAAACTGAACGACTCTAAGACAATAAAATCCCATAGGGGAATTATATTATTCAATTTTGGATAAACTACTTAAAGATAATATCATAAAACTTCCTCTTATCAAACCACCCCAACAATTCAATGCTTCTTTCCCCACACCTAGATGGTACAATGAAAATGGCATATGTGCCTTCCATAATGTTATTGGACATGATGTAAGTAGGTGAAATACCTTTAAAAATATTGTCCAAAAAATGATTGATAAAGGTGAACTAGAATTATATAATCCCAATGCACCTCTAAACCAATCATTAGACATCTTTCACAAAACTTTTTTTAACCATGCAACTTCTACCAACCATGACAACAAATAACTAGAATCATCTCACACTCATGAGCTACCCACACTTAATGTTGTCACTATTGAACCTATTTTTGAGGAAACCATTACCTCAACCACCTCTTCTTCCACCCCACTTATTAAAGTGATAGAATATTATTCTATTCCTAAGGACAACCAAACAAAGGAAGAAACCCCCTCTATTTCAATTGAAGAGACCATTGGCTCATCCACCTCTCTTTTGATAGAAATACCAAAGGAGCCAACCATTGTTTGAAATACTTATTCCTCCTATCCACTTATGGAAGTGGTGGAATCACTACTCTTTCCTTTAAAAACCCAAACAAAGGAATGCAAACACCCCCTCTTTTTATATTTAAACAAACCAACCCTCCTTACCTACCATAGAACAAACCACTTTTCCTTTGGAAACCACTCCAAAGGAATTTATCATCTCCTTTATTCTTTCCATAGAGACACCATCTTCCTCAACCATCAAACCTTACTCCCAAGATAATGATGAAGAAACTTTTCCCTCACCTCAACCTATGGGTTTGATATTTGAAACCAATAACCAAGGAATCAAACCCATCTATAAACCTTTTTCTATATTCGTCCAAAATATAGAGTTTGCCTCTCAACCCAATAAACATAGGGCCTCCTTTTGACACTATCTTGGGTTCCCTTACCAAAATAAACAAAAACATTTAACCTCACGTACATCTACCCTCAAACCCATCATTACCTCAGCCCTATCATTAACTACTTCTTACTTCAAAACCATAGGGAAATCTTCAAACCCACCTCAATCTAAAATTGCTAAACAACCCTACACCTTGTTGACTAAACCTATAAAGAAACTAGGAATACTTCCTACCCCTATCTTGGCTCATCCATATTTGATGTTGGACTTAACCCCATCAAGTCCACCAAAGAAACCTTTGACTAAACCTATCAAAAAGGTGGAACCACTGAAACCATTAGAACTAGACCTATACCACCCCCTTCTCTTTTACATTCAATTTTAGGACCCCATCCATACACTATACCCATTAACTATTCCTCATCTAGTAAACCTTTTCCTTTTACTTTATGTACACATATCTCCAACAAAACAACAAAATCACCATCCTTATTAACTAACCTAGCTACCTCTAATTTCTCACCTATCACCAAACCTTCACCCTCTACCTCTAAATCTTCCACCTCTAAACCAACCACAGCCAAACAATCCCAAATGAAACCACCCAATAAGACCATTCCACCTCCTCTAAATTATATGGTAAATCTTACTCCCAAGAAGGATTACACTCCTAAAACCAAAAACCCAACACCCTCAACATCATTGGTCAAATCTTATTTGACCAAAACCTCTTCTTTAACCTTACCATTCATCAAACCTTGCAACCCTTCACATTTTAAACTAGCATGGTTCAATGATAATTTGATTTTCTTCTACTATAGGACACCAAGACATGATACAAAGAACTATAAAATTATCCAAACATTCATCCATAACCTATATGATGAGGATGATCTACTATCAAATGAACCTCCCTTGAGTCTATTACCAATCTAACTACTAATACAAGTTACCAAACACTTATCTGCTCCCCCACTCTCACCTAAGAGTGACGAGGAATTGAAGCAATAATCTAAATCAATACTTCCTCTTATCCACACCATTCATATGGTTACATGATCTTGGGCCCAATAGAAAGATAAGGAAAAATCAAAAGTGTCCATTCCATGGACCTACCCTTCTACCCATTAGCTTTCCAACCACACCCAAACACCTTCACCATTACCAAAACCCAAAATATCCATTTTGGGTACATCTCCTTCCATCCCTTTGAAATCCATTCAATGTGTAGTATTAAAACAACTTCACCAAAATTTGGTGAAGATGAGCTTATATGATTTAATCAAAACCTCACCTGCTCACCATCAAACATTGATAGAGATTTTGTAAGCCATAGAGATTAAAACTAAATATCCTTGTCCCCTTACATACTTTATTGGAGCCCTTCAAATTTCTAACCTAGTCACTTTTAAGGATTCAAAAATACCTTCTGTGCATCTTAAGGATCCCAATCCTCCCCTCTTCATCATAGAATATATCAATTAGACCTATATCAAAAGGGTGATGATTTATGGAGGGGTTCATATCAACATTATCTCCTCCCATATGTATGACCAACTTGACTTACCAAAGAACATCATGTCTAAAACTGTAGTGGTTCTTCATCCTTTCAATGATACTATGGCCACTACCTTGGGAGCAATTATTTTTCATATCTATTTAGGACCTGAAACCATTCCATAACTATTTTACATTATAGAGGGTGAGTTCTAATACAAATTTTTACTTAGATTCCCTTGGATCCATGATATGAGTTGTGTCCCTTCCACTTTGCATCAATACATCAAATTTGAGCATAAATTTCACATCATCACCATACCAACTAAGCCTAGTCGATTTACATCTTGAAATATGACATATTGACCCAATGATGTTCTTTTTCTTCAACCATCCACCTCACCATGAACTACCAAGAACTCCACCCCTAAATTTGATGATTATTCAATAAGCTCATCCATCCCTTCTTCACAAATGCCTATAAAGGACCCCTTGGAACCTGCAATCTAACATCTCTCATTAAGAGAATATCATCTTCTAGCCTTGGATGATTTATTTACTCCTCAAGAGTATGGGAACATCACCCATGATCCTATTTATGACCCTAACATTAGAACCATCATCTATTTTGGGCCACCCAATCATCAAACCAATTTCATCTATTGAGGACTCAATCATCCACTTCTTATTTCTTCTACCACCATTAATATCTAACCATTCACCTCTGACTTCTCCTATTTGAAAAAATCTACATTTCCTAAAGCATACCTTCATAGTTATGCTTAGAAGGATTTTGGACTTATCCTTTACAAATAAGGACCTCATGACTTACCCATAATCAAAACTCAAAAACCTTGTGATTTATTTGGCCTTGGGTTCATACCACTAGAAGAACCCACCTCTACAAAACCCATCACCATCATCAATAAGGATGTCACATCCTCAACAACCCCCCATCAAAGTATGAGGATTTTGATATCATCCTATGTATTTTTTTTATCAATACCATTATTTTAGTCCCCTTGATTTATCAAAATGATTACCAAAATAAACTCTTCCTCTCATCCATCCTAAAATGGTATAAACTAGTTCTCATACCATCAACACCATTAAAATTTAGGATGATGATTCCATTCTCACTTACCTTAGTGTGGGGGATTCTTCTATTCATAAATATCTTCCTCCTCAGAACCAAATCATGTTAAATGAATCTACCATCAATTTCAACTTAGGTACTTACAACAACCCCGACATTTTCAAGATTAGACAATCATTAAATTATATATAGCAATAATATTACCATTCCTTCATTATTGAAGCATGATATTCACTTGGTCTTATTAGGATATGCATAGGATTGACCATTCTATTTCTCTCTATAACATTGTCACTCATCCTAATGCGAAGTCTATTCAGCAAAATATTTGTAAGATGTACCCTTGCATCACATTTCTAGTCAAAAATGAACTTAAATGCCTATTATCTATAGAATTCATCAAACCCATTGATTATCCACAATGGGTTTTTAACATCATTCCCATTACCAAACCTATAGGGGGACTTCACCTCTACATCAACTATTGTGACCTCATCCTCACTTAAGATGACTTTCCTTTGCCTAACATTAACAAAATTGTTGATATTATAGTTGGCCACAAGATATTATGTTTCATGGATAGTTTCTTAGGATAAAACCAAATCTTGATTTCCCCCAAAGATCAAAATAAAACATCTTTCATCACTCCATGTGGAACTTTCTACTACAGAGTCATGACCTTCAGTTTAAAGAACCTACTAGAGTGCTATGACCTATATATTCCATAATCTAATCCATAAAATCATAGATTACTATGTGGATGATGTCTTTGGAAAATATAAACATCACAAAGATGACCTGGTTATTCTCACTATCATATTTGAATGCCTTATGCATTTTCATGTTTTCCTTAACCCTAAGAAATGTAATTTTGGGGTCTTATATAGAAATCTTCTTGGATTCATTATCTCCATTTAAGGAATTTGAGTAGACCCTACCAAAGTTAAAGCAATTTTATAAATTCTAGCTCTAACCCACCTTAAGAAAATCCATAGCTTTCAAGGGAAGCTCTAATCAATTCGATGTTTCATCTCTCAATTATCAGATAGATGTCAACCTTTTCACCATCTCCTTAAGACACCTCCTTTTAGTAGAATAAATACTACCAAAAAGATTTTGATTCACTCAAATAATACCTTATTTCTCCACCTATCTTGACCCCTCTTAAATAATATTAACACTTTTACCTTTACATCTCTACCACTAAAAATTCCCTAAGGGCAATGCTCATTCATCATGATGAACAATATAAAGATCAAGTCATCCACTGCATAAGTTGAAAGCTTATAGAGTATGACACTCGATAATCCCATTTAAACAAAATTTATCTTTCTCTTATATTTGTGGCCTCCAAGCTTTACCACTACCTTCTAAATCATAAAACCTATGTCATCACTAACACTGACTCACTCAAGTATATGCACTCTACACCATACCAAAACTAGTGTATAGATAAGTGGCTCATTCTTTTAGTTGAGTTTCATCTTGAGTTCCTTTATTAGAATTTAATTAAAGGGTAAGTAAATGTTGATAAATTGGATAAAGCTTCTTTATCATATAACTAACTTCTTCTTATATTTCTAGATGAGTCCATTGTGTTTCTTCTTTAAGAGAACCCCACCTACCAAATGATCATGTTCTTTGATGGCTCTAAATTATAGCATGGTGGGGGTGATAAAGTTATCCTCATTACAATTGATGATGACCCTCTTACCCTATCTTTTAAACTTGACTTTGAGTGTACCAACAATGTGGCCAAGTATGAAGCCCTAGTCATAGGTCTCCAAACTGTTCTAGCCTTGGGAATTAAAACTATCAGTATCTTTGGAAATTACCAACTTATGGTCAACCAAAGAAATAGCTCACCAATGTAATAATTATGTCTTAGTAAATTATAAATAACTCATAGATGTACTCTTAGCATCATTCAATCATTACCTTATCTAGTCATTTCTATTAACAACTAACAAGTTCATAGATATAATGGCTTCCCTTCCATTTCTTTATTACCCCATATTATATCCATTTTGACTTCCTACCATTTTTAATGTAGAATTATCTCTATAAAACATATGGTATGAATAAACTTTTGATTACCTCAACCTCAGTATCATTCCTCTAAACCTCTATTAAAATGCCTAATGAGCTTTTGTTTAGAGTACCTCTCATTATACCATACTTTGGGGAATATTTTACAAATGTGGATTTGATGGCCTCCTTCTCTATTATCCTTAAAGTCATGAAATTTACCATGCCATCAAGGAAACACATGATGAAATATTTGGGGGACATTTTAGTGGTTTATTTATCTCTAAATGCATCCTTCACCTTGGCTACTATTGGCCTACCCTCAACCAAAAATATTGAGATTATGTAAAAAAGTGTGTTAAGTTTTAACAACATGTTAATTTACACCACACACCTACACATGGACTCCAAGTATCTATGTTTTTGGTCATTCTCATAATAGGGCCTTGATCTTATTGGGGAAATCAATCTTCATTCATCACAACATCACCAATCTGTCATTACTACCTCTGATTATTTCACCAAGTGGATGGAAACCATTACTCTAATCTCTATCAAAGCTGAGAAGATTATTTATTTCATCAACCATCATATCATTTTTCATTTTAGTGTTCCCCATAAGATCATCATTGATAATGGTAAATCTTTAAAGAACAATAAAGTCCAAGGTTTTTGCAATGCATTTGGCATTAGGCTAAGATTCTCTTCACCTTACCATCCACAATAAAATGGATAGATGAAAGCCTCTAATAAAATCCTTAAAAAAATGTTAACCAAAGTCATTAGTGCTTTAGGTTAGGATTGGCACTTTCACATCCCCTTCACTTTATGAGCCTATCTTACTAGCATTCAAACCTCTCTAGGTGACACCCCTTTATTACTACTATTCAGAATAGAGGTAGTCTTGCCTATCAAATAATAAATTCCCTCTCTTCACATATCTTTTCAAGAGATCATTTTTGAGAATGACTATTGTCAAGAATGTCTAGCATGACTTGAGGTACTTGATGAGCATTTCCTCATAATGCTTAGCCATATTTGTGTCTACCAAAAATGAATCAAGCATGTTTATAATAAACACCTAAAAATAATTATTCAATATTGGGGACCTCATCTTATAGGAAAACCAACATGTAACCAATATGGAGAAAAGCAAAAGAGCTAAATTTGCTTTCAATTGGCTTAGGCCCTACATCATCACCCATAAGTATGGATCAGGAGCTTATCATTTATCCTCTCTCGAAGGGAAACCAAAATGTAATCCTCTCAATTTTTTGTATCTACACCCTTTATTTTTAAAAAAATAAGGATATAACTCATTTTTTTGTCTCACTTAAGCTTTTCACTTGATATATGATATTTTCACCTTCATTCACCTATCCCTCTTCCTTTGAACATGACCAATTATAACATAGAACCATGTGATTAACCATCATAGTTATTTCCTAATACTAAATATAGGTACATAGCTATACCCATGGCATGGTTCTCATGGATACTTTTCATCTCTATTGAGATGGAATCCCATGATCATTTATTCCTCAAACCATTCCTTTCACCTATTATTAACCACTTTGTGCTAAAAGTTTTACCCTCATAAAGGTAAACCTCTAAGCCTAATTAGACTTGTCCATGTCTAACAATATTTCATCAAAAGAAATAGGGGATACCAAAATATTATTTGGGTCACATATTTATAACATTATAAACTACTCCAATGAAGGATATCTCTATAAAACTAAACTACTTAAAAGATAGACTATTCCCTTAAAGGACAGCTACCAAACATACAAACCCAAACTTATACCACTCTTTTGAAGGATGGATAAGTCAAATGGGTAAAAATCAAACATTTTAGGCTTCTTGTATTGATCAGATTTACAAACTATCAAAAACAAAAGCTATAAACAAAAGACCCAATGTCAAAATCAGCTATCCTACAAAAAATGCAATCAAATTTTGTATCTATCATTAGAAGACTTCCTAATAGATTATTATACACCAATAATTCAGACATGAACTTATATACTATGGTTCTTAGGTCACATATATAATGGGAAAACTAACCCACATGAGGTTACCCTACCTATCCACTCATTTACCTTTCACCTACCACCTGTCTTCCTTTTATACCATCTTTTAATCAAGGGATTTTGAGCTTACTTGACATGATTATAATCAAGACACCTATTTATCAACCAAAGCATTATAATGAGAAGCATTCAAACTAATTATTTTCCTTAAACCAATATAACTTCAAGTTTTTTAGGTCCTTACCAATAAAAATGAATTGTTATTTTTCTTTACCCTCATATCATTATTGGTTCATGTAGACATGCATCTCATGATTCTCATCTCTTTATCTTACATTTATTTTGTTAATTAATTTTATTTATGTATTTTCATTACATCCTTAATCATAATCATATTATATCTCCATTATCATCAAAAATAAACATTAATGATGAACATAATATTGTGAACTATATCAAACCACATCATACATCTATCTATGATCAAAACATCATGAATCACATCCTACATCATCTCTCTATCTATAATATCATCCTATCCATAAAAACATCATATTAACATACATCATATCATAATCAATCTTAATCAAACCATTCATCATCATATCCATAAGCAAAATCAATGATCAAAACACCATGAAGCACACAATATATCATTTACCTATCTATGTATCATCCTATCCATTTACCATAACATCACAACAATTCATCTTATAACATAAAATCATAAAACCACATTAGCATAACTATAAACAAGATCACCATCATCTCAACATCATATGACATTGAACCATGAACCTTGAACATGAGCATAAACATCACACATCAAAACATGCAACCACAGACACACACACACACACACACACACACACACACACACACACACACACACATATGTATATGTGTGTGTGTGTGTGTGTGTGTATATATATATATATATATGTATGTATATATATGTGTGTGTGTGTGTATTATATGTATATATGTGTGTGTGTATATATATATATATGTATATATATATATATATATATATATATATATATTCACAAGCATCATCATATACATCATGTCCATCACATAAATATACATGTAATAATGTATAAGCCTCTTTCCCATATACATCTCACATCATCAGTATAAAAGCTAGTATCAAAAACATATAAATCATATAATATCATATATCAAGCCCCTGAGGCACCACTACCACTCACCCCTCTTGCTCCTCCACCTGCACCACCATCTGGTGTTGGTCCCCCTGGTCTACTTATCTAACTCACTATAGAGTTACACTATCCTGTAGTAGCTATAGATGGACCACTTGATAAGCTAGCTATGTACTCTCCATATCTTAGCTCTTATGGACATTATAAAATCATTATCACCTCATAGTATCTCAACTCCTGAACTATATCTAATTATCATGTCTTTGAAATCTAGTCCTCCTACAAGTGATGCCATTACTCCTACCCTCTATCTCAAGGTATCTCTCTCTTGGGTCACTAAACTAAGAGAGATCATTTCTTGATGTTGATCTCCTATCAATGTGGCAACCTAACGTTGTAAAGTGACAATCTATCCCTATAGAGTGGCCAACTATCCATGTAACCCTATGATCTGAGCCTATGTAGCTTCCAATGTTGTATGTGCCTATCCATCCTAGCCACCACCCTGTATTAATGCCCCTATTAGATCCACATTCATGGTTTACTGACCCTCATCACCCCATCCAAAATTGGCCATTGAATATAGGCCTTCATACCATGCTACATATCCATCAATAAAACCATCATCATTTATCATTTCTCTAACTCATATCTCTTCATGATCTAAGACTACATCCTATAGTTATGGATCTAGAAGTAAAACCTCCACATCCTCTCTCTTGTAATTATAAAAAGGAGCTAAAATCCCTTATACAAGATGAAACTACCATCAAACTCAATCAAAGGGGATAATCTTCATCTCCCCTCTCTCCTACCATATATCCATCTCTATCTCTATAGTGATAGAGTGTGATGACTATACTAGGCCCACCTAGCCTAGGTTATATATGGCCTCCAAATGACATCACCCAAAACCAAACCCTCCAACATATTTCTAAACCAATCAATGCCTTTCAAACCACCTCTAATAGATTTTAAAGCATAGTCTCCTCTCCATCTCAAGAAACCCACTATGAAGTGTACTTGGGTGTATCCATCCTATGGTATCCCTAGTGGTCTCAACACCCTAATGTGCTCATATGCCCAACAACAAACCCAACACTGATAGCATATTACTTGTGATTTCAAAATCCCTAGAGATCCCTATAAATCTAGTCTAACAAACTAGGATCCCACCCAAACACTATCCTACCTAGCAAAATCTCTACTAATACTCCTATTAGAAATAATGTCATTGATGTCAAAGGTCTAGTATTATTGGTGATAAAGGTCCCATTACATTTAATGGTATTTTTAATATTCATATCTTGGCTAATATGTGTTAATATTTATTTAATATTAATGAATATATTTTTGGTTGCATATAAGTCAAAAGAGGGCCCATGGAGAAGTCAAAGAGTCACAGGGTAAAAGATGAAAGAGGAATGGGATGCATTTTCTCATGAAGAGTCATCTTGAGGAATTTCAAGAGTCACCATGTGATTACAAAGGAGGGTATGGTACATTTTTCCGTAAAGGGACACTTTGAGGAATATGAAAAGTCACCAAGATAAAGACAAAAGAGGAAAGGATGCTTTTTCTTATGAAGGGTCACCATATGACTTTTCAAATGCAAGGATACAAAGGGTCATGCAAGTTTGGTGCCATTTTCCATGAGGATTGAAGGGTCACAAAAGGTGAACGCCAAAGGTCATTTGGAAAGCTATAAATAAAGGCTTGAGAATCCATTTGTAATATACAAGAGTGTGCATTATTTTTATTTGTTTTTGAAGAGAGAAAAGTAGGAGATATTGTAGAGTTCTATTATTTGTTGATTAAGCAACATTGATAGATAGTTGTGTTTTATACATAAGAGGGGTTGGTGCTCCTGTGGGTTGGTGATCACAAATATTTGAAAGGGGTTGGTGCTCTTATGGGTTGGTGCTCACAAATAGTTGTTGTGATGGTGCTCGATAAAGGGGTTGGTGCTCCTATAAGTTGATGCTTACGAACTTTATAATTTGATTTGGTGCTCATTCATATACTTGAGATTGTTCTCTATGGTTTTTGCCACTTTGGGTTTTAACATAAAAATTTGCTCTCTCTCTCTCTCTTATGTGGTGAATATTATTATTTTAATTTTATTAAATATATTGAATGTGTGATTAAGTGGTTAAAGAAAAGAAATTAGATTAAGTAAAATATATATAATATACTAATTCAACCCCCTCTTAGTATATTTCATGCTTAAAAATTGGTATCAGAGCAGCTTCCTTTTGAAAAAGTTTTATAGCTTAAAAGTAGATCAGGAAATAACGATGGCTAGATCACATGAAGGATTTTATATATATAAGGAATCTTTGTTTGATGGGATGAATTATCTTTTTTGGAGCATAAATATGAAGACATATTTGATGTCCCTTGGACTCAACATTTGGAAAGTAGTGGTGGAGGAATATGAAGAGCCAAAGCCACTTGTAACTACTCTAGCAAAAAAGAAGGCAAGTGAAAATAATGCTAAAGATTTAAATGTTATTTTATGTGGTTTATGTGAATTAGAATTTGTTAAAGTTATGTAATGTAAATTTACTCATGAAAATTGGGTAAAACTTGAGAATATTTATAAAGGTGATGGAAAGGTTCAGCAAGCTAAGCTTCAGACTTTCATAAGATAGTTTGAGAGTTTGAAGATTGAAGAGGAATAAAATATATCAAGTTATATTTTATGGGTTGATAAAATAGTTAATCAGATTCAAGGTCTTGGAGAAAAGTTAAAAGAATCAATTATGGTTCAAATTTTTTTGAGATCTCTACCATTAAGATATGATGCAAATGTTTTGGTAATTGAAGAAATGAATAGTTTAGCCAAGCTAAATATGGATGAGTTACATGGTATTATTACTACATATGAGATGCATAACTAACAAGAGAAAAACTCACAGATAGAATCTACCTTCAAGACATCAAAGAAAGAGAAGACCAAATTTCAACAATCAAGTGACAGTCTTAACTCAATCGAATATAGTGGAGTCAGTGATTTAGAAGAAGAAGAGATTCTATTCATGGCCATACATGAAGATGCCTCCACAAGAAAAAGTATAGATGTCGAATAAGAAGAATAGGATGAAGTGAAAGTGAATCTAGAAGGAGAACTCATTTTTGCCTTAGAAGAGTTAAGAGCTCTTGAGAAGAAGAATTGAAGATTAAAGCTCTAGATCGATAAAAATGAAAAGGAGTCAAAGGAAATAATTGAAGATCTACAAGCACACTTTAAAGAAGCCAAGAAGAATGAATAAGATCTAATGGCATAGTTTTAAAAAGTAAGTAAATAATGTGAAAGGTATGTTATTGAAATTTCTTCTTTAAAAGTAGATCTTCAAAAAACAAATAAAGTAATCAATGATAGAGTAGCCAATGATTCAAAATTTGAAAATGGAACTAATATGTTGAATAAGATATTAGAAATTTAAAGATCAAAGTCAGATAGGATAGGTATCAGATTTGAAAAAGAGAAAGGGGAGGCCACTACTTTCATAGACAAGGGAAATGGAAAGAGCTATGTTGGAGCTCTTACAAAAGAGGAAATAAAAAGGGAAGAAACTAAGAATACAGAGGACATATCAAATAAAGAATGTTGGAAAGAACAGAGCTACAAAAGGCAATCAAGTTAGAGATACACAAATAGGTCCTATTTCTATGGTTACTATTTTTATTGTAATGGATATGGTTGTAAGAAAATAGAATGTTGTAAAAGGGCTAACAATTTCAAAAATAAGAAGGAAAGTCATTCAGAGTCAAGAAAAAGCCACAATTCTTTTGATCCTCTATTAGGGTTTAATGAAGAGGCCATAATATGTTACAAGTGTCAAAAATTTAGACACATAGCTCAATACTATAGAAGCATGTTCAAGTCAGTCAAGAAGGACTAGTGTTTTAAGCCTCCATTCATCAAGAAGAAAGTTTAGATAGGTTCATGGTAGAAGAAATAACTTAAAAAAACTATGTTAGTGCAGACAACTTTACATGCAATAAATGAATAAAATCCATGGGTCATTGATAGTGGATGTTCATGGCATATGACAAGAGACAAGCGCAAGTTCATAACCTTGAAGAAGATCAATGGTGGCATAGTCAAAGTTTGAGATAATACTACTACTAAAATTATTGGAAAAGGTACACTAAGTTTGGATAATGGTAAAACTAAAACTAAAAATGTTTTGTATGTAGAAAGTCTTAAGCTTAATATTTTAAGTGTAAGTTAAATGTGTGACTAGGGGAACACACTAAATTTTTATGTATAAGGTTGTGAAATTAGAAGAAAAGATTCAGATGTGTTGGTTGCAGATGCTCAGAGAATAGGTAATAATTTATATATGTTATCAGACATCAAAGTCCAAAGATGTTGTTTGAGTCAGACTGAAGAAATTTGGTTATGGCATAGGAGAATGGGGCACATAAATTTTGATAATCTTTTCAATCAATAAGAATCAAGCAGTCAAAAATCTTCCAAAGATTACAAAGCTATCTGACATGCTTTGTGAACCTTGTCAACATGGGAAGTAGGCTAGAAGGTGGTTCAAAACAAAAAAGTACTCAACCACTTAGATCCTAGAGCTTATTCACATTGATCTGTGTAGACCTATGAGAACTAAAGTACTCAAGGTGAGAAATATTTTATGTTGCTTATTGATGATTTTTCATGAATGACTTAGGTAATGTTTTTAAAGAAAAAATCAAAAGCTTTCAGACATTTTAAAGCATTCAAAGCATTAGTTGAGAATGAAACCAGTTTAAAGATTAAGTGTCTAAGATTAGATCAAGGAGGATAATTCATATCAAATCAATTTATTAAGTTATTTGAAGACCATATATTAAAGAGACATTATTCGACAACCCAAACTCCATAGCAAATGGAGTAGTTGAATGGAAAAATAAAATAGTTCAAGAGATGGTGAGGATAATGATAAATGAATCCAAGATAGTAGACAAAGATTGGAGATAGGTAGTTGCTACAATAGTGCATATTCAGAATAAAGCATTATTAAGAGTCAATAGTGACAAAACTCCTTATGAGCTATGGAATGAGAAACCAACAATAGTTGATTATTTTAGAGTTTTTGGCAATAGATGCTTCATGAAGAGAACTGATGAAAAAATTGGTAAGTTTGAATCCAAAGAATATAAAGGTATATTTATTGGTTATTCTTGTAAAAGTAAAGCTTATAAATGCTATAAAAAAATAACCAAGAATTTTTTTGAAAGTGCAAGTGTCAGGATAGAATAAGATGGAACACAAAGAAGCCATGATCCAATAGACATTCCTGAAACCATTGAAGAGGAATATTTTGAAGAATTAGATGAAGAATTAAATTAGATAGAAAAGAATGATACTTAGGAATTAGTTCCTAGACCAAAAGATCATAATTTGATAGCAATAAAATGGGTTTATAGAAATAAGCTGAATGAAAATGGATAAGTGACCATGAATAAAGCAAGATTAGTATGTAAAGGATATGCTCAGATTGAAGGAATAGATTTTGAAAAAAACTTTTACACTAGTGGCAAGGCTACAGGCTATTATATGTAGTGTTTAAAATTTTCAAAGTGTTTTAGATGGATGTTAAATCTACCTTCCTAAGTGGGAATCTAGAAGAAGAGGTCTACATTAAGAAGTCTAGGTATTTATTCTCTCAAATATTAGTAGCCATGTATGCAGATTGAAGAAAGCGCTGTATGGATTGAAACAAGCTCCTGGAGCTTGGTATACAAGACTTGATAAGTACTTGTAGGATCAAGGTTTTAAGAGAGGATTTTTTAATAATAATCTCTACATAAAAATATAAGGTGAGCATCAATTAATTATTGTGGTATATGTTGATGACATCATTTTTGGATGAAACATTGAAAATCTAAAAAAAGAATTATCTAATAATATGCAAAAAGAATTTGTGATGTCTATGCTTATAGAATTGTCATTTTTATTAGGATTGAAAATTATTTAGTTAAATAAAATAATTTTCATATCTCAAATTAAATATGCCAAGGAAATGTTGAAGAAATTTGGTTTTAAGGATTGTGCACTAGTTGGCACACCAATGTGTACAAGAAATAAGGTGAGCAAAGATGAAGATTCACCTATTGCAGATCAATCTTTGTATATATATATGATTGGTAGTATTTTATATTTGAAAACATCGAGGTTAGACATCATGCATGTAATAGGTATGGTTACAAGATACCAATCATCTCCAAAATATAGTCATGTTTAGTTGGTGAAGATAATATTCAGATATATCAAGGAGACATTGGATTATGGATTGTGGTATCCTACATGTAGAGATTTACGTTGGTTGCTTATACAGATTCAAATTGGGTAGGGTGCTTAGATTATAGAGAGAGTATAAGTGGAGGAGCTTTCTTATTTGGTGATAGCTTAGTATCATGGCTAAGTAAAAAGCAAAATTTAGTATCACTTTCTATAGTTGAAGAAAAATATATTGTAGTGGTATTGTGTTTTACTCAAGTATTTTAGATGAAAAAAACTTTGGAAGATATCAAGTTAAAATATGATGAACCTATTTCTATTTTTTGTGACAACACAATTTTGATTAATATTTTGAAGAATCTAGTGATGCATTCAAGAACAAAACATATTCCCATTAGATATCACTTTTTGAGAGAGCAAGTTGCAGATCAATAGATTAAGATGGAGTATATCAATACTATAGAGAATATTATAGATATTTTCATAAAGGCACTACTAAAAGACACATTTGATAATCTATGGGAGAAGTTGGAAGTAATTTATTTTACTTCATACCATTGAGGTTTAGCAATGGTTGAGGGGGAACTAAGTGTTAACTCTATATAGGCCATTTACCATTAATGTTAAAGTGGGAGAAGAATAAGTATAGGTATAGGCATAGGTACAAAAATAGGTATAGAGAATAGGTACATGTTGCTACAGTAAGGGGAAATTACAGTATTTTTTTTAGATGGTAGTATGTGTAGGTTTCAGGATGTGGTAGTTTCAGTTTGAGGTTACCATCAATGACAAAGGGGGAGATTGTTGGAAATATTTTCATTGATGTCAAAGGTCTAGCATAATTGGTGATAAAGGCCCCATTACATTTAATGGTGTTGTTAATATTCATATCTTGGCTAAAATGTGTTAATATTTATTTAATATTAATGAATATATTTTTGGTTGCATATAAGTCAAAAGAGGGCCCATGTAAATGTCAAAGAGTCATGGGGTAAATGATCAATGAGGAATGAGACACATTTTGTCATGAAGAGTCATCTTAAGGAATTTCAAGAGTCACCATGTGAATATAAAAGAGGGTATGGCACATTTTTCCATGAAGGGACACTTTGAGGAATATGAAAAGTTACCAAGATAAAGACAAAAGAGGAAAGGGTGCTTTTGCTTATGAAAGTTCACCATATGACTTTTCAAATGCAAGGATATGAAGGGTCATGAAATTTTGGCACCATTTTCGATGAGGATTGAAGGGTCACAAAGGTTGAATGCTAAAGGTCATTTAGAAAGATATAAATAAAGGCTTGAGAAGCCATTTGTAATATGAAATAAAGTGCATGGTTTGTATTTGTAATTGAATAGAGGAAGGTAGGAGATATTGTAGAGTTCTATCATTTGTTGAGTAAGAAACATTGAGAGATAGCTATGTTTTATACACAAGAGGGGTTGGTGCTCCTATGGGTTGGTGCTCACAAATAGTTACTGTGTTGGTGCTTAGTAAATGGGTTGGTACTCCTACAAGTTGGTGCTTATGAACTTTGTAATTTTAGTTGGTGTTCATTAATATACTTGAGATTGTTCTCCATGGTGTTTCCCAATTGGGTCTCTCTCTCTCTCTCTCTCTCTCTCTCTCTCTCTCTCTCTCTCTCTCTCTCTCTCTCTCTCTCTCTCTCTCTATCTCTCTCTCTCTCTCTCTCTCTCTCGTGTGGTTCATATTATTGTTTCAGTTTTATTGTATATATTGAATGTGTGATTAAGTGGTTAAATAAAAGAGATAAAATTAAGTAAAAGATATATAATATACTAATTCACCCCCGTCTCAGTATATTTTGTGTTTAAAAACTCCCAAAAATAGATAGGGAAGTCCACTAATTAAATCAAGTCACATAAAATAAAATACCCCCGTCATCATCATAATAATCAAACGTCAGTCCTTTGGAGCCCTCTAGTCCAATGGCTTGCCTATAGATAAATCCATCAAAATTATGCCTAACATGGACCAAATCCTCACCATATAATAGCTCCATATGATAATCCCTCTCCTCACTCTCAATGTGGTAAATCAACTCCCATTGAATGAGTAGATGTATAACCCTATACACATCCTCTAGGAGGATGTGAATCTTTCCTAACAATAATGAAAATGTGTTTATGGCCAAGTTTCATATCTCAATGAGGGCCATGATCATAGCCATGCCATGGTAGGTTTTGATAGTGAACCATGGATCCAATGCCAACATGCTTCATGTGTATCCACTCATCCATAGTCATCCCATCATGGATCTCCACAAAGATCCTAGGGATTTGATTCTTCATCTAGATCTAGTCTCATGACTATAAAATAACCACATTATCATTTATACTTAGTTTTCTAAATTGAGCTTAGTACCAAATTATACCCACCTTTTTCAACCTATTCCAAACTAACCCATTACACCTACCACATTACCTCTATCATTTGAACAATAATCCATTGATACCAATAAAATTATCACCCCTTTACCCAACAAGATATTTCAAAACATCAAACATACTTAGCAATTACCCTATCTTAACTTATCAAACTACATTTAAATCTATCAAACAAAACATTCCTTCT
This sequence comes from Torreya grandis, assembly GCA_037957365.1. NCBI lineage: Eukaryota > Viridiplantae > Streptophyta > Pinopsida > Cupressales > Taxaceae > Torreya > Torreya grandis. The sequence goes on along the minus strand of JARHVA010001422.1, from coordinate 2,739,057 downwards.
TGACACTTTTTCACTAAGACCACCAACCCATCACTTAACACACCACCTACCTTAAACCTACACTTAACACTTTAATATACAAACACAACTTTCAACAACATTAAAAATATCTTCATATATACCTTTTAAAATAAACCTTTCATAAAAATATTTGACCATCGATGGTTATACCAACTATCAGTGGTCTTATAAACCATTTTTCCCAAGGTGTTGAACTATTGATAGTCAATATAACTATTGATGATTAGGTTAAACCATCAACAATCACTATGTGTGACCACCAATGATAAAACCCTAAACCTTACCTACCTCAAAACAACATCAAAAAAGAAAAAACAACAACAAACTAAAATACTTAAAACTATCCTACATCTCACCCTAGCTAAAAACCTCCTATTTTAAATTTCATCTACTACATTTTATGATTTCACCCATAACCTAAACTAGGGAAAAACCACCCACACCTATTTTCCAAACAACAAAAAAATACCCAAATTTAAATTCAACAAAGACTAAAATCAACTAATCTACAAACTTAATTCACCCCCTACCTCATTCCTTGATCACTATCAAGGTCAGAGGTCGTGCCCAGCTACTCAACCACACCCTCATCTACCTTTTATCATTGGGCCCCACTAATCACCTCGACTCACATTCTTAAACGATCAAAAAAATCCACCTTATCTAAATATTAATTTAAAAAATCTTTTAGGAAAGTGACAAGTCAGTTGAATCACCAAAGCATAAAACATAAAATTCAAACTTATCAAAATTCAAAAGGATTTTTGTTTTTCACTTTTTATCCATGGATTTTTAGGGTATCCCCTTTACCATCAATAGTTAGGGTGACCATCAAATATCGACCTTGGGAACCCCTGATTGTTGATGGTTAAGGTCCCATACTTTTTTATTTTAGGCACCTGACTTGAATATCTTAGCTTTAGAGATCATCTAATCCCCCCAAATCAAACTTGAACTTTTTTTGGAGACTACCCTTCTCTAACCTAGCCATTTGACCATGTCTACCTTGATGTTGACCATTTTTGACCCAAACATTTTTATATTTTGTGATGATCTTGCATTTGTCTCTTTAACCACATAGACCATTTTTTCCATATTGACCATTTGAATTTTAACCACCTCCTACACAACTAGGCCATTTATGTTTTTCAAGGGAGTACTTATTACTTTAGATACCAATGAAAAAACTAACCCTATCTACGATAATTATAGAGTAACTTGATCAACTATGACCAACACTATGGACTAGTTACCCTATCACTTATTCCTCTAGAACAAACCTTATTTTTACCAATATTGGTAATATTAGTCTTTGCATGATCTTGACTATCAAAATTAGTTGTATTTTATGTGCATTGTTTGTGTTTCAAATGCCCAACCCCTTTGTCACCACCTAGTGACTCACCATTAACCACTTATCAAACCCTAACTAAATTTTGGTTTCACCTCATCGACTCCTAATTTGAGAGGTAACACCTCCTCCCATACTTTGGTAAAATAAACTTTTGACCAGTAATCCATATTTGTTTTACATCTTGTTAAGTTAAATATGCATAATAAAAAATGGGTAAAATGTAGACACTAGAAAATTGCACATGACAATTCTAGTTATTTAAATTCCTTAAGACCCCTATCAGACCTTGATTTTAAGTTGAGCATCTAGTTGGATAACTCATCAACCTACTAACTTACCCTTTTAACCAACCCCTTTCAACTTAATTTAACCCTTTTTCCCTCAGTCATCCTAACTATGGATATTTACCCTGACTGTCGATGGTCAAGTATCTTCATCTCCTCACCTTCTTAACATATCACCAACTATGTATGAGATAATTAGGCACAATTTAATATGTTCACCTTATGCAATGCTAACAAACATCCAAACATCATGATCATAAACCTCACCCTTTTGGGAACCTTCCATCCTCCATCTCTCTTTGCCTATAAAAAGAGGGGAGTGGGAGGTGAAAAAGATCCATGCTCAAGCTATCAAATCTTCTCACATATAAGTATTCAATATTTCTACCATCCAATCTTCTTTCAGTAAGTCAACATCAACAAAAGAGACCTAAACCTATACTGAGTTTGCTTTTAAGACCAAAGTATTGTTACTCTAGAAAATTGCTTTAGCCTTCAACCATCAAACAACTAGTAAGCTATATGTATATCAATACTTTAGCATTTTTATTTTAGATTTCTAACACCCTAAACTTGATTAGAATCGTCTATACCTTATTTCCTCTTTAGTAGATCCTTAACAAAACCCTTACCTGACCATTCACTCATTATGTAACCTCTCTTTTAGTGACCTTCAAAAACACATAGGCAATTGTTGATAGTTACCCAAAAATTGACAATTACCTAACCACCAATAATTACCCAACCACTGATAGTCAACCCAACCATTGATGGTTCACCTAATCACTGATGGTCACTATGGAAGAAAATAACAAGTTATTTTCAGCCCCTTTACCCAAACCAAACCTAGTTTTATATGTTCCTACCTATTTACATCCCTTTTTATAATTTATTGAACATGACTTCACCCACCTCAGCATAAGTATTGAACCACTTTTTCTATATTTAGTCATTTTCTTTAACAATAATTCTACTTTCTTCTTGTATTTAATTTCATTTACTTTATGCAAGTACATTACTTTTATCATTTTTAACTTGATTGTTATCAATAGTGGATTGACAACCTCCTACCAAGTGTATGCTTCTTGGATCTATCTCACACTAGGTAGTCCACTTAACTATCTTTCTAACAACCCATTTTTTTAGTACTTTCTTATTTTTAGGTTATTCCTTCTTAGCCAAAGAGGAGTTCTTGACATTCATCTAGATTATGCTTGCATCACTAACTAGGTATTTCTATGACACCCTTACTACTAGCTTCTTACTTTCTTCCAAAATTAAGAAATAAATATAAATTAAGAGAAATAAGATGTATCAGATTCTAGTGGTTTTATGTGTTCTTTCTTCATTGGTTATAGTGCTTGGTTGAAGTGAGTGTTGGTATGAAGCAAGATGAAGTTACCAAGGCAAAGAAAGCGTAATATCAAGGTAAGGGGGAGTTTTTATAATATTTTTAAGGTGTTCCTCTCTTGTTGGTGGTAATTTTAGGTTCTCAAGATCAAATTTTGCCCACTTTATCATTGTTTCAAAAGGGGAGAAAGTTCCTATCATGAGAGTGATGAGAAGAGAGAAGGAAGGTGAGCTATATATTATTATATGATGAATTTTTAGAATCAATGAAAAAGGGGGAAGTTTTTGTAGATTTTACAATGATTTCATGGTGATGTCATGGTGAGTGGATGAAGTTATTTGATAGTATATGTGACAATGACAAAGTGTATAATGTGTTTATTCTAGTATGCTTGAAGTATGATTGGTTGATCTTCTATTTTGGCATGGTTAGAGTTGTTTAGGGATGATTATGGAGTATTTATCATGTGAAAAAGGTCCTTAGGATGTTTTATAGGTTTTTATTACTTGTGTGCATAAGTAGAATTCATCTGGGAGTCCATAGTTTTCGTCTAGATAGTTTGGGTATAGTGGTAAAAAATATGGCTAAGTAGTTTGATGATGTCACCATTACTACATGTGGATGAGTCAAGAGGAAATGGTCACATGGTTTTGTTTAGTATTATTCTTAGTTATTATGTGATAAATTTTAGGTCATGAACCTAAGTGTATCAAAATATATGTAACTACAAAGTTGGGCTTCCAAGTATTTTGATAGTGTTTTCCCATACTTAGCCAAATATAAAATGTGGCAAGAAGAGAGGAGTAAGATTTTTATGTAGTCATATATTACACATGTGGATGTTTCAATAGAAGGTGATCTTATGCATTTGTTCATTTTTATTCCTAGTTGATTAATGATAAATTTTAGGTTAATCACCACCGTATAAAAAATATATGCATATTCAAATTTGTCCTTTCAAATAAGGTTTTGACATAGTTGGCTCTATGATAGAGTAATCTGGGTGAGTATTTTAATGTCATTATATCTCACACATGTGAGGGTTCTACAATAATTTTATCACATGCTTGGATTTTAATATATTAGGATATCATATGGTCAAAATTTGAGAACATGTGAGTGAGCAAGGTAAAATATATGACTATGCAAAGTTGGCTTTCTAGGTAGATAAGCAAGGTTCCCATACTTAGTCATTTTTACACAAGTTAAAGTTTGAGCAACATCAACAGAGCACATTGATTTACAAAATAAGGAAGAAAAAAATATGGTACCAAGTGTCATCATAAGGGTTTTTGGAAAAATATAATGATGAACACTATAAGGTAAAGACTAGATCAATCCATAGAGATTAACGGTGTGCAATGAATCAACATTATAGGAGTGCATGCGATGAGGTCAACATGTTCAAGGTTTAAGATTTGGAATTAGTAGACTATGTGTTAAAGGTTGAGTTTCATATAATAATATTGATGGTGTGTATTTATTTTGAGTAATGAGGACTTGAGATATGAGAGAAGTGTTTGAGGTTTAATTATGACCATTTGCATTTAAATATTCAAATTTAACAAGAGAAACAAAAATCTATGGTTTTTGGACCATATATTTTGATAAAGGATGAATTTGCCCATGATGTAAAAATAAAAGATGAATATGACTCCATGGTGCATCTAATGAACCTAATTTAAAGATCTTAAAGTTTTTAAATTCAAAGATATTAAGGTTCAAAGTTGATTGTGTGTTCATACATGGACTATAAGTGACCCGAGAAGATTGGTCAAGCTTGTTTTGATATATATTGATGAAATGGATATTGGGGGTGTTTTATAATCCATGAGGATTATTATTTTTATTTATAAGGTCTTGAATAATCATATGTAGTATGAACAAAGGTCTATAAGTTGACTATGTATTCATTCATGGTGACTATGTGCAGAAAATGATGTTTGAGCAAATTGTGCTTAAGTAGAAGGGTACTATGTTGGGTATTGTAACTTAATGGGGACTTATAGATCATATGGAATGGGTCAATTATTTTTTAGTGTTATTTTGTTCTTGTTTTATTTTATGAAGTTTTAAAGGAGTGGATGGGTTCACATGAGACCTATAAGGACTATAAGGGCCTTATTTAAAGGTGTAGTTCCTTAAGGGTGACCCATAGATGATATGGCTGACCTATGAAGATTTTTCTAAAGACATGTCTTGATGTGAGAGATTCCTTAAGGATTAAGTCATGCCTAATGGCTGACTAATGTAGTGATTATCATGTTTTCTCTATAAATAGTGAAACCAAATTTGTTAGTTTCTAGACTTGAGTGAGAAACTTGCAAGAGGTTTGAGAGAGGTTATGTGTGTGATTTATGGAGTGAAAGAGGGGTAGAGTTCAATATTTATGATTTATATAGAATAAAATATTGAGGAATATTTGTGTTACATGTAGGTCATAATTATATTGGTAGAATAGTGCTCTTATTATTTGAATATAAGAAAAGGTGAAGAATGATAATCAGAGGTTTGTCATCAGGTGTTGAATAGATCAATTCATAGGTGGATGTGCTCATAGGTTTTATTGTGTTAGAGAAACATATAATGGTTTTATATCCTCCTAACAAGGTGAAACTTGTTAAAATTCTAGTTGTTCTTACATCTCAGCTAGATAGTTGTTGTAGCACCTTGTGGGATTATAGTCTCACTAAATAGGGATTGTAGTTCCTTGATTAGTTGAAGTTAGTATAAATTAGTTATTTTTATTATATTTAGTAGTCCAATTATAGTTTTTAGTGGTTTTTCTTCCCCAAGAAGGCTTTCTACATATGTCATCCATTGTATGATTGATCTTGCATTATCTCTCTTGTTCATTGATATGAATGTTGTGTACGCTTCATGAATGCTTATGGTAATTGATTAAGTGTTTATAAGGATTGAAATTATAGTTAAATTATTTTTTCCCACTATTTAACCCCACTCTTAGTGATTTTACCTCTACTAATTGGAATTAAAATACTAGTTAAACTAGAAAATGGAGATAAACTATAAACTTTAGAAACGGTCTTTTTATTTGCTTCAAAATCTTGATAATGCTTGTATCCAACATCATATTGAAATATAATTGTATCCAAGTTCAAAATAGATGGAATATACACCCTAGTGACTATTATCAATAGGCATCCACATTTAGCCTTCATATTTATAAATTCCACTTCAAAAATATCCACTTCAATAACCTTTTTTCTAATAAAACCAATTTCCTACTTGATTTCCTCCATAGTGTACCCAAGAAGACTCTATTTGAAATTGATAAATTTTTTCCAAAGTAATTTTTCAAAATTCTCCCTATCCATTAACTTCTTTAAAGTGTCCGTAGCTTGAAAAAACTTTAATTATTCCAAAATTTATAAAACATGTTTCTCATGATTATCCAATTATAGGATTAAGGCTTACACACTTGACATTAAATATATATCATATTATGTTCTTATGACCACTAAATTGAGAAGATTTAATGCCTCAAATAACATCATTAAGTTTAATTGACTGAAGGACTTATTTTTTGTATATAACATGAGGAATTTTAGTTTTTTTTCATCCTCTTTTAAAGAATTAAATAATTTGGATGTCTCTACTAAATGGAGAGACAATTCTATTTTAATAAAATTAATGGTGTCAAAAATATTATACATCATGAGGGCCTACATTTTGGACATCATCATCAATATCTTGATGAACATAAACAATTTTTTTTCTATTCTCAAACTCGATTAAGCTCTTATTTTAGCTATTCTTTGGATTACTTGGTGCCTTTATGGAGTTATAAAAAATCCTCTATGTGGGTTCCAAAATAAGATTTAAAATCCTTATTATAAGGAGACTCTCTATTTCTCTGATTATTTCTCTTAGATAGGGAGAATATATCCTACCTCTCTTCAAGGATAAGACCCATACTAGATTCATATTATTATTTTCTCTTTCTAAACCTCTGTACATTCCTTGTAGATATATAAATAATATAAATAATAGTGGGTAGCTCTATGATCACCAAATTAGGAATTTGTGTAGATTGGGATTTCAAGTTTACCACCTATTATGGAATTATTAATTGTTCAGGGTTAACATACTAGGTATCTTCGGCACAATATTATGATAAAACATCCTCTAAGGATTGATTTTATGCCTTCACATGGATTAAGTCTATAAATGACAATAAAATGATTTACTATTAGTCTATATTGCCAAATTGACACATGGGATGCATAGTGTATGTGGTCCTCCTACTAGCTATTGTGGATGATACAATTAAAGTAGCCTGAGAGGTATTAGAAGGTAGCATTGTGATGTAGGGGCATCTTCTCATGGTTTCCAATTTTGATTTGTCCTATTTTTTAGAGGTCATATAAAATGTGTTAGTCATATTTAGGATGTTTATAAGTCTATAAAATTTGAATTGTGGTTTAAAAGTCTTATCCCACCAAAACTAGAATTCAAATGTTTGAATTCTAATAATTGGTTTGTGTAGGATTTTTTGCATAGTTATGCAATAATTAGGGGTTAATTTTTAATAGTTTTAAATATAGGTTAGTTTATATTTAATTCAATTTGATAATTAATTGTGACATGTGTGTTATGAATAGGGAGTTTAGTCTTGTCAATGATTCTTGAGTGGGAATAAGAATTTGTTGGCAAAGGTGGTTAAAGTTTTCCAACAACTTTTGCTTTTATAAATATTTTTTGGTGAGTATTTTCAGAAAAAAATATGTTGTTGGATTCAAAGCTATAATTTAAATATATGTTGTTGGTGAGTATTTTGCTATAAAGGATGAAAATGAAGGCAAATAAGCATTGGGATAATAACATAAGGAAAGGTATGAGAATTATTCTAGTTTGTATGAACCTTTGAAAAAGAATATGGATTTTATCCTCATCAAATGTATACAAAGATGGTTAAGGACCTGACCAAAGAGAACATAGAATTATGTAATGGAACAATGGTGTCCAAGATAAGGTCATTAATGAAGGGAAGGATAAGTCAAGCCCATGAAGGCACTCCACATGATGAATTTACAACTATCGAGGTTGAAGGACATGTAGAACATGAAGGAGAAATCATGTAAGGAGAGGAACAAGATGTATTGGTGGTTGATGCAAAGAATAAGAGTGAAGCATACAAAGCACATGAAGGTGCTTGGAATCAAGAAAAAAAATAATCAAAGAGGAGATTTGGAGAATGCCTCAAGAGCATGAAGATAACCATGATTTTTTAAATTATTTGTTGTATCTTGAAAGAATAACATGGAAGAAGATGGAAATAGGCAAGAGAAGATACAAGTTTGGCTCAATAGAGAATGCACACATACAATAGAAATTGGTTGTAGTATAAGATAATATGAAATAAGGTCTACAAACCCTAATTAGGCCTTGGGATCTATGAGGCCATGCAAAGAAGATCCAATGTTATCAAGAGAGCAGTTAGAGCACATCATGCAAACATTTGTTATAACTTTTAGGGAAATTTTTTCTTTACCCCTTGGTAGTATGATGTAGGGGCATCTTCTCATGGTTTCCAATTTTGATTTGTCCTAGTTATTATATGTCATATAGAATGTGTTATTCATAGTTAGGATGTTTAAAAGTATATAAAATTTGAATTGTGATTTAAAAGTTTATTCTTACCAAAACTAGAATTCAAATATTTAAATTCTAAGAATTAGTTTACATGGGATTTGGAGCACAATTTTGAAATAATTAGGGGTTAAGTGTTAATAGGTTATAAATATGGGTTAGTGCATGTTTAATTAAATTTAATAATTCATTATGATAAGTGTGTTAGGAATAGGGTGTTTTGTCTTGTTAATGATTCTTGAGTGGGAGCAAGAATCCATTAGCAAAGGTGGTTAAAGTTTTCCAACTACTCGTGTTTGTATATATATGTTTTGGTGAGTATTTTGAGAAAAATTATGGGGTTTCATTAAAAGGGATAGTGTAAATAAACATCAATAAAATTTATAAATAAATTTTGTGTTCTTAAATAGAAAAGTTACAAACCCTATTTCTATTGGCATTCTGTGTAAGGTGAGACTGATAGGATAGTATTTTGAATAGTAATAATTTATGGAGAAAATTAATATCAAATTTAAAAATTGTTAAAACCTTAAGAAAATCCATTTTTTGTTCTCTTAAACTATGATCTTTTAGTATTTGAGTAGATTATATATACGAAATAAGATAGACCATGTTTCTATTCTTATGTAGTAAGTTATATCTATTTATGATAATATCTTGATCGAAAACAAAAAAAAATTATTAGATGGTTGGGTGAGTTAGTTTAATTAAATATTTAGTTTTTTAATATGAAATTAATTTTTTTATATATATTTTTATAATAAATTCAAGATAGGTCTTCACATTCTTTGTTGCTTCACTCTGAGTTTTGTAGATTGAAGGAAGGCCTAAGTTTGAAGTGAAAGTTCTATTTTTGGATGGTTGGTGTGTATTGGTGATTAGTAAGTATATATAATATTTCTTAATTATATTTGAAATTGTGTCTTTAGTTGTTTTGATAAATTATTTTTCATGAGATGATAAATAAACCCTATGTTGCTTGGGTTATATGAAGTGAAAGAAAGATTGAGCAAGTTTTATAGGAGAGATGGTTTAAGTTAGAACTAAGTTTAAACTCATTTTGTATATTGGATAACATATTTTACATCTTATTAAGGGTTCTAGTTAGGACCCCATGTTTTTGTAAACCTATTTACTTCATAGTTAATATGCCTAGACTATAGACCATTGTGTGTGAAGGCACCGTCCAAACAAATAATTTGATGAAAGTAACCTATATAAAGTCTTAATAAGGAATCTAAGGTTTAAAAAGAGAGAATAGTATTGATATATAGATAATACCACTATTAAAATAATTTGAAACATCAAAAAAAATATTCATGTTATAGTTAAACCCTTCTTGGGTTCATTCAAGTAGACTAAACCCTGAACTAGGGTTTTCAATCAAAATTACATTTAAAGAAGATTAACTAGTGAAACTCCCTCAAATTTTGTGTTTAAATAGGTTAACATGTATTTTAATATATTATTAGGCTGGTTAACTATTTATGTACGTATTTGTATGAGTGTAGTAGACTATGTGTAGAAGGTTATAAGCAAGGCCTAATTAGACTTAATAACGGGCTAAAAAGGGCTAAAAAGGGGTCTTCCCAGCTGAGTTTGTAGTAGAATATTCATATAGAAACAAAATAAAATAAATTTTATATAAATCAAGTTTTCATTTTCCAAGATAAGGAGGTACATATCTATAGAATATGAAATAGCTCTAAAAAAGTTTACAAAAAAAGACTGTAATAGGGAAAGAAGTAGGGGAGGTTATCAATAATTTTTGAGATGGTATGACATATGTAATGAGGGAATTATTTAATGTAATAAAGTATATTTATGTCTATGATGAGTATGGTTAAGACCATTGTCACTTTCAGTAAGCCTATGCACCTGTATTGAAGTATCAAGAGAAATGATTGAGTGCAAGAAATGACTTAGTGTTAGTGGATGTTTATAATAGGATAACAAATTAATTGGCAGACATTGTAAGCTAAATAATGATTGTAAATCAAGGTCAAGGAGACTTCAAGGGGTAATAATAAGGTAGAGACATGAATTTATTTTGTAAATACAAATAAGACAAGTAAAAAGATCAAATAAGATAAGACAAAGTCAAAGTTGGGTGGATATGGGTAGATGTAGATGATTTTGTTTTGTTCATATTTTTAATCATTAAAGATAAGAAATATGTAGACCTATGCATTACATTAGTAAACCCAACTGAGTATAGGGGATAGATAATCCTGTAATGGTATGTTCTACAATTTTCTTAAACTGGAACTTTTTGGCTCTAGGAGACTTCGATGAAACATGGGTAGGAGTAGTTGAATCAACAAGAGTAGAAATAGGAACAAAATAAATAATATTATCAATAGGATAAAATAATTAGTAGCAACAATAGGAATATAAGAAGAAATCATGTCAATAGAAATAATGGGATATAAATAAGGTGAATTAGTAATTATATCACTTGATTACTCAGTCTCCATTAGTGCCTTTCATTTGACTCCCTAGAGACTTAGAACCTTAGACCTCTCCAATTCTTCCTCCTCATCTTCAAAGTTGTCATACACATGAGTTTTTACACATTGCACTATTTCCTCTACCTGTGCTAGGGTATCTCCTTGGTTTACAACTTTTCATTAGGATAATGCCCTGGTAGTCAAACTTAAAGGAACCTTGGGGGATCTAGGTTGCCTCTTATAATGAAGCACTACATTCATAATCAAGGGAGTAGTCTATTATGTAGTGGAAAATAAAATATTTACATTTATGGTAATAAGAATGAAACTCATAAAATTTATTCTTGAATCTTGAGAATTAGAAGAATAAATATTGATTAGCTACCCTAGTCCTCTTATAAAACTTTTAATAGTAGGGTCTTCATCCATAGCTTTCTCTTTCTCCAAAGTTGTCATCAAAGTTGGTGGTGGTGCTTGAGATGGATAACCCTCTAGTTGAGCTAACTAAGAAGGCATGGAGGACCAATAATATATTAAATCCCACCCACCTCTAAGTGGAAGTTCGGCGTGTGCCTCTTGAATTGTAAGGGAGGGATCCTATTGCATCTCCCTTAGGAGATTGCTATGGATCATGTTGGTAATGGATGCCAATGCATGTGATATGCTTTTAAATGTGGACATGGGGATCCTATTCCCTATATTGTAATGATGTTAATGAATATAATTCCTTAAGTTTAAAACCTCACCAAAGTGTTTCCTATGTGTATAACACATTTTGGCATATCATTAGATAATATACATGAAAAAGGATTTTTTTAATTCTTAATGTCCTCATCAATGCTCTACCAAGCCTAGTATGTTATTTATTGCTCAACCAACTTGTTTAGGATGTACTTCAATAGACATAAGGGTTGAACCTTTGTTCCCACAACCATGATTACTATATAATATAGATAAAAATATTAGTCCACCTTGGCCATAATTTTTTATTTATGTTCTTAGATACTCAGGCCAAGGGTTCCTTATGGATTGCCTTCCAAACTTGAGGGTAGACATTATCAGCAACCCAAACAATATTCCTCATATATGAGTAGATATATAGGAAAGAATAAAATTCAAAAACCCTATTTTTGATATAGTCTAGGTTTGGGTTTAAGAGTGATCTATTATAAATACAAATAGTCACCATAACCATTTTTAGTAGGTAAGATATCATGAATAAATGAGAACCAATTGGTCTCTTATCTATCTATAAAATTTACTCCTAAATCTTGGCACTGATCATTTATCCCAAGGTAAAGGTCAGCTCTTAGATCATCAACAAGTCATGAAATGAAACCCATCCAAATCTAAGGTAGTGAATACTAGTGCACACATATAATATTTTCAATAGGGCCATCCCAATATGAGGCTCACATTATCCCCTAGGATTATCCATTTCCTTACTACACTCTCAATGGTGTCATTCTTCTTCCACAATGCAATTATGTGACCATCATATGTGGAATCTACAATGGGGAGCCATATGTATCTCTAGAAAGCATCACCTAAATACAAGGCACAACTATTTTATGATTGATATGATGAAATAATCCATCATATACTTTTATTAAAAATAACATGTCTTGAAGTAGGTTGATATAGGGCATCACTTTGGTTTTGGATACTATAATATGTAATGGTACTTTAATGGTAGTGAGTCAACTACTAGCTATTTTTACTCAACTTTCAAGATTTCCTTACATACATGTGCATGGATGTCCTCCACAACATCCCATAGAGCTATATACATGGCATAATTTTCATCGAACATTCTTACATAAAACATTGTGTCTATGTACTCTATATAATCCTTGATCGATAATTTTGATGTTGGTAAACCCCCTAAAATACATTGGATGATGAAGACATTTATTATCTGGCTCACTTATGTAGTTCTCATGATAATTCAACTCATTGATCACTTAATGGAATTAGATCATAAGTAAATACAAATAACTAGGGATTTGATTTCTTTGTGGAATGTAATTCTGCTCTATGTCTTTGGTAATCAATAGGCATGATGTCTCTTTAGAATTTGATCATATAGATCAACGATGGGGACTTTAATTCTAGTTCATGTGACATTAATGTTCAATGGATATATGATTTGTTTTATCTTTTAATTAAAAATTTATGACCAAATTTGGTGGGTATGACACATAGATATTTCATGCATTCAAAACAATGCCACATTGTTATCTTCAGATATCTGTCAGTTTATCACTAGTTTTGTGTAGAACCATTTATGTCACATAGTGTAATCTTGGATTTTGAGTGTTGGAATTTTTTTCAAAACATGTCAAGATAAATATTTTTAAACCTTATATGCATGACACATGAAGACAAATGGATTTCACAAGTCATAACTTTTATCAAAATCATCATTTTTCATTTTACACAAAAAAATGAAGACAAAAGTAGCAATGACCAAAAGATTGAAAATATGTGGAAACCAATTTGAGTAATGAAAAAACCTAAATTACCAAAAATCATGAAGATTTTAAAGTTTTGAGATGATGAATTTCTATAAAAATAGTTCTAATGAACAAAAGTTTTGATGAATGAAATTTATGAAGGAAAAAAGTTATGAGAAATAATTTTTTTGAAGAAAAAATATACTAAGAAATAAGTTATGTAGATAAAATATGAAAAGACCCAAAATTAATAAAATATGAAAGACCTAAAGTACAAAATTACATCATCTGTGAAAGTCACAATAGCAATTTCTTTTGAAAGCCTAGATGTTTTGAATTACAAAAGATGCGAAGACTTGTGGCTTTCGCTTAGGATTTTCAAGTCATGAAATTTTTGCAAATTAATAAAACATACACATATGTAAAAATCCTAAAATAACCTAATATTTTCATTCAAATAAATCACATAGTGAAAACTTGGATAATAGGGAACATGTAGATTGCATTTAAATAAAATAGTATACTTAAAAATAAATACCAAGATGAGAAATAAGAAATTTAGAGACATAAATATTTATATATACACAATTAATTCCAATGAAAAGGATTTTTTCAAATCAAAACTATTGAGAGTGGATGTGTGTTGTGTATAATAAATAACGACTCACAAGGGTATACTATCTAGTATTCAAGAACCTAAAATCTTTAATTAGCATCTATAAATTGAACATGAATCATTTAATAAAAGAGTAATTAAACCAAAAAAGTGAAAGAAAATCCACAATTTCATGAAACATACTAGCCTTCTCCATACCTTAGATCTATGTGTGGTGGAGTGATTTTATTTGACCCTTGTTTTGAATATTTTAGCATAGACATGGAGTAAACTGTAGGTTTCATTTTGGTTTCTTTGAATCTTATTAAATCTAGGTAAGCTCAAGAATTTCTCTACTATTATCTAGGTGTCCATAACACTGACATAGATACATTCCCCCCCCCCTTTCTTCCTTTCATAAAATTGAATGATATGAGGTACATTTATCTTATTTCATCATTTCAGTCTTGATCACCTTTAGGTTTTCTTTGGTTTTATTTATCACTCTTTAGGATGCATTGGTTCTATTTATTTTTTAAAATACTAATGGAATAATTAGGATGGGAACCACTATGATATGGTGTATATATGATAAAAAAATCAATTTACTATAATGTCCGTACTAGCTACATTCATGTCAATGGTTATTACCTCAAACAAGTATTAACATGGAAAGTGTGTTTGATCCAAGGAAATGATATTTTTTTCTAAATTTGTATGGAGTAATGAGAGTAAATTTTACATACATGATATAATTATTTAATTTTGTTATAACCATGGTTTAGTTTTAATTTCATAATTAAATTATAAAACTATCACACATAAAGGTGTAAAACCTATCAATAAATCAAATTATTTGTTATGTTTATACTCTTCCCACACTTGTTTTTTACTTCAGAACTACCCTAACGGATTTAGTATATAAAGTCAATAATTCATGGGAATTTTATTGAACTATATATTAGCTTGGTTATTCCATAATATTTTGATCATATTGTCATGAAATAAAAGACATCTATTATAGATAATAGGGAACTAAACCAAGGAAACCAAAATGATTAAAGTAGGAAAGACTAAACTATAAAGCATGAACCTACTATAATGAAATAAAATGATAAAACAAAATAAATATAAATATGAAATTAGTACGTTTAATTTACTCATGCCACTACCATGACACTCATAAATACTCAGGGACATCTCTAGATGGTACGACCATGAAGTAGTGCTTCAAAAATTTCCCATTGCTTGGATATGTTAGTTCATTACCTTGGAGGTCCCTTAAGTGAAAATAATTATCTCCCAATATATTTAATATATGATATGTCTTGATGAATAAGGGGGAAAACTTGTCATCTTGCCATTTCTTTTTTTGGGATTTATCCCATAGAATAACTAGATCAAATATTATGAATGCTTTAACCTTTGCTCTTCTATTGAACCATCTCTTGACAAGGTTTTGATGCTTAATGAAATTATAAAAGGATTCTATTAATATATATTTCATCTTGATTATAACCAAAAATTGAGACCCCATTTTTCTCTTTAGGTTCCATGTATTCCTACATAAATTGATATGTTGGCAATTTAAGCATAATTGGAAATACAAGTTTTCATTCATATACTAGAAGGTAGGTTGAATCCTTGAGGGAATTATTGAATATTGTTTGATCTACCCATATTTCATATTTTATTATATGATAGCACTCTCTATGTTTATCTATAGATAACATTTTTATGGTGTCAATCATGTTCTTATTTGTTGATTTGTCTAATTTATTTCCATATGGGTAGTGATTGGAAGATGACCTAATGGTGATTTGGTTGTCATGGGCCCATTTAGTAATCTTTCCCATTTAGTAATCTTAACTAATTGGAACATTGGAATATTATCAAAAACTAAGCATATGATGGTACCAAAACTATTTTTTATTTTTTCCTCAATAAAATTTATTACATCCTATATTTTAGAATTACTTGTTGCGACTACTTTATTCTACGTAATGCAGTAGTCTAAGAACAAATTTGTGGTTGAATAAAGAAATCAATTTGATGAAACTAATGAAATCCAAACCCCACTAAGAAAATGGTCTTCCTTAAATTATAGGCTAGAATGATATTATTACATGCACTTTCATTTTTGCCAAAAATTGGCATTCATGACATGTTCTCACATGATTATGTGTATCTTTGAAGATTGTTGGCTAATAGTAGCCAATTTTGAAAATGTTGTGTTGTGTGTTTCCACTTGAATTACCAATGCCTATCATTTGGTGTAATTTTTTGAAAATTTTCTTAGCTTATTCCTATGATATGCATCTTAGGTAGATGCATTCATAATTTATTTTGTAGAGAATCCCCTTTTTGATCATATAATGAGTGGATTTAAGCCTCAAGGAACTATATAATTCTCTATTGTGACCTAGGGAACAAGTACATGTGAGTATGTATTCAATGATATTAGCATACCTCTCTCCTATAGATACCTTGGTCTTAAAGACCTCCTCAGTGGTGATACATGGGTCAAGCTTAGTCATAAGTTGAATGATTCCTTATCCTCTAATAATTTTATCTTTATTTCTATGTAAAAATCCTAAAACTTTTCCATCTATTTGCAATGTGAGATTGGCAACATGATATCACATAATAACAATAGTTTTATTCCTCAATATATAATGTTAAAATTTATTTATTGCTTTGACAAGAAAAAATATATGCTTATCTATTATGGAGTACTTGAGCTCTACTTATTTCAAATTCATCCTAAAAAATTCAATAGAATGCTCAATTTCATCCTTATTTTAGGTAAGCATAGCATCAATTGTGTGTTTTGAAGAAAAAAATACAAGAATATGTCTTTGTTGAAGTTTGGGCTTATCAATAGTGGGGTTTGAGATATGTCATCCTTGATGTCATAAAAATAATTTTAGGCTTATGATGTCCACTCTACCTTGGCATCTTGATTGAGAATTGCATTCAAAATCCTAACAATTTATGCCAAATCAGATACAAAATTCCTCATAAAATTAATTTTTTTGAAGATGGATTTGAGCTCTTTCTTACTGTTTAGGAATGTAAACTTTTAAATTCTTTGAAATATATTTGTATCAATTATGATCCCTTATTTTTTGATGATGTTCCCTAATAATTTACCCTCAGTAACATAAAATATGACCTTATTAGGGTTATGTTAACTAAATTTGACTTTTTAGTCAAATTGGGACCCCTATAAAAAACTTGACTTTTTAGGCATATAAGGGGGATAATATATTGTCATGAAGTGAATTATAGTTTATTTGGTGTCAATTAATGTTTTAATAGCTTTGGTCATTTGTTTTCTAGGTCCACTTATCATTTTAAGTCAGTTTAAGGGTCAAAAATGGTGCATTTAATGCTTTGTATATGATTATTTGTAAATGTGCAAGTTTAAATGGTTGATGCCATGACCCATGTTTCTAAAAAATTCTTAATTAATTGACAAAATCGAAAACTCATAGGTTAATACAAAGAAAATAACACATGTATGGCTCCTTGGGAAGTGTGCCACATATGAGGAGGCCATGCAACATCTATCCATATTCCTAAATTTAATATATATTCTTGGTTTGAGATGAAAGTACCATTTCTAAGCCAAAACTATTTAGCTCATTTATTACTCTTCTTGGTAGACTAGAGTGACCCTTATGTTTTTGCTCAGTACAAGAAGTAAAGGTAGTTTCAAAAAAATTACTTTTGGGTTATTATGCTACACTTATATACCTTAAAATTAATATAATAATTTTATGAATGGATAACTAGGCTTCATGAACCATCCATTTAAAGTGGATTTTTCAAATCTACTTGCTCATCTATGCACCCTTCAAGTTATCCTTCATTCTAGGCAATTCTATACAAAACACTTATTTAATTATTTTCAGATGATGTTCTCTATGTCCTCTAATTTATTCCATGTTTAATTTCATACTTGAGGTTGATTTGATGAGTAAATAATCTCATGTTGGTATATTAGTCTCATTCTGATGACAAACATTTTTCCTCCATTTTTAAGGATTATCAAGCTTGTTAATGGATCTAAGAGGTTATGATATATTATTTCAAATGTTTTCAAGTGAATTTGATTATTTTTTCTTCTTTAAAATTCTCTCTCCTAAGGATGTTCATGATTTTTAGTCATTAATGCCTAAACACTTGCAGTCAGTTCTCCTCTACTCTCAGCCTTGGTCATGGTTTGTAAAGGTTTTAAGGATGCCCATAAAGGTGTTTTAAAGGTTTTGAAGCCTTGATATATGTTTTATAAACATGGAGTGGTGATCAAGTTTTCATTTAGTTAAATAAGATTGATAATTATAGTCATTCACAACTTTTGCATACAATCAACCTTTAATATGCAAAAATAGGTGATCTCATGGATGAATTCACATTGAAGATAAGTTATAACACTTGTTTCAGGTATTTTGAGATGTGAATAAATTTTTTAGGTATGTATATGAGTTTATAACTCATTAAGAGATAGATATTACTCATTGGTAACATTTTTTTATTGTTTTCTTACATACTAAAAGATGCACCTATAGGTGACTTGGCAGAGAGTTAAGGAACCTTTTGAGGTGTTAATGTTAATGATTAATCTCTCATCCAAGTTATAAGGTGATGAAGACTTCATGAAAAATCCTTTTTAGGAGTTATAATTTCAAATCAAAATGTATCCATGCTATAAAGGTAGATGACTATGTATTCATAGCTCTTATCCCTATAAGAGTGAAACATATGTCTAGAAGGTTTTGGGAATATATTATTGCATGATGTAAATCATATTTGAAACTCCTAAATTGGATTATTATATATCCCCTAACATAGATAATATCAATCCAAAGTTTTGAGGTCAGATAACATTGGAAGGTATGTTATTTGAGATCTCAAATATGCCTCAAAAAACATTGAGATACTTTAATAAACTCTCCAAGACTGTGACCTCAAAGAGGAATCCTCCATCCAAGGTTGGAGATTGGCCTATGCACAATGTCTTGAAAATTTTAAATTATTTAATTAAGAAATAAAGATAAAATATACCATGTAAAGGACTATATATATCATATTTCGATCCCTAAAATCTCCTCAGTCTGTACATTGTGTGGAGGTCAACCTACAATAGGTAGAGTAAAGTGTATCATTCAGTAGATAGTAACCTAAGAATGAAGTTTGAGAGTATGTTAGACCATTAAAATTATATTTAGGTATAATTTAATGATAAATTAACTTTATAATTACATGAAAATTATCTACACCTCATGACCATGGTCCTAGTGGAGAGACATGCACCTACAACCAACTGTAGATGACTATCTCAGTCGGCAATAAACACGTGTGAGATTATAAGAGATAACCCTCACCTAATATTGAGAGGAATGAATTAAATTTTTTAATATAATACCATGGAATCATTGAGGGAATTTTTTTAATATACTTCAATTCCAACATATGTTTATAACCTACATGTTTTCTCTTATGCAGAATGTTCACTTACAATAGACCATGTTTCTAGCCCATTCATGAAGTAAAATCCAAGGTATAGAAATGTAATTTTGGTAGTTAATATAAAACTAAAAATGTTTTAAAAGGTATAAGATAGTTTTTAAGGAATTTATAACACATTTTCCAAGGAAAGTTACTACTTGTAGGCCCTGATAGTTCTAATATAATTAGGTGAAGGTGATTGTTATATACAATTAGTTGAGAAAGGAACATCCAAAGATGATTTAGGTTGGGAAAGTAAATAAATGAATCCAAATATGTGTGGGATGATTTAATAGGGATATAATTAATTTTTTAACATACTTATAAAACTAATATTCATAAAAAATCTATAGGTTTCATAGTCAAAGGAAGACTTAGTCACAACTGAGCCATAGTTTGACTGAGCAAGGAGTATATTGGTGGTTGTAATCAGAGGTGAAGATGATAAAACCTTTTAAATAGATATAGTAACATAGTGATAATACCATGATAAAATAAATTTATAGAAGACCCTAAATCAAACAAAGCATAGTCTATTAGAGTAGACCCTCCACACAATCTCCTTGATAAGTCTGTCTCAAACTTTCATGGTTTTGAGAGGTCAAATGATGTAATAATAGGATTAATTTTTGTGTATATCATCCTTATGACCTATAAAACCCTATAAGACATTAATTTTTTTTGATAAAATTTGGTAAGTACCCCCTATTTTATCTCAAATATGGGACACTTCCCCATGTACATAAGTAGGTAGTCTTAAGAAATAAGGTAAAAGGGATAAATCAAGAGATATAGGGACCATTTAAGAAGGTGTAGGAAGCTGAAAGATAACAATTAAAATATGATAAATCAATAATTTTGGATTGAAATCAAACAAAGTAATCTATACCCTCAAACTAGCTAATAGGCCTATTGGGCAAGAGTCAGGCCTAAAACCAAATGGGAGTTTAACTTTACTTGCAGCTCTTGGTGAGCATTCCAAATAGATATATAATGTATAAATTGTCACTAAAAATTTATAGGAGATTTTTAAATTATGGAAGACATCAAATAGGCCATTTTTATCCTAAAACTTACAAACAAGCTTCTAAGCATTTTTAGACCTATAATCCAAAAGGAAACTCAACTTCCTTTGTAGCTTATAGTGAGCCTTAAAAACTATTAGAAAACATTTTTGGGACTATATAATATTTTTTAAAGCTATTTGTGTGTAGGATAAGTCATGAAGAAGTAATTTTTAGCCCAAAAAGTGACTAAGGCTTGTGAAAAGGAGGAAAACAAGTTTGATAGGCCATATTTTGATGCTCACATATTTCATGAAGATATGAATGGGAGACATAAGAGTTATGTGGTGTTATCATGGGTCTTATATGCCATATTTATGTAATTTTTTCTTATATCGAATGTCCCAACTTTATGAACAATCGTTAAGAGATCAAACTAGCCTAAAACTATTGTAAACCCTTGCTAAAGACCAGTCTTGGAAAATGGAATTAGATAGATACTAAATAGAAATATTTTTCTCATGAATCCTATTATATGTTGAAGAGGACTAACCCAATATCCTTCCCATGTTAGCTAGATGTATGGACTTATACGGATGGAAGTAAAAACAAGATTTTTATCACTATTTTATGTGTTGTGAATGATACAAGATGAGTTAGGAGATGAAACCAAGTTTGGGAGAAATATTGAAACTTATAATAACTCTTAATATTTATTTAATTCCATGAAAAAACTTATAAGTTCCCCAACTAGGTATTTCAACTCAACCAATCAAATCTAGCATATTAAGTAAGCTAGAGAGAAGGGAGGAAATCTTCAAGTAAAGTTCTTTTAAGGTGCCCTAGATAATTCCAATGATATGGAGGGTCTTAAAAAATGTCAACCACTACTTTTTATAGATTTCAATGAGCAACTAAAGCCAAATTTGAAGACAAGTGTGCAAGGTGCATGAGAAGGAGGTTTCTTATAGTGTAGGTGATGATGGATCTATTCCAAGTGTTTACAGAATACCAAGCATGCTACCAATGTACTCACCTTCCATATTGATAATTTTACCTTCAATTTATTAGTTACAAGTCACTGAAATAGGCATAATCATGAAGGTAGTTTTATGTGCAAGAAAAGGAGTTTTAGGCCACTTTGCATAACATTGATGACTTGGATTGAGGCTTATTACTCTTAAAATTGAATGGTTTAACCCATATATTATGCCCATACATTGATAAATATTATTCTTAACTTGACAAGTGTCCTTGTGGCCCTTGAAATTCTCTCTCTCTCTCTCTCTCTCTCTCTCTCTCTCTCTCTCTCTCTCTCTCTCTCTCTCTCTCTCTCTCTCTCTCTCTCTCTCTCTCTCTCTCTCTCTCTGAGTTATCCATTTTGGAATTGATTGGATGTTCCACCTACGTATGGTGAATCCATACTCATTTGTATACCTTTTTATCAATAAAATTACTAATTATTACTTCTTCATGATTTTTCATAAGTGTGTTTCAATTGAATTATGAATCTTGTTTAGTGAAGACACTGGATTCCTAGCATGTGGTCCCATTATTTCACCTTGTTTGCAATTGGAAAAAATCTTCTTGTAGGGAATGTGAAGTGTTTTATGGGTAGTGAAATGTTTAGTGGTGTTATTATTTTCATTAGTTCCATTAAAGACCTCTTGTCTACTCATTCTAGATTTTCACATTCATCCATGACCTTTAAATATAGTATTTATGTGAGAAGATGAAGATGGAAGGGGTGCATTTTTATTTTGTTTCATGGTCTCAAGTATATAATGCAATTGGTTGGAAGTAATAAAATTAATTTGGTGTACCACCCCCTTAATTTATATTTTATTTCATTTATCTCTCTCTGTTTTCATCTCCGAAAATTAGTAGTAGGTTCAATCTTAAGTGGTACATCAAGTGAGTTAGCCCTATCTAGAGACTCACCTCATTCCTTAGGATACCCACAAGCCTATAAGTGATTACATTGTGCTAATTATATGTGGATATCTTTCCATCTCCTCAAGGGGTGAAAATACAAGTGACAATAGTTTTTTTCATGCCTGATAGGACTCTTATTCTAAGAGTTGGAGGACATTTGGTTTTGTCCTTCAACACATCAACCTTTGGAGGCATATTTTCAAGCATCAATGGCAACTCCAAAGGCATATCCTCTAGTCAAGAAGCCCAAGTTATCCTCTGAATATTGATGGTAAGATATTTATTTATATCCTTGATTTCAATGAAGTTTAATGGCTGACCTTGGATTTTAGTTTTGCTCTCTACAAGTTGGAGAAACATATCCATCTTATCCCATTCCTTATCAATATGAAGAAGTTCTTGGTCAATATTTATATGATAATTATCAATCCAAACATAACCATATTCATCCCTATAATGAGTTGTATCAGTCTTATAACTAGCATTCTTAATGTTTCACCCCTGTTAGTTAACCTAATCCTTTCTCTAATCAACCCATTTACACCTTCAAGTAAGCACTTTTGGGATATGAGAGATATATGCTAGATCTTGACACACAAATATGATGTGGTATAAAATTTCTTGATCATGTCATTCAAAAGTTAAGAGATGAATTAGAGTTGGTAAAGAGAGAATGGGTACCTATTGAGATAGCTAATTTTCAAAGGAGCACAAGTGAGATGCTTGATATGAGTGGTTTAGTCTTTTCCTTAGAGGATAGGCTAGAATCTCATGAAAGGAAACCTCACCATACCTATCATCCTTCATATCAATTTGTATAATTTCATACTAGCCATAAATGACCCCTACTCATGAGCCAAATCAAGCTCATAAAATTAATCCTTTTCCAAATTAGTTGAAGGAGAGAGTAAAAATAAGACACCTTGTGTTTGAAACTAATATTGATAGGAAAATTGAGTTGGCTAATATGTATTTGCAACACTCCATGTTGGTAGTAGAAAAAGTGGATTTCAAGCCTTCATTTCCCTCTCACATTACATCCCCACCACCTTGAAAAGAAAATCATAATCCCAATGTCCTAAGTTGGAACATGATAGTAGAGTCATGGGGTAAGAAAGAAGATATAAGTCTTGACTAAGAGTGTGAAATTGAGAAGACATCTATCCTAACATCCTAAATTGGAGCAAGATAGTAGAGTCATGGGGTAAGAAAGAAGATAGATGAATTGTCTAAGAGTGTGAAGTGGAGAATGGATTTGATCCATTTCAAGTCCCTCTTCCCCTTCCTTAAGAATCTTCTTCTATTCCATGGCAGCCTTTATGCAATCCTAATCCCCATGATGATTCTTATCAAATTCAAGATAAGGTTTTCCAAGAGAACCTAGCCAAGCAAATAGAGGAATTATAAGAAAACATGATATTGCCAAGTCATGTTGAGATGGAAGGTTTAAACCCAAAATAATATCCTATGCCTAAACACACACTATCTCCCCTTTCTCAAAAGCTTCCCAAAGAGTCTCTAACCTTGCATTCTCAATCTGACCTTGATATCTATATTCTACCTCCACCAACTAGTTCATCTTGTCCTTACCCCATCACTCATTTCCTTGATAGAAATATGGTGTGGGAACCAAATAAGGATCAACTAGTTCATAAATAAAGATAAATCTTGCTTGAAGAAAACCAACCTCCTTGGGCTAGATCACATGCTTTCAAGATGCCTAGTCTTGGCATCACCATGAAGGAAGTTAATGATCTTGAAGCTTTTGAAAAGAAAAATAATATTGTATTAATTGAGACACAATTTGAGATTCCTCAATATGTCCTAAGTGTTGAATAAGAGGTGAGTCCTTATGTTGAATATCTTTGCTTGGTTGATGATGAAGAATGTTTTCTTTATGTTTAAGAACCTATCTTGAGAGAGGCAAATAAAGAGAAACGTGATCAGTTCATGGCTGATAAAGAAGACCTCATGAGTGTTTATGAGGAAGAAATCACCATAGGAACTCTATTTATTGAATGAAATGGAAATTTACTAGATTTTGCCTCCATTCTTAAAGTGGAATGCGATATCAAGAAGGGAGAACACTTTCAAGCCATCCATCAAGAAGTGGCAGCCTTGAGAGATTCTCATGAGACCAAGATAAAGGGAATATTCCTTGAATATAATTTGATCAAAGATGAAGAAGATGTGTATTTTTGTGTGGATATTTTAGATTGGGTTGATTAGGAAGGATGTCTTCCATTTTCCAAAGAGGAATAAGTAATCATTAACACTTTCATCACCTTATAAGATACCATGTGTGGACTAGGAGAGGTTCTTAATCAAACTTTGGATGACTTGTGTAAAGTCATTGGAGAAAGTTATACTCTTCTTAAAGTAGGATATTAGTTGGTTAAAGATGGTTAAGGAAATATTGGTACACAACTAAGTGTGTAATTGTAAAACATCCTTTCAAATATACCTTTCCAAGAAGCATATACATTTGATGATGACATGTTTGAATTCATCGAGATGGGATATCATCCTCTTAATTATTTAGGATAAATTCATCAGATCTTCAAAGATGGAGTAAGCTCTTATTGGCCTCACTCTTCCAATGAAAATGAAATCAATCCTCTTGAAGCCATGCCTACTAAATAAACACAAGTTGACTATGAAATGAAAAATGGGTAGCGACATGAAGTATGTGAACATGTTCAAGAAGAATATGTCTTCATTGGAGAAATTTTTAAGGATGATATACTTGAGATCAGATCAAGTAAAGTGCTAAGGAAGATGTATATTCCAAAAATCATTCAATCCAAAGCGAAACATGTTTGGCACTATGTTTCATCCCACCATGAGGATGATTCAAGAAGTTTTCCTTTTCATCTAGGAAATGAGGTATGTTTATTTTCTAGTTGTGCATATTAGGTTGTTCCCTAATTCCCATAAGTGCTTATGAACATGAGTGTGTCTTGTGTGTTTGCTTTTTTATTGTGTATGTCCTTTTCCTTTATGTGGTTGAGGTAGTCTTGGTTGTCTTTTTTTATTAAATTTTTATGGTCAATGGTCAAATTTTTCTTGTTGTATCAGTCCTTAGATGAATTCTAAGCCAAATAGACTGATAAGGCTACTAGTCTAGTTAATATAGCAGACATACTACTTATGAGTCACTAATTTGTTAACCAAATTTGATTTTTTAGTCAAATTGGTCCCCCTAGTAAAAAATTTGAGTTTTTAGGCCTATAAGGGGTGATAATATCTTGTCATGAAGTAAACTATAGGTTATTTGATGTCAATTAATGTTGTACTAGCTTTGGTCATTTGTTTTCTAGGTTTATTTATCATTTTAAGTCATTTTAAGGGTCAAAAATGGTGCATTTAATGCTTTATATGGGTTTATTTGTAAATTTCAAGTGTCAATGGGTGATGTCATGCCCCATGTGTCCATAAAGGTCTTAAGTAATTGACAAAATTAAAAATTTATAGATTAATCAAAAGAAAGTTTTCTTAAAGAAAAGGAAGAGAATGACACATGTATGGCTCCTTTGGAAGTGTGCCACATGTGAGAAGGCCTTATAATGTCTCTCCATATTAATAAATTTCTTATATATTTTTTGTTTGAGATGAAAGTGTCATTTCCAAGCCAAAACCATTCAACTCATTTTTTGCTCTTCTTGGTAAACTAGAGTGACCCTTAGGTTTTTGCTCAATACAGGAAGCACATGTAGTTTTAGACAAATTATTTTTGGAGATGATTATATATTATATAGCTTAAAATTCATATAGGAATTTTGATAAATGGACAATTGTGCTTCATGAAGCATCTAGTTGAAGTGGATTGTTCAAATCTACTTGCTCATCTTTGCACCCTTCAAGTTTTCCTTCATTTTGGGAAATTTCATACAAAAAACATATTGAGATTGTTTATATTTTATTTTTGATATGTTTTATAATGTATCACATGTTTTTTTTCACACTTGAGGTTGATTTGATAAGTAAATCATCTCATTTGGGTAGATTAGTCTCATTCTAATGACAAACATGTTTCCTCCATTTTCAAGATTCTCAAGATTGTTAATGGATCTAAGAGGTTGTTTCATATTATTTTACATGTCTCAAAGTGATTTTGTTTCTTTTTCATACTTTTAACCTTTATTTCTTAAGCATGTTCTTGATTTGTAGTAATTAATGCCTAAACACTTACAGTCAGCTCTCATCTACTCTCAACCTTTGTCATGGTTTGTGAAGGTTTTGGGGATGCCCATAAAGGTGTTTTAAAGGTTTTGAATCCTTGATATATCTTTTATCAACATGGAGTGGTGATCAAGTTTCCATATAGTTTAATAAGAGTGATAATTATAGTCATTTACAAATTTTGCACATAGTCAGGCATTAATATGCAAGTACAGGTGATCTCATGGATGGATTCACATTGAAGATAAGGTATAACACTTGTTTTAGTTATTTTTAGATGTGAATAACTTTTTTAGGTATAGAGATGAGTTTATAACTCATTGAAATCTAGATAATACTCATTGGGAACATATGTTTACAGTCTCTGTGTATACTAAAAGATGCACCTATAGGTGACTCATCATAGAGTCAAGGAACCTTTTGAGGTGTTAATGTTAAATCTTAGACTCTCATCCAAGTTATAAGGTGAATAAAAATTCATTAAAAACTCTTTTTAGGAGGTATAATATCAAATGGAAAGGCAAAAATGCTATAAAGGTATATGACTATGTATTCAGGGCTCTTATCCTTAAAAGAGTGAAACAAAGGTCTAGAAGGTTTTGGGAATATTTTTATAAAATTATGACAATAACTTTTGAAACTACTAAACTGGATGATATTATAGACCCTAACATATAAAATATTCATGCAAATTTTTTAGGTTAGATAACATTAGAAGTTAAGTTGTTTGAGATCTCAAATATGCCTTAAAAAGCATTGAGATACTTTAATAAACTCTATAGGATTGTGACCTCAAAGAGGAATCCTTCATCCAATGTTGGATATTAGCCTATTTACCATGTATTAAAAGTTTTTAATGGTTTATTAAATAAATCATGATCAAATATACCATTCAAAGGACTGTGTGTGTGTGTGTGTGTGTGTGTGTGTGTGTGTGTGTGTGTGTGTGTGTGTGTGTGTGTGTGTGTGTGTGTGTGTGTGTGTGTGTGTGTGTGTGTGTGTGTGTGTGTGTGTGTGTGTGTGTGTGTGTGTGATATTTTTATCCCTAAACTCTCCTTAGCCTATATACAATGTGGAGGTCAACCTACAATAGGCAAGGTAAAGTGTATCATTCAATAGATAGTGACCTAGCCATGAAGTTTGAGGGTATATTAGTCCATTAAAAGTGGATAAAGGTATAATTGTCAGGACCCCCAGCTCATAAAGAGCATAGTTGATTACCTTTGTATAAGCAAATAAACACGAAATTTAACCAAAAGTAACAAGTAACTAGAAATTCAAAAATAACACAGAATATGAGAGACAATACCCAATTGTATTAATACTCTTTTAGAGGGAAATACAACAAAGAAGATGCCACAATATTATTCACACTCCTCTAGGGCTTCCACACCTCTAGGGCATAAACAATAAATCTCTTCAAGAGTTCTCTCTCTCAATCACGATCACAACAAAAAACTCAAACACAGAGTTATTCACCTCCACCAGTTAGTATCACTACTGCCAGTACACAAGTACTCAAAGTACTTTGAGTAGATCTCCCATGAACTTGCAACAACCTGCAAATCAAACCGATCTTACTTACACATGTAGATCTCACTTGATTTTGCTATACCATAGGCCAACCTGGCCTTGCACACCTGCCGACCTAGATCATACACAAATGAAAAACCCTTTTGATTCTCCACACCAGCACCTCTGTGGATCTTCTACCAGATCTTTCTCTCCCATAGATCTAATTGATCATACACACTTGGCACTGTGGCACTATGAGGAGCTAACCTTGCTCTCTCTATCTAGCACACTTTAAAATATAGCCCATGAGTCTATATATATATATCCCATGCAAACAATAAATAGACTTCTAATTACAATAATTAGATCCACAGCTCTAAGACTAAAATTAGTCTTTACCATGTAAACTAACTATCTGTCTAAAAATAGACCAGTTCTAGAGATGCATGAAAACACATGCACACACAGGCTGCTGACGTCAGTTCCCTATTTGACCGATGTCAGCTGACCCATAACTGACGTCGATTGATTAGACTGATGTCAGTTGCTTGCAACTCAGCAACCTCCTATTTGCATCCTGGTAAAATTTTTAGCTCCACAACCTAAAAATAATATGATGATATATGACCTTTTAAATTTCTTTAAAATTCTCTATACCTCATGACCAAGGTCCTAGTGGAGAGACATGCACCTACAACCAACTATAGATGACTATCTCAGTCAGGAAAAAAATATGTGTGGGATTCTAGGAGATAACCTTGACCTAAGATTGATAGGAATGAATTGAAATTATTACTAGATGACCATGGAATAAATAAGGGACTTTTTGTAATATAATATGAGTCCAACATATGTTTAGAACCTATAGGTTTTCTCTTGCCTAGAATGTTCACTTATAACAAACCATATTTCTATCTGATTCATGAAGTGAAATCCAAGTATAAAAATGTCATTTTTGTAGTTGAGAGAGAAATAATTTTATTTTGAAATGTCTAATATATATTTAAAGTAATGTATAATACATTTTCCAAGGAAATTTTCTACATGTAGGCCCTGATAGTTCCAATACAGTCAGCTAAAAGTGACTGTTATATATAGTGAGTTGAGAGAGGAGCATCCAAAGTTTATTTAAGTTGGGAAAGTAAATAAATGTATCCAAATAGGTGTGGTATTATATAAAATTTATCTATGGAAATTTTTAACATCCTTATCAAACAAATAATCATAAGTAATCTACAGGTTTCATAGTTAAAGGAAGAGTTAGTCACAACTAAGATTTAGATTGACTAAGTAAGGAATTAAGGAGTATATTTTTTTAATATAATCATAGGTGGATATTAGAGAACATTTAAAATAAATATAAAAACCAAATTATTTTAACATTATGAAATAAAGTCATAAAGGTCCCTAAATCAAGTAAGGCATAGTCCATTAGAGTAGAGCCTGCACATAGTCTCTTTGACAAGGCTGTCTCAGACTGCCACGGTTTTGAGAGGTCAAATAATGTAATCAAGGGATGAATTTTTTATAAATAATCCTTATTACCTATATAACCATATGAAATATTTTTTTTTTGGGAAAATATGGTAATTACCCCTATTTTATCTCAGATAAGGGGCACTTCCCCTTGTACATAAATATGCAGTCTTGATAAATAAGGTAAAAGGGATAAATTAGAAGATATAGGGACCCTTAAAGAATGTGTATAAATATGAGGGAAACATATTAAAATATGGTAAATAAATAAATAAGGTGTGAAATAAAAAATGTTCTCTAGACCCTCAAACTCCCTGTCAAGCCTATTGGACAAGAGTCAAGCCTAAAACGAAATGGGAGTTTAACTTCACTTGCAGTTCTTGGTGAGAATTCCAACCAGATGGATAATGTATATAGGGTCACTATAGATTTTTAGGAGTTTTTTGAAGTATGAAAGACATAAAATCGACCATTTTGGGCCTAAAACATATAAATAGGCTTCTAAGCATGTTTAGACATAGAAGCCAAATGGAAACCCAACTTCCTTTGTAGCTTATAGTGAATAATAAAAAATATTATAACATGTTTTTGGGACTATATCATTGTTTTTAAATATATTTTTGTGTAATATAAGTCATGAGGAATTCATTTTTATCCCAAAAAGTGACTGAAGCTTGTAAAGAGGAGGAAAACAAGCTTGATAGGTCATCTTTTTATGCTCACATCTTTCATGAAGCTATGAATGGGAGCCATAAGAGTTATGGGGTGTTATCAAGGGTCTTATAATCCATATTTTTGGAAATTTTTTTCATATTTCATGTCCCAAATCTATGATCAATCGTTAAGAGATCAAACTAGCCTAAAACCCTTGTAAACCCTTGCTAATGACCAGTCTTGGAAAATGGAGTTGGATAGATACCAAAATGAAATATTTTTCTCATGAAACCTATTTTATTTTTAATATGACTCACCTATTTTCCTTCCCATTTTAGCTAGATGTATGAACTTATATGGATGGAGGTAAAAAGAGGATTTTTCTCACTATTTCATGTGTTGTGTAGGATGTAAGAAGATTTAAGATATGAAAATAATTTTGGGAAAAATATTGACACTTATAATAAGTCCTAATATTCATTTCATGCCATGAAATATCATATACATTCATCAACTATTTGTTACAACTCAGCCAATCAAATCTGGCATATTGGGCAAGCTAGAGAGAATGGAGGAAATCTTAAAATAAAGTGTTTTTAACATGCCATTGATTATTACAAGGCCATGTATGGTCCTAAAAAATTTCAACCACTACCTTTTATGTATTTTAATAAACAACTAAATCCAAATTTGAAGACAAGTGTGTAAGGTGCATGAGAAGAAGGTTTCCTAGAGTATAGGTGATGATGTATCTCTTCGAGGTGATTATAGAAGAACATTCATGAAAAAAATTATTTTAAAGGAATATATGATATTCTCCCCTTCCATCCCAGTAATTTTACCTACCCTTGATTAGTTACAAGTCACTCAAATATGCCTAATCATGAAGGTAGTTTTCTATGCAAGAAAAGAAGTTTTAGACCACTTTACATAAATTTTATGACTTGCATTGACACTTTTTGATCCTAAACTTGCATGGTTCAAACCATATAATCTTCCCATGCATGGATAAATAATATTCATATCTTTAAAATTTTCCTTGTGACCCTTAGACTTCTCTCTTTCTATCTCTCTCTCAAACTCTATAAGAGTTAGCCATTTTGGCTTTGATTGGATGCTCCACATGAGTATGGAAAAGCTCTACTCATTTGTCTATATTTTGATAACTATAATTTATAATTTTTACCTCTTCATGACTATTCATAAGTGTGTTCCACTTTAATGATTAATCTTGTCTAGTGAAGACTATGGATTCTTAGCATGTAGTCTCATTCTTTCACCTTGTTTGCAGTTGGAAAACTTATTCTTGTAGCGCATGTGAAGTGTTTTAGGGATGTGAAAACTTGAGTGAGTTATTATTTTCATTAGTGCCATTCAAGGCCTCTTGTATAGTTTTCCTAGCTTTGCACATTCATCCATGAACTCATAATGTAGCATTGATGTGAGAAGATGAAGATAGAAGGAATGTATTTTTAGTTTGTTTTTTGGTCTCAAGTGTAGAATTATATTGGTTGGAAGTCATAAAATTGATTTGGTGTATCACCCCCTTAGTTTATAATTTTTTTTAGTTATCTCTCTCTTTTCATCCCCCAAAATTAGTAGTAGATTCAATCTTAAGTGGTACATCAAGGGAGCTATCCCTATCTAGAGACTCACCTCATTCCTTACACTTCCCACAAGCCTAGAGGTCATTCCATTTTTCCAATTGGATGAGGAGAGATTTTCATCTCCTCAAGTAGTGAAAATATAATGGAAGATATGTTGGATGAGATGGAAAAACTTTTGCATCTTTCAAATATTGACTTTCTATAGCCTACATGATAATTTCTATTCTTTGAGAAGACAATGAGATCATCTATATAAATGACTATGCATTTACCTATCATCACTTAAAATTCATGATCCATATCCCACTCAAAGGTAGTTCCTATATTAATTAGCACAACATTTATCCTCTTGTTTATATAATTACCTCACTTCATGGTAAATGTAGTCTTCATCCTAGATTCAAATTCTACCAGAACTTGGTTATAATATTATAATGCATTTAAGAAGGACATCATTCTAGAAGCACTCATTAATTGGATCACCTCATATAGAGAAATAAGAAGGTAGTTGTCTTTCTCAAAATCCTTTTTAAGATTCCTAAAGTCAACACACAATCTTATTTCCCCATTTTTTTAACTAGAACCAAATTGGAAACCATTTTGAATGCCTAATAGGGAACACTATCTTAGCACTTAATAATTTTTGCACTTCCTTCTGGAGAAGGGGTTCCAAGATGGGATTGACTAGAAACTATCTTTACTTCAATGGCTTATGGTATATATTTAATTATATTTTATGGGTGATAATTATTGGGTTAAAAATATTTAAATGTTCATAATTTCATGTAATCACATCCTTATATTGGATGGTCCAATCAATCACCTTTTACTTTTATTTTGGAGTGTAGCTGAGACCAATGTTGACATAACATGGATCACTATCATCCCTTGACTTTTCCTTGTTGGATATAGATTCATTAACTTTGTGTTGCCTTTATTTTTGGGTCTGGGGATCCATATTAAATTATGTCTCTAAGGAAACTATTCCTAGAGGAAGGTAGTTTTCTTTGATTTGGATTACTTCTTCTTCTCCAAATTCCTCCTAGCATAAATAAATGAACTCTTTATCTTCAATGATTTGGGATTCAAAATATCCTAAATTGGTTAAGAATTGGATAATATGATGATGATTATCAAACACCTAAAAATTTTATATATTATCAAGAATAAATGGGTAAGGCACTAGATTTATAGAAAATATTTTCACATTGGAATCTTGTAATGGTGCCAAATTGGTAGCTGAAGTAGGTAGTGAATCAACATCCTGGTTCTATTCTCTATAAATAACCACTATACTAAATGAATCAATTTATTTAATTAAATCCTAGGCCCTATGTTATTATCTCTTAAGATATGACAATTCTCACTAGTTTTTATTCTTGACTTGATTAATCACCAATTTTGAATCTTTTTGTATTAGCAACTACTTGCCATTATTCTCGAGGGTGAACTACAACCCCAAAATAAGTACCTCATACTTTTGTCTATTTTTTGTGAAAATGAATTATAATCTATATGATGATATGTAATTCTTACCCTATAGATAAATTAGTTTGAGACCAATCCATAATCCTTTTTAAGATCTAGGACCATCAAAATAAAGAGTCCACAATTGAGAAGGTCCATTAAATTCCTAGTCCTATATTTCACATTTGGTAGTGAAGGTGTAAATCTCAAGACTAGAAGATTTCTAACTAACCTCTTCATTCTTATTCCATTATGTATGTCATCATAGGTTCTAATTTTATTTAGAATTCCTCTCCATGGTAACCATATGTGGGAGAAGTTCATTGCCACATATTCATTTAGAGTTTATGAGTTATCCCTACTTAGTAGTAGTCTATATCCTTTGAATATATCTACCATGAGTATATCTATGCTCATCTAGATGCATTGCTCAGATGTAACTTGAATATGTAAATTATTCAATTCTAAAACCATAAGAATTATTATCTTGGTCTAACTATGAAACCATCTTATTGGATGGGCTTAGAGTTAATCGAATATTTTGACAAATGGATGTTGGCATCATAGTAGCTAAAGCTCTTGAATTAACTAAGAATTTGTATATACTATTACCAAAAGATATTTTAGCCAAGAAAAAAAGGAGTAACCTCTAGCTTACTTTTGTATATGATGTTTTTATGAGCATATTTTAACTTGTCTACAATTGATTTCCCTGTAATAGACTTCCACAGGAGTTATTTTTATTTTTTAATCTAGGGAAACTCATAGAGGGTTATGTTTGATTTTATATTTTTCATGTCTTTAATGATTTTTTATCCTCATTTAACTTGGGTCTCCATGTTCATGTGTTTATTATTCCCTTTTTGGGGAGCTATATTTTTATTAACCTTGAATTTG
Source organism: Torreya grandis (assembly GCA_037957365.1). NCBI lineage: Eukaryota > Viridiplantae > Streptophyta > Pinopsida > Cupressales > Taxaceae > Torreya > Torreya grandis. Next base: position 2,704,682 of record JARHVA010001422.1, on the reverse strand, counting down.
GGGGGATAATCATGTTGCTTGGAGTAGACATGATGAATGGTTGATTATTCCTCAAATTATAGTTGACTCTCTAAATTTTTTATAAATATTGGACCTAATATAAATTATCATTTGGTTCATTAAAAATATTTATTGGGAATGAAAAATCATTAGTTTTGAAGACCAACATTGCACTCAATGATCAAGAAGCATGAGATGATTCTAGTAGATTATTTATTAAATCCTACCTCATCATTTCTCTTTGGATGATTTAGAATGTTGAAAAAAACTCAACATATTCAAGCTCACCATGTTGTGAACCTTAGAATTATTGGGTAAGGTTATCTCTATTATGTTGATCTTTGTTATCCTATTAGCTTATTATATTTATTATTATTTATAAAATTCTTTAAAGGCCTATTATTTGTTGGAAACCTAATATTCTGATTATTGTTTTATCATTTGGGATTTCCCATCTAATTTTTCTTGTTTATAAATTTATTACTCAGCTTATGAACCATCCTATGTATAAAATCTAATTCTACCTTGGTAGAATCTACACCCTGGGAAACTACAATATTGGTTAGGATTGAATGATAACTCACTGATCATTACTAATGTGTACACGATTGTTTAAGAATCCATGTTTTTGATTTGGTGTCAATTGTATTAGAAGAGGAAATCCATACAACCAATTTTTATTTTATGTATGAACATTTTGATTCATATAAGACATTAAATTTAAGGCTAGAAAATTAGCATTAAGGATATGAACTCCTATTACCTAAGGATTGAGATGACTATCTGTGATAATAGCCTTTTTATAGGCCAAAGATAAATTTTTGATAGTATTAACCCTTCGCATAAAAACTACAATGATTAGATCCAAAGAAATCTTATACATTTCTAATGATAAAATATTTGATGGATTATATATATTATTCACCCAAGTGTACATATTCTATAACCTTGTGTTGAAATCATAAATTGATTCATTGGGTTATCTCTTCATATTGGTAAAGTGTTTACATACAAGACATGGGTTGGTAAACTTCCTGAATTAAGAAAGAAATGTGTTTTGACATTTATCCCATGAATTAATTGAACCCTCTTATATGTTAACATACCAATCCTAAGAAACATCCTATAATGTGAATGGTAAAATCATACATGTAAAATATTCATCAATCTCAAGTGAGCTTTAAAATATTTGATATCTTCTTTAGTTATTTTTCATCTCATGGGAGAGAAAGAAGGAAAGTACTTCTCTATATTCCTTGGTATATTATGCACATCACCCAAAATAATGATAGTATACCCAATTATATAAGTATGAGCCATAGGTTGATTAAAAAGTTTTAAAATTATTACAAGTTAAGGTGTTTTGGTTTAGGGTATTATGGGGAAACTTGGTTTTGATCTAGGACTTTGATCAGTTGACAATGGTGAAACCAAAAGACGAGCTTGTGTCCTAGACATAGTTACTCTCTTGGGTGTCTCTAGTGTAACTCAAATGTAAATTATAACCTATTATAGGGATGGACACACAAAGTCTAGTGCTATTTATACCACCAAAAAAGGTTATGTTAACACATTTTCTATGCACACAAATCCCTAAATGAGATAGTCTCTAATATTTTAGGATCTATATGGAGGTAAACTCCACTCCAAGTCATGAGTTACATGTATGGGTTAAATAATTTGGTGTTGGAATACTTAATTTAATCATGTAAGTTATTAATTGGGTGTGTGGGTGAGAAAAACCTAAATGAAATGAAACCCATATGAGTTGGATAGATGGGAACCCAAGCTAAAGTGGGTAGATATTAAAATAAAATCCAAGAAAGGAAGGTAGATTAGAAAATAATCCTTTGTGATCATAAGAGGGATTAATTATAGGATAAAATAATTCATGGACAAGTGTATTGAAACTACTATTTGTGGATAGTTCTGTTACTCATGCACATGCAAACACAATGAGGGAATCTAAGGGTAAATGATATATTAAACTCTAAAATATCAACTAAATGTTTCCTCAATTTATGTTAGTTATAAAACACCCTTATGATAGAATATTATAACTTGGATTAGAGGGGAATCTAAATCAACTATTTCTCACTCTTAGAAATCTATATTATGAAAGATAATCCTACACACTTAGAGAAATAAACCAATCAACCTTATTACATAAAATTAACAATTTTTGCCAATCATAAAATGCCTATTGCAAATCTTATATTAGTATACATTACTAATAATAACAAATAATTATAATTAGTGTTCTCACACTTTGAATTAATAGATAAAATAATAGGAAAATAAAAATAGTTAATCACATAGAATTATAACAAAAAAAAATAACACAGTTGTCTAGAAATCAAAATATCTCCTCCTATATTGATATAAACTCCATCCTCTTCGAATGGGAGAATTAAAAGTATAAATATATACTCAAAATACAAATGAAGTAAAATAATTATATGTTAGTAATCAAAAATAAAACTCTACTTGGATGTGAACTCTATATATACAAATAAAGATGGCCAAACTACATATTTAGACAAGATAAATAATTCCAAAACCATACAACATGTGCATGTTGTAAGACTCTAAATTTAAATCTTACATGAATTCATAGATTAGAAATAAAATTTATTTAAATTTTTAAATTTACTTTGTAAAAATACAAATAATATTAACTCAAACATAATAATGTTTACTATTTATCTAGGAATGCAAGGTTTGTGGAGTAGCACTTAAAGTAGTTATCATAATTGGAGTAAAAATAGGAATTAAAGTAGAAGATAGATTTGAAATAGAGGCTCTTTAAATGTCTTATTTATCTACTTCCAAGCCCTGATAATGCTTATAAATGACATCATATTTAAATTTGATTATATCCATGTTTAAAAGAGATGTCTTATGTAACCTAGTGGTTTTTGTCAAAATATGTTCATGCTCAACCTTTCTAGTTTTGAATTCAACCCAAGAAAATATCCACTTTAGTAACCTTATTTATTTAAAAACCAATTTCATACTTGATTTCCTAAAAATTGAACCTGTAAGGACTCGATTTGAAACTGCTAGATGTTTTCTAGAGTAATTTGTCAAAATTATCCCTATCCGTTAACTTACCTAAAGTGTCCCTAGTATAAGATAGCTTTATTTATTAAAAAATTTATACAATGTGTTTCTCATGCTTAACCAAATTTTGGATCAAATATTTCACACTTGACACCCAATATTGATCTTTTTATGTTCTAAGAAGCATCACTAGTTATAAATGGTTGATGGCCTTATTGGTTATATATATCACAGTGAAGTTTAGTTTATTTTCACCCTCTTTGAGATAATTAAACAATTTTTATGTGTCAACTAAATGGGGAGACAATTATATTTACATAAAATTAATGGTGTCTATAATATTGTATAGCGTAATTATTGTATTATGGACATCATCTTCAATATATCATGGAAATACATGATTTACTATTATTCCCAAACATGATTTAACTCTTTTTTTAGAGCTTATATGTCTTACTCAGTGCCTTTGTGGAGTTACAACAAAGACTCTATTTGGGTTCCCAAATAATGTGAAAAACCCTCATTATAAGTAGACTCTCCAATTCTTTGATTCTTTCTTTTTGATACAGAGAAACATTTTGCCTCTCTTCAAGGATTAGACCCATACTAGATTTATCTTGTACTTTTATATTTCTAATCATTTATATAGTGTAAGTTAACTTAATAAAAATATAACCTATAGTGGGTAGCTCTATGATCACCAAATTATGCCTCTGATTAGCTTAGGTTTTTAGTTCTACTACCCACTATGGACTTACCAATTACTCAAGGTCAATAGACTAGGTGTCTTGAGCATAAGATTTTGATAAAACATCCTATGAGGATTTCATGAGTGCCTCCACATATAGTGGGTCTGGAAAGGATGGGAACATGATTCTATGCTAGTCTAAATTTCTAAATGAAGGCATGAGATGCATAGTATATGTGGTCTTCCTACCATATTTTATGGATGACATAATTGAAGTAGCCTGAGTGGTAGTAGACCCAACTAAGTATAAGGGATATACAATCATGCATTGGTAGGTTGTCCCATATTTTTCTTGAAATGAACCTTCTTCCATCTAGGATCCCTTAATGAAACTTGGTAAGGAGTATATGTATGACTTATAATAGTTGAATTAGTAGAAGTAAAAATAAGAATAGAAGAAATAATATTAGTAAAAGGAATAAAACAAACAATAGTATAAATATGAATAATATAGGTAATAAAGTCTATAAAGATAATGGGATGTGAATAAGGTGAGTTAGTAATGTCATCACTTGATTTCTCAGTCTCCATTAGTGCCTTTATTTTTACTCCCTAGAGACATAGGACCTTAGCCCTCTATAGTTATTCCTCCTCTTCCTCATGGTTGGCATCCAAAGTAGTTTGTCCACATTGTATTGATGCCTATTCCTATGTTAAAGTATTTCCTTAGATTATAACTTCTACTTCAGATAATTTCCTAATAGTATAAATTGTAGGAACCTTAGGGGCTATGGGTTTCTACTTATAATGAGTCACTAGATTTTACATCAAATGAGTAGTATACTATGTAGAATAAGTTGAAATATTTAAATTTATAGTAACATGAACAAAAATCATAACACAAAGCCTTAAATATTTAGATTCATAATAATTAATGTTTATTGGTTCCCCTACTCCTCCCAATGAAATAATAATAGTAAGGGATTCCTCCACACCTTGATCTTATTTCACATTCATCATCACATTTGGTGGTGGTGCTTGAAATGACTCCCCCTATGGTTAAGACAATTAATAATGACCTAAGGACCAATAATCTATTGAATCCCATCCATCTAGAGGTGTAATTTTGGTGTGTACCACTTAAATTATAAGTGAAGGATCCCTTTTTATCATCCTTAGGAGATCATCAACTAATCCAACCATCCATGCCATAGACAGGGCCTTCGCATCATCAATTGCATTAAAAAACTTAGTCATGATTATATGGACCATGCCAGTAACGGATGCCTATGCCTATGATATACTTATGAATTAGACTTGGGGATCCCAAAACTTGTGCTATAAATATACAAATGGATATAATTCCCTTATTTTTATAGCCTCATTAAAATGTTTACTATGTGTATAACACATTTAGCCTATCATTAGAGAAGATCTATGAGAAAGGATTTTATTTTTCTTCTTCATGTCCTCATCAAAGCTCCACCAGAATTGTTATGTTATTTATTGTTTATAAAACTTGTATAGGTTGTATTTGGGCATAGAAAAGGGTTGGAACTTGGTTCCCACAACCATAATTACTATGTAAACTAGGTACAACTAGGAGTCCCCCCTTGGCCATAATGTTTTCTTAATATTCTTAAATACTCATGCCAAGGGTTCGTCATTGATTTCCTTATAGACTTGAGGTTAGATATTCTCATAAATCTATAAAATGTTCCTCATATATGAGTATATATACAAGAAAGAATAAAATTCACATACCCTATTTTTTATATAGTAGAGGGTTAGGCTCCAAAGTGATCTATTATGAACATAAATAGTTACCATAACTTCATCTATTAGGTAAGAAATCATGAAGAAATGGATATTGACTAGTATCTTATATTTTTGGAATATATTTTCCTAGATTTTAGCACTGATAATATCTTCTAGTGCAAATACTAACTTTGAGGTCATAAATAAGTCAAGTAATGGAACACATTTTAATTAAAGGTAGTGGATGTTGGTGCACACATATAGTTAGTTTAGCATGGCCATGTTAATATGAACTCCTAACATGAGTTTGATAATTGACACAAGTATTTTGGTGTTGAGGCTCACATTCACCCCCAAATTATCCATTTCCTTAATGCACTCTTGATGGTGTCAGTATTCTACAACAATGCAATTCTTTGCCCATAATACATGGTATTTATGATGGGGATATGAGGTATCTATAGAAAACATCCCCCAAAATATAATCCATAACTCTTTTATGATTGATATGGTGTAAGAATCCATCATATACCTTTCTTGTGAAGAAAAAGTACTAAATTAGGTTAATATAGGGCATCACTTAGGTCTTAGCTACTATAAAATGTAATTATTGGTTCTTCAATGGTACAATTACTAGATATTTTTGTTTGGATTTGAAGCTTTCCTTCTATATATGTGCATCAATGTCCTCCACCACATCCCATAGAGATTTATAATTGGCATACTTATCATCAAATACTATGATGTAAAAGATTGCTTCCATGTATTCTATATAATCCTTGATGGATAATTTTGATGGTGGTCAAACTCCCATGAATACCTTAGATGATGAAGCCATATATTATCTAGTTTACTTATGTAGTTCTCATGACAATTTAATTGGTTGATTTATTAATAGAAGTATCTCACAAGTAATCAAAAATAGCTAAGGTTTAGAGTTATCTATGGAATGTAATTTCACTTGAGCTCTTTGGTAATCAATAAGATGACATATATTTATAATTTTATCATATAGATCAAGGATGTGTAATTTAATTTTGGTTCATGTGCCATTAGTGTTAAGTATCTCTGGGCTTGATTTTTTATTTTAATTTAAATTTAGTAACCTATTTTGGTAGGTATGCCACATAGATATTTCATATGTTCAAAATTATCCAACACTATTATCTATGAAAAAATATCACTTTATCACTAGCTTTTTTTAAAACCATTCTTGCCATGTAACATACTCTTGAAATTTAGGTGTCAATTTTTTTTTTCAAAACCTATTTAGATAAATCTCATGACACCTTGGATGCATGAAATGTGAATACTCATGACTTTGGTATGTTAATTTTTTTGTTAAAATCATCATTTTCCATTTTACTTGAAAACATGAAGATAAAATAAATGATTACCTAAAACTTTTGAAGATGAAAAAACCAATTTAAGTTGCGTATAAGTATACAATGATCAGAACTTTTGAAGACACAAAAAATTTAAGATGCCAAAGTTGTAGCAAAAAATGTTTTGATGAAAAAATGTTGTGACAAATAAAAGTTATAAAGAATAAAAAATTTGACAAATAAAATTTCCAAATAACAAAATACGTAAAGGCAAAGGTTGAGAAAATAAAATATACAAAACCCTAGAAGTCACAAACTATGAAAGACCTAAAAAGTCAGGACAACCAAAAGTTTTAAAATCCCAAAGGTTCCTAATTACAAAATATGTGAAGACTTGTGAATTTTGCTTAATTTTTGTTGGTTGTGAGCTTTGTATAAATTTAGAAAACATGCATATATGTAAAAATCTTTAAATACATTAATAATTTAGTTTGAATAAATCATATAGTCAAAAACTAGATCATGGGGAAGATGTAGTTTGCACTTACATAAAATAGTATACTTAAAAAGAAATATCAACATGAGAAATAAGAAATTTAGATCCTTAAATATTTGTAATTACACATGAATTCCAATGAAAAGGATTTTTTCAAATCATGAATAGGCCTTTTAGATTGTAATGCGTCCCCATTCAAAAAAAATAATTGTGTGGGTATGTTGAGTATAGTATAAATATACATATATATGGGAAGAGGGCCTCCATTTACTAGTTCCCAACTCTCTTCCTTTATTTGGAACCATATAACCAAATTATACTTTTCATTGTATATTATTGAAAACTATTATTTATTATGTTATTGATATAACCTTAGTATATGTCCATTCACTAAAATAGTTTTCTTATTTCCATTAATTGGTAATAGCTGCATAGATCCATTATCAAATATTTTATCAATTTGATAATTAACTAACCATTTGGCATAGAGTTTACCTGTTAAGTGTTTATATTCAAGTAATCAGGCCCAACCTCCTTATTTTAAATTTATTTATTTGATGTGGTAGTCATGCCATGCCTTCCTTTGATGTTGAATAGGTTCCATCTAATGTACTACTTCACGTCTTATGTCATTTAGTTCATTCAATTTTAGTATCCTTTTCTTGTGTTCTTATTCTAAATCAATTCCTACTTCTATTGTTTTCATAAGTGTCATAGATTCAAATCCAATTGGAAGTAGTGTATATTTTCCCTACACTAACTCATATGAATAAAAACATGTGGTAGACTTCCACATGGTGTTGTAGGCCCATATTACTTTAGGTAATTTATTATCCTATTCCTTTCTAATCATGTCTCTTATTTTTGTAAATATATTCTCTAGCTCTTTGTTGGAAACCTACACTTTACCGTTATCTTGAATATTGTAAGGGGATGAATTACTAACAATGATTTGATAGTGCTCTATGAAGTTCTAGATCATGTTGGATGTAAACTAGAGTCCTTAGTCTAGAAAAATGTCTTATTTAGGTGATCTAAAGTGTTGAATAAACTTGTCAGATAATGAATCAACAACTTTACATTCTATATAAAAGTTTAGATCTTCGACATCATCCCATTTGGTTACATAATCAAATCACATGTGATGTATTATTTTCCATGTGAAATTTGATCAATGGGATTAATGAAATCTAATTCCCACTTTCTCAAAAGTTACTAATACCACTTGAGTACTGAGGAATATTTCACTAGGCAAGGTGGTTTTTCCCATTCTCTAACATGGATCACATTTTTAGACATATTTATTCACATCTTTATGGAGTGAAGACCAATAGTATACAACCCCTAAGACTTTTTGAATGATCTTATTGTCTAAATAGTGTCATCCTAGGTTATCATGGAAATGTCTCATGATGTCATAGATATCATATTCTTAAATAAAAATGTGAATCAAAAATTTAGGTCCACTCTTGAAAAATATTCTATTAAGCCATTTATATATACTACTATCTCTAATTAAATATTTCTTTTATTTACAAGTAAAATCATAATGAAACTTCCTTATGGATAGATAATTATGAATATCAAGAAACCATGGCAAGGTGAGTGTGCTAAAAATGTGAACAATTTCTCATATATAAAATTATATTCTAAATGTTCATCTTCTCCTAAAATATCCAATATTGATATAAAGCGAAAAACCACACTAGCTTTTACTAGTTTATCAATGATTGTTATATGAAATTATTGTAAATGTTACAAACTCTACTAATTCTCCCACCTATTATTGGTTTATTCATTGATTATTTTATAACCAAATGATATGTATATATAAATACTTTATATTTAGTAATATAGTGGTAAAACTTGTTTAAAGAATACATGATAACAAGGAATTCATTTTAAGTAGTTGTATAGTTTCTTTCAATATGATTTATGTTTTTTATAATGTGATAGATAATATACATATTGCCTTCTTCATCTTTCTATACAATAACTACTCCCATTACAGTATTAGAAGCATCTACATAAATATGGAAAGCTCAATCCTAGTTAGGACCCATAAGTATTGGAGTAGAGATTAGTTTTTATTTAAAAGATTGTTTCCATTTTTCATACCAAACAAATTCACCATCCTTGGTAAGAAAACAAAACATGAGTGTTGTAATTTTTCTAGTCTTAAATAAAACATCTATAATACATTGAATGTCATAAGAATATATTAATATTAGTTTGGTTCTTAGGTGGAGGTAATTTTGAGATGAGTTCATATTTTTAGGATCTACTTATATCCCTTTAGTTTAATTATGGTGTCCTAGGTCAATACCTTGATCTACCATCACCAGACAAATTTAATGGATTAAAGACAACTGATGTTGTTCACATCTTGCCAATAATTTATCTAATTTTTAAAAAATTTAAACAAAATAATTACCATGAATATTAAAATCATTCATATAAAATTAAACCCATTTATTTGTTATATCATCAAAAATTGCAAGTACTACTCTTTGTAAAGTGGATGGTTTATTGCATAACCCTAAATGTATAGATTTATATGAAAATGTTCCATCTAGATATTCAGGGGCTACTCTTATTTGTTTGTACCCACTAAATTCATCTAAGAAATAAAAACATTTCTTTCCAGCTAAATTATATAAATTTTGGTTAATGAAGGGTAAGGGAAAATAGTCTCTCATTGTTGCTTGTTGAGTTCTTTGTAATCTACATAGATACTCCACTTACCATTATTGGTGGGTACTATCACTTAGAGACAAACCCTTTGACTTTATGAAATTGTGTATATGAATCCTAATTGTAATATCTTCTCAATTTAATTTTTGACAATATCTCTTAATGCATGATTCATTAAAGTTTGGAGTTGTCTAATTGGTTTGATATTCTCTATATAAATATTGTGGGTAAAAATGTCAGAATGAATAAAATTCATGTCACTATACTCCCAATAAAATTATTTTTGTGTTTATAGAATTAAAACATATTTGTTTCTTAATCAATAGTTAACCACCTATTTATATTTAGTAATTTACCTAGTTGCATTGGAATTTTTTTTGTGCCTAGATTGTCTAGATTATTATTTTTACATTCTATTAGTTTAGGCATTTTCTCACTATGTGGTTTTACATACATAGTCTTATTAGATTGCTTAGGTGAATAATAGGTCATTAGGTAAAATGTACTTTATGTTATTTTATAATTGTGAGCTAAGCTAATTACCTTTTTGAGTGACGTATATCCTCACTATAATGTACTTTCCCATGTAATTCTTGGCTATTGAATACATGTTAATGTAACTTTTTGTTGTTAATAAAAGCTTCATCCATTTTGAGTCATTCTTCAAATTTCACTAATCCATACAGATTTAGCCTCTTGCATTCGACCCTATCCATTTTGATTCTCAATTGTGACCCACTATGACATGGAATTAGAGATATCTTGGTAGATTAATCCATCACTTCTATTGTGAGATATTGCATTCTTTCTTATTCAATAGTTTTCATTGATTTAAATATTCTAATGTTTGGTAGGGTTTCTCAAAAAACCATAAAAATCTATATAAATTGAGTCCCTAATTGAAAGAAAGATAGCACCATTATATTAAAAAGGTGATAAAGCCCTATAAATGGCTATAAACTTTACCTAGTTTCATGATAGTCCATTTTCAACCATTTTTGGAGGGTTTTAAGGCCATTTTTTGAATTTTAAAAAAATACATACATTTGGTGACTAAGGAAAAATCATTTCTAATTTTTATGGGCTTATCAAAAAAACAAGTGGGTGTTTATCATAATTTGGATAAGTCATACAAAATCCACTTTTTTGGATGTTTTTCTAGTTTGATAGAATTTACACACCTTACAAGTAATTTTGACAATTAGTGGACTTTTTGTGGTATAAAAACAAGGTTAGACATTTGGGTGATTACATGAACACTTGGCATAATCAAACACTCCTACCAACAAATTTAGTAGCATTCAACATAATTTGACCTCTCGATGGATATTTGCCCCTATATGAGCACCTATTAAGTTTTGGTCCCTAAACAAGTACTTGTCAGGATCTAGCTACTACACAATCACTTGTTGATATCTAACCCCTATGAAAACACTTGTTAGGTTTGACCTCTACATAAATAGATGTCATATTTTTACCCTTACATAAATAACCTTTAGGTTCATATACCTACTCAAATATCTTCTATGTTTTGAATCCTACTTAGACATCCTATGGGTCTTGATGCAAACTCAGATATCCTTTAGGTTATAATGCCTGCTCAAACATCATATGAGTTCTAGTGACTACTTGAACACTTTTTAAACACTCCTCATATTTTCCCACTTACCTAAGTATACCTCTAGTTATTTTGACCTTTTCTTGTAACCTAAATCATCGTATAGACTTCCAAATTTAAGATAGTGAAAAATGACACTATTCATTTAAAAAATGGAGGAATGTTTTGGTTGATGTCATTTCCACATAAATCACATCACTTAAAAGTAGGAGGGGGTGTCACTCAAAGAAGGTCTTATCCCCTTGGTCATATGGAAATGTCATAGTAAGGGGGTTTAAATTATAATTCCTACTAGTGGGAGCTTAATCTTAGCACCCAATACAAATTTTTTCACACCCAATTTTTTTCAAAGTCTGTAAAGTGGAGATTATCCTTACCATCTAGAACTTTAAATGTGCATAAATTTCAGCTTGATGTGCCTTTGGAGGTGCCAATTTTTTTTAAAGAGTGAGTTTGTTTAATTTTTACATACTGTTAATATTATTATGCCTTGTAAATTTTAATATATACAAATTTATGGGGCTGTATATTCCTAGTCTTTTAGCACACACAATTTAGCACATATTTCCTTTATTCACCATAGATATGAGTTTTTTTTTATTATAACACCATTCAACTATCATAAGTGTATAGCCAAAGGGTAAATCCTCTTAAGGAGGAAAGGATTACATATAATTTGATGGGTACAAAAAAAACCAACACATGAGGTATAGAAGATGAAGAGGTTTAACAGAAGTGACAAAGCCTATGGTACTCTATGTATGTCTATGTCTCTTGAGCTTATCTTTCTTATTTAAAATGCTATTACTCCTAATGATGTCTAGACCATATTATAAAAACTCTTCATAAAGTTAGACATAATTAGATATCAAGAGTAAGAGAACAAGCTCATCAATTTGAGTCTAAGTGTTTTTTATAGTTACAAGAGTTCTTCATAAAGATCAAATCACCTAGGTTTAGTTAAAACTATGTGGGATTGAAAAAAAAATTATAAAATAATTTTTTCCATCCTTTCTAAGTTGGAATTTTTCTATTCTATCTTTGTTTCTACCATCAACACCAGTAAGCATTCCATTAAATCTACATGGACCATGTTTTCCTTGGATGAATTTGCTATTGAATTGACTCAATACCAAGACAATATTATTCAAATGGGTATAATAATGTCATCTCAATCACTTGCCTTAATTATTAGTCATGATAAATCAAAGGATTTTGGTAGCAAAGAGAATAAACATAACAAGGACATAGAGTAAATAAAGAGTAATAAATCTAATTCTGTCTAAAGCATCAAAAGAGTCTTTATCTATAGATTGGAAAACCAAAAAATAAATACTCACATGTGGATACTACAATAAATTTGGGCATAATGAATTCAAATACATGAAGAACTAGATTGACTAACTGGCTAAGATACTTGATAAGTATAAGATCAATGTCTGAGTCTTCTAATCAGAGTTCATTTTTATAGGAATCTTCTAAGGCCAAAGATATTAATAAGGGTAAATATAAGGGAAAAAAAATTATTGTAGTTGCATCTAGATTTCCACATGGGTTACTGATTATGATACATTGTATCACATGGATTCATCACATGGCATCTTCTTATCCTTGAATCCTTGTTCTATTCCTTCCATCTTGTTGGATGATGACACTTCCATTCAAGTTATTGGGAGTGGATCTATTGAAGTGAATGATGGGAAATCCATGATTTTCTATGTGTTACTTCTTTATACATTGATCTCTTATCTATTTATTAGATCACTCACATCAATTCAAGCATGAAATTTGAACTCACACCCATTTTAATGGTTTTTAGGGATGTTAACAATGACTCTATTTTTGAATTTGGTAAAGTAGATCACTAATCATGATTATATACTCTCTCATATTTGTATCTTGATCAACCTTCTCTTGATTTAAGTAGTCATTTAGATGGGGTGAGTAAATTATGGCATGAGTGATTAAACCATCTAAAGTATCACTACTTGGAGAAATTCAATCATCAATACATAATTTCAAGGTTGCCACAAATCAAGTTTTCTATTCATTTTTACAATGCTAACATCCTTGGTAAGTATCCTCAGGAGAAGTATGATAAGGACAAATCATAGAGAGCTAAATAAATATTTGAGATTGTCCACATTGACATTGTTGGTCCATTTAGAAAACCTTCATTCAACATGACTAGATACATGCTTATTTTCATCAATGAATTTTTGAGGTATATTTGAGTATATTTTCTTAAGAATAAATTATAGGTGTTTGATCATTTTTAGGAGTTCAAGACACTTGTATAAAAATAGTCAGGTAAATATATCAAAATTTTGTGTATCAAAATTAGAGGAATATTCTAGTAACCATTTTAAGTAATTTTAAACATTAAAAGGGATTGAACTATAATGTATAGTTCCATATAATCCTTAGTATAATGGTGTTGTAGAGCATAAAAATAGGTCATTGAATGAAATGGCCAATTTTATTCTACACTCCAAGTCTCTTAAACCTCAATATTGGGTTGAGGCCATCAATTATGTGTGTTATATCCAAAATAATTTTCCTCATAAAGCATTCAAGGCAGTCACTCCTTTTAAATCTTAGAGTGATCGTAAGCCCACACTAAAATGCTTTGAGTGTTTAAATCTCTTGTTATGGCCTACATCTTGAAGAAGAAACATAATCTACTAGAACTTTAAAGTTAGTCTTATATCTTTGTTTAATATCTTAAGGGTGTTAAGGGATAAAATATTCTCCATCACACCACTCATAAGTTCTTCATTGACATAAATTTTTGATTTCAAGAGGGTCCTAAAAAATGAGAACATGAAACTCCTCCATCTTACTTCGATGCACTTAGATTTGATGATAATATGATGATTTAGATCTACCTTAGAAACTTCTTGATGATTTAGATTCTTTTTCTAGTTCTAATGATAAGATTAGTGACAAGCATTCACCTCCTCCTTCTCCTACAATATATTTTTAGGATAAGTAATTTCCCCTTGATGCTCTAATCAATGGTCCTCTCTAGGATAAATATACACTATAAAGTATTGGCTAATGGGTTAGAGATTCATCAAAAACTAGATGAACATGTTCGTGATTAAAGAATTCCCACATGATTTCATTATATCAACTTCTAATCCTTAGTCATTTTATGAGGCATCAAGCACTCACGAGTGGGATAAAACTATGGAAAATGAATATGGATCCCTAATGAGTAATAACACTTTAGATTTACTCCATATTCCAAATGGAAGAAAACTTGTTCAATGTAGGTGGATTTACCAAACAAAATTTGAAGCAGATGGTTTCATACACAATTTAAAATCATGTTTGGTAGCAAAGGGTTTTTATTAGGTACATTAAAATAACTATACCAAGACATTAATTATAGTTTCTAAAATTAATTCAATCTAAGTTACTCTTTCCATTATTATAACACATCATTGGGATGTTTATCATATGGATTTGAAGAGTACCTTTTTTCATGGTGAGCTCAAATAAGAAATATAAATGGATCAAAAAAAATTATTTATGGAATATTAATCCTTAATTTACAAACTTAATAAATCTATTTCCTCAAAGAATCTTCTCAATCTTAGTATGCTAAGATGGACTCCTTTATGCTTTTAGTTTGGTTCACGATATACCATTCTAATCTTAATGTATATATTTTGTGGTAGGATGATTCACTTTTAATTTTGGTTCTCTATGTGGATGGTCTATTGATCACAGGGAGTTATTAATTCACCATCATAGTAGTGATAACTACTTTGTTTGACAAGTTCTCAATGACTAACTTAGGCTTGTTATATTGCTTCTTTAGGATTAAAATTTATCAATTTGACTTTGAGACCACTATTGCAAAATCCAAGTATGATTTTATTTTATTTCATGGATTAACATGGTTGATTATAGGCTATATCTAAATCCTTTTCTATCTTGTGTGAATATTGAGGATGATTTTCCATCTCCTTTGGCTGATGTTACCTCATATAGACAACTTGTTGGTAGCCTCATCCACGTTGTACACACTACAAGTAATATTTCATATGCAGTGGTCATGGTATCTATATTTATGTATGAAATACATGAGATTTAATGGAAAGTATCTATTCAAATTATAAATTACATTTAGGGTAATCATAGTTTCAAGATTTACTATGGAGCATGTAAGAACATCAACTTGACTAGTATATAAATTTAGATTGTGTTGGTGATATTTAAAATCATAAGTGTACTTTAGGCTATAATTTATCCCTTGATTTAGGTATAATTATTTAGCTGAGTAAGGAGTATAATGATATTGATTTATCTTATAATAAGGTACAATACAGAGGAGTTGTTAATTCTATAATTAAGGTTATTTGGATTCAAGGGATTCTCACTAAGTTTGGCATCTAGATTTGAGGACCAACAATCATCTTCTAAAATAATCAAATCAAAATATAAATCTATAAGAATAATCTCCTCTATAAATTAACTAGTTGTATTTAAATTCACATGAATTTCCTTCATATTATCATCCATGAGAAATTCATTGATCTCTACTACATCTACACAATGGAGTAAATTGTTGATATATTTACCAAACCTTCCACTGAGATCAAGTAACTCACTTGTGGCCTCTTCTTGCAGTTTAGGTAGTCTATCTTATTCCTCCTCTAGGGGATCATCTATATGTATGTGTTTACCTCATCAAGCCTTTGTGTTAGGACATAAATCTTCTACCCACCTAAACTATGATTAAATCGGGTATTATTATAGGTTTTTTTCCCACTATGTGGTTTTACCTATGCAATCTTATTAGCTTTCTTAGGTTAATAATAGGTAATTAGGGGAAATTTACTTTAAAACATTTTATAATTATTGTTTGAGTTACTTACATTTTTGGGTGACATAATTCCTCAATATATAATGTAACTTCCTATGTACAATTTAGGTAATGAATGAATGTAATGAAACTTTTTGTTTTGAAGACAAGATTCTTCCATTTTGATTTATTCTTTAGATTTCACTAATCCATTGAAATTTAACCTCATGTATTTGAACCTCTCTAATTATATCCTAGATTGTGTTAGATTTAAACACATTCACTCATCAAGAGTTTAAAGGATAAGGATTAGATAGTAACATGTGGAAGGTTGTTAATTTAAATAAAGATTCACCTTCAATAATGAATCCTACCAAAGAGAATGAAACACTATAAGAAAATGTCTTTGGCTAATTTTCCCCCAATTTAATACACTTTATTAATACTTATGTGATGTTCATGAGAATTTTGGGAGTTGGTCTGATCATAATTTAGATCCAAAGTGGTGAATTTTAGAGGTAGACTAGTGACTTTTAAATCTAGGCCAGTTCCCTCTTGAGTCACTTCATCAAGATTTCTAAATTATTATTTTAGCTCATTTTCATGATATTTCATTATAACCATTGCTAGATAATAAATTTTATTACTATTATCCTATGGTTTATCTACCCATACATTATCTAGTGGGTCTCAATATGGGTTTTATGATGAATATAAGGAAATATTCTTGGACTTCAATCCCTTTGAGATTATATATCTCCTGATTTAAAATCTATAAGAGAAGCAAATATGACCATCCATTACCATCATATAATTAGTGTATATCCAAAATTTTGAGTTTTTGGTTGGAGTGTCATAGAGTCTATAGGATATTCTCATAGATATATTTTAACCAATATGTCTTATTTAACTCCTATGGTTTGGAAATTGACTAATCAACCATTTTTAGTAATGTCAATGTTGGTTATACCCCAGTTAGACATAGTGATTTAAATTTATTTATGGTCTTTAAATTAATATCAGAACCTAAATACACTAACACATTAGGTATATATTTCTTCCCAATTGACACTATAATAACTAAACTTCCAAGATCTTGATCCTTTGGTAAGATAAGTTTTCCTTTTATGAGGTCAGCTAGTTTATCATCTAATTGTATGGTCTTGAAATATTTTTTTATCCTTCGTATATTTTTGAAACACATTCCCTTAATAATTTTATAAGTTTTAAGATGTTTTTTATGTCTTGTATCAGAGGAATATCAATGCTTATTTGTTTTAACTATTAAACTAGTGAAAATTCATCCTTATGTTTTATTTCTTTAAGTCTTTAAGAAACAACATTAGTGATGGGATAATAAGAGAAATATTTTCCTTAATAGGAGAAGTGTTTTCCTAATACTTGTATTTCTCATTTAGTTTTTCATTAGGGAGAACATGGCATTCATTCCCTTTGGGTATTTCAATAATATTTGGTGTGGAATGATTAGTCAAAGTTTTTCCTAAATTTAATTAAACATTGGTACAATCCATAAAATTTAATCCCATGGTTCCTTATTACTATTCATTATAGATAAGATATCAATGCATATTATTATTTAGATTAGCCACATGTTGAGTAGGAATTTATGGTTCATTTACTTTCTCATTTTGGTTTTGTTGAGGTATATTAGGGGAGGGGGGAAGTGGTAACAAGCCCTATGGATTATTTGATATTATTCATTTCTAATTTGGTTGAGATATCCATGGTTATTAAATATATTGAGGCATAAATTATGTACCAGTCCATGGTTGTCCAGTCCATTCTTGAGGTGACAAAGAAGGGAATCCATAATTTTGAGGAGATGATAGAATAAACCATGGCATATTTCATTGATTACTAACCCAAGTTGAGGAATTTCTAGGTGGAATGTTATTTTGATATTGGTTTTAAGAAAATTTATTTCCTATCCTTGCCATATATAGTTGAGATCCTCCTTAGGCTATATGTTTTTATTAAATTTTTCTATAATAGTGAGAATATCACATTGATATGTTTTACGATTATTTTCATAAATTTTGAAAACTATTGATTTATCAAGAGGGAAATCCCTCAAAATATGCCTATCTTTATGTTAAGCATGGAATATACTGAGAGGGGGGGGGTGAATCAGTATATTATATATCTTATAAAACTTTCCCTTTATCAAATTCCACTTAATCAAATATTCAAGATATGCAATAAAAATCAAACAATAAACATCACACAAGATAGAAAGAGACACCAAATATAACATGGAAACCCAATGTGGGAAAAACCATAGAGAATCAATCTTAAATATATTCATGAGAACAAACCCACAGGAGCACCATACCCCTTTGCCAAGTACAAACCTCAGCTATAATTCATGAGCACCAACCCATAAGAGCTTCAAACCCCTTTGATGAGCACCAACCCAACACCTATTCATGAGCACCAACCCATAGGAGCACCAACCCCTTTGCTGAGCACCAACCTAGCAAAAATTTGTGAGCACCAACCCATAGGAGCACCAACCCCTTTGCTGATCACCAACCTAGCAATAATTCATGAGCACCAACCCATAAGAGCACCAACCCCTTTGTGTATACCACACACCTATCTCTCAATTTTGCTATCTTCAACAAATGATAGATCAATACAACATCTCCTTCCTCTCTCTCACCTTTACTCTTCTAAGCTAGATATAACATATAAAAATCATATTCATCTCTCACAATTGCTCTTCTAAGCTAGATATTACAATATCAAATCAATCTCTATATCTCATGATATAAATGGCTTCCCAAGCCTTTATTTATAGCATTCCAAATGACCTTTGGCCTTCCCCCTTTGTGACCCTTCAGTCCTCATGGAAAATGGTGCCAATATTGGATGACCCTTCATATCCAAGCATTTGAAACGTCATGTGGTGACCCTTCATGACCAAAAATGTCCTTCCCACTTTTGTCCTTATCTTTGGTGACTCTTCGTATTCCTCAAAGTATCCCTTCATGAGAAATTGCACCTTTACTCTTTTGTCTTCACTTGGTGACTCTTGGTATTCCCCAAGATGACTCTTCATGGGAAAATGCGGCCCATCCTTCTTTTGTCTTTATCTTGTGGCTCTTCGACTTCTCCATGGGCCCTTCTTTTGTCTCATATGAAACCAAAAATATATTCATTAATATTAAATAAATATTAACTCATATTATCCAAGATATATTTATTACAAACAACATTAAATGCAATGGGGCCTTTATCACCAATAATGCTAAACCTTTGACATCAATGACAATATTTCCAACACTTTACTCTTAGGTTAGTATATAGATAGGTATTCAATTTTTTTTCTTGGAATCCATATAAGATGGTGTTAAAATATACCAAAATGTTATTTTTACATTTGAAAACTCTTCCATGAGTTGGCTAACTTCATTAATCCCTTTTCCTATTTCGATTTTTCTAACACTCATCTTTGTCCTAGAGTAGTTTTTGCATAGTTCAGTAATGTCATTGAATCATAGTGTCCCTTTCACATGGGATCAAAATATTCTCTAGAATCATCATTTAATCTCCTCAATAAAAATGTATTACTTATGTATTAATATAATACACTCCCATTTCTCTTGTGGGTAAATATGAATCTATCAAGATACTCCTCCATATTTTCATATTCATTTTGTTTCATTATAAATAGTTCTTCCTTATGGTCCTTTACCCTATTTTAGTCCTGATATTTATCTAGGAATCAAGTGTCAATTTTAATTAATGTGTAGATGGAATTGGGTTGTAATCTCATGAACCATATCATGGTTGAATCCTCTAGGGTGGATGGAAAGAGTTTAAATTTTTTATTATCTTTCTTGTATTCTTAGGCTGGATAATCTTCTTTTAATTCAAATAATATCATCATAAGACACTTTCCCAAAGGTCAACATGATGGATGCAGATATGTTTTTCATGTGATAATTATCATTGAGATATAATACAATATATTATGTGAAGGTTATGTTCCAATGGGTATTTATTCCATTTGTATTCAATAAATTACTATTTCTCTCTTCCATTTCTTGCCACTCAATATTATAATAAGTCATTATAGGTGGTGTGGGTTCATCTAAAGTAGTTACAAGGATAATTAATTAATATTATTTATCAAAAAAATTATTATAAGTTATTTTAGACTAGCTTGATTTTATGTTAAAATATGTATTTACTTCTGAGGATTATTTTTCAAGTGTGAATTTACACAAGAATTTATTTCCCTAGAAATTCTTCTTTTCAAGTTTCTTCTTTTGAGTTGTTTCTATTTGTGGTTTTTGTTGGGTTTTTTTTCATGAATGTATGTTTTTTTTGAGTTTATGTATCTATTAATAATTTCTTATAAACTATGGGACACAACTTGTAATTAGTTTTTAGCTTTAATGATAGCCTATTAACACTTAGAAGGTTTGTGACAATGGTTCCGAAATTGATGAGGGTTGTTGTGACCTATTCATTTAGTTATATGTCATGTCAATCTAAGAAATGTCTAAAGGATATATACAATAAGGTATGCATTTTTATGGCTAAAAAAATTATATTTTTTGAGAGGGTGAATTGTGGATCAACTAATCTAATTTAAACTATGTAATTAAAATTACTTGAACTTATATTATAATATAATTTGATTTAGAAATAAATCACACTCTTGTTAAATTGAAATTAATAAAAAGGAAAATCACAATAATAATTTAATTTTCTGAAAGGAAATTACATTAAATTAAAAAAGAGGAATCAGAGTGTTGAAAATAAGAGGAATGTAGATTGTTTGAGATAGAAATAAATAAGCACTATGAGGGAAAACACTGAAACATAAATTGGATTGATTGCAAAAATGATTGGAACGTAAACTTATGGAACTAAATAATAAAATTAATCTATTGAAAGTAATTTTCTATAAAAATACATACACACTCTCTTGTAGGTCAATACAACAACAATAATTTTCATAAAAAAAATACAGGAAACTCAAATAAAATAACAAAACATATTATACAAATAAACACAAATAAATCCTTATTATTTGGAATGATTGGGCCCTTGTTCCCACTTGGAATGGGATTAAAATAACATCAATATTGGAAAACATTCATGAAATTAACTTCACTTAAATATAGAAACAAACTTGATTATAATAAAGTACTATAAATGTTGTATTTCTTTTCAAATTATTTATGTTTGTCTCTTATTTCTATCATAAAAATATGTTGTTTATATAAAAAAAATTAATTTTTTTCAAGGATAGAATAACAACCTAAAAAAATTAAATCCTAACCAAGATTTGTTTTATATCATAACAACATCCTTTCAACATTTTCAATAACAAAAGGTGGAAAGTTTATACAAAGTAAAATGCAACTAACCTATTAATCAATCCTATCTTAGGGAAGATAAATCTTACTTACACTTTCATTTGTTGGTACATTAGATATTTGGGGTCATGACCAAGATGTGTCCACTAGACCTAATCAAGGAATCTCTTACCACAATAACATCACTAGAGACGTTTCCAAAGCCTCTAGTCAATAAATACTATGCAATAACCCTAGATAGGTCCTATGTTTTCATATTCACTAAGTAAATGATAAGTAAAGTAAAATATAGTGCTCACCAAATCTTATGTCACAAAATGGGGGTAGTAAACATAACAAGTAAACATGCATAGAAGATCTATACTCAATTAAATGGATAAGAAATTCTAATGCATGGGATATAAGTGCAAATGTTAATCTATCTACTCTTACAAAGGAGGAACAAATTTAATAATACTTATGTTTGAAGGCAAATCTACTAAGCCTCAACCTCTCCCTTAGACAAGGTGATTTGAAAAAGGTTTTTGTAGTATGCAAGGATAACAAGTATAAGTCTGCTCTAGGATATGCAACATCTCTATTCATCTAAAAGATTTACCCATAAGACAATATCTATATCTCCAAAGAAAGTATTGAAACCTTATGAAATTCTACTCAAGTAGAATGGTGGATAAGCAGATGCATAATATAATATTATTATTCTTCTCTTTCTAATAAATTATGGTAGTGGATGTGTATATATAGTTGAATCTAACCCTAAAACTTTTTGAAAGTTTAGCTGATAGGTTCAGTCAAATCCAAATTTGTATCTTTTTCTGATAAAAGTAAATTAGGTCCTAGTCTAAGTCAGCTAAGGCTATCCTAGACCCATAATGTGCTTTGAAAAAATTAAATATAGGGTTAGCCCAAGATGATAATGTACTGTAAACTGTTAAAAAAAATTTAGGCTTAGGAAGGGGATAAATAAGGAGGTGAATTTATTAGAGGAATGTGTAAGAGAGGAGACAAGGATTAGGTAAGTATATATGAGGAGGTTACGTAGATAGAATATGGTAGTATAGTGGACAATAATCTTAGAAAGCACCAATGGTATTCCCACCCCTTTCGAAATATACCCTTTAGGGCATGCAACTAGAGATATTGAGACTCAATGGGTTCTTACAAGAGAGAAAACATCATCAATTAATAATTTTTTTTAAAAACATGTGTATACATATGCCCCACTTGAAGTTCATCATGTTTCACATAGGTGAAACATGGGATGGTGGTTAGATAAAATAACATATAAAAAATAATGTTGAGGCTAAACAAATTATAGTAAGAAGTAAATAAGATAAATTAAAGGAAAAAATTGAAAATCACATATCCTTACTTACCTTAGTGATATATATAAGAAATGAAATGAAATAAATGCGAAGGTGTCTAATGTAGGTAAAATTAGGTGAACCAACATAAATTAATGAAAATGAGAAAAAATTGATTTTTTTTCAATATGTGTGTGTGTGTGTGTGTGTGTGTGTGTGTGTGTGTGTGTGTGTGTGTGTGTGTGTGTGTGTGTGTGTGTGTGTGTGTGTGTGTGTGTGTGTGTGTGTGTGTGTGTGTGTGTGTGTGTGTGTGTGTATGTGTGTAATAAATGAAAATATTCTTTATGATGTTAGGATTTTAAAACATCTTTCATTTTCAAAAAAGATCTAGTAGAAACAAAGATACAATCAAAAAATGTAATCTAGTTATAAATATTTTATAGGTAGATAATTTTGAATATTAAATATAAATAGGGTAAAAAATAATTTATTTTTTATTTTTACTATTATAAGAAAATAGTGCTATGAGAGATCTAGTTTGATCCTAGAGAGTGACCATGGTGAGGAGACAACAACTATGACATGGAGGATGCATAGAGGCCACATCTAGTGCAACACAAATAAAAAACATGAATTTAAATTTTTTGAATAGTTATTTGAAATTGATCTACATATATAAAATAAACTAGTCAGAAATCTAGACACCAAAACTAACCCTAAGAATGTTTTATGTAAACTAGGTGTAGAACAAGGTAATGGTTAGAAAAATATCAGACTAATAAAGGCCTATGTAACCTATGGTAAATGGTCAAAAAATCACCATAGACAAAGAACATAGTTGACTTGGTTGACTAAGTTTGTAAAGTGAGAGGAAAATAGGGGGTTGATAGAATAATAGTGGGATAACATTGTATTGATGAAGGTAGTTGAATGCATAGCAATAAGATGGCATAGTTTGAAATAATAAGATGTCTAACATAGTACCCTCTAGCCAAGCATATGGTAATATGTGGTTGATACAATTTGTTATAGGGGTTGATTTTTTACCAAAGGGTCGATGTAGTATACTAAAATTTGGGAAAAGGATAATTTAGTATGAAATAGGCTAATACAATCTAAAAGAAAAGGGCTAACTATGTACTAATGGGCTGATGTAGTATAATAGGATTGTAATAGGTCTGATTTAATATCAAATGGGATGAGGGTGTAGAAAATAATAAAACATAAGAAACTAAATCAAAATAGGCTAATAAAGTAAATAATTTGTAAATGTTTGACAATGTATTTTAATTATAATGAGATCTATATCCTCTATTTTTTGATATTTTATAGAGATGCCAAAGATTTTTGTGCCTAGTGGATGCATCATGGCTACCAAATTTATGAGAGTAGTTAGCTAATATGTATAGAGCTAAATTGATCTCCTTGGGATTCCATGGAATTATGGAGATGATATGGATCCCTTTAAGTGTTGATCTCATTGTCATGTTCTTAGAAGCATGGGAATGGTTGACCAAAACTTTCTAGTTACATGTGGATGGGGACACCATTGAGGTGGATATTATTTTGGAGGACATTCATGTATTACTTGGATTTTTTATAGGTGGGACACCAATGATCACATATACACTAGCATCATAGGAAAAGAGATGAGCCTTAAATTAGTGGGATATAGGCTCATATAAGATCTACCTCAAATTATGGGTGAGATTATTTGATGTATATATGGTGGAAATTCCAAACATATTAAAGGTAGTGGTAGGACTTATGAGTGTATGAGAGATATGTCAAAGTCTATATGGTAAGGTAGCACTTTATGCAATAGCCTTATGTCAATCGATATTAGATTAGGGATAATTATAAAATTTTAGTTTTGTCATCTAGGTCCATCTCATGCATGATATGTGTGAGATGATATCTATGGGTATAAGCTGATGGGACTAGTGATACTCTTGAGCCCATAGATACATGATAGGTTCCCTATGTATTAACCAATTGGGTTTCCCCATGTGATCAATAATAGGTTGCCTTGGGTTTTGTAATAGAATTAGGACCATGTAGCATAGGTTGTACTCCATGTGCCATCATTGAAAAATGTCACAAAAGGGTAGATAATGTGGTAACCATATGCTCAAATAAATACCATATGGCCTAATTGTTCTATCATTGCTACAAGGTTGGCATATGTGTGAAACACATTCCACTACACTTCATGGGTGAATCCTCATATAGTGGTTTGTATACCTAGATAGTTTGGGCTTCTTCATCTAGAGACTCTTCTAGTAATCCATGCATATTGAGCATGAAATCATTGAGAGCCTATAGGGAGAGGAGGTAGAGGATGACTTATGGAGATACTAGTGATTAAGCCTTAACATGATATACCATGGGTTGGTTTAGCATGACAATAAGAGGTAGTAGGTCTAGGAAGAGATGACATGGGTATAGATGTAGGGGAGGAGGGATCACATGAGGTATCATATCATAGGCTAAAAAAACCATTGTGAGCTTATTGGAGATGTAGACACCATTGACATGAGAAGGTGTAGGTATTAGCAATTGTTGAGTGGGATCCAACATTATCTCCAAGACATAGTTTGTCCATAGAGAAGCCACTAAAGAGAATAGAATGGTGGGCTTAGGTTGTGAAAATTGGATTTGCATTAATGTTGAGGTAGTTGATGAAGTACTCAATGGACAAGTAGATGGGTAAACCATGATTGACAACACTAGCACTAGTGAAAAATATTTTAATTTGATTTATGTTTTTCATATAAGACATTAGTTACATTATTGATTATAATAGAAAGATGATTTGATATATACATACATAATTACATACATAGATATAAATGTGTGTGTGTGAGAGAGAGAAATATGATTCCTATGTGGTTTTTGTTTTGGAAAATCCTACCATAGAGGAGCTAATATAGGGAGCCCTGATGATGGTTGTGCATCATATCATTTTAGATGGGATTATGGCACCATATGACCCTACTAGACTAGATTATCCTATTATTCGATCTTCTCCAACCCAAGTGGGTTGGTTTAGACTAGTGGGACAAGTTGTGAGGCAGATATAAGCATGGAATGATGGGCCACATCCACTGATAGGTGTTGGAGATAGAGAGGTAAAAGATTGGTAGGCCCTAACATAGGAGTGAGCTACTCACATTGAGACTACCTTCTAGCTAGGATATATATAGACCCAGGTGAAAAATCTACAAAGATAGGTTGTTGGCTTGATATCTTGGACTACATATTTATAGTGCACTATTTAGATGGGTCAATCATAGGTGTCCATGAGTAACATGGTTGGCCACAAGATAGACATGATGGAGCATAGCCATATAGTTTTAGTTATTATATTTTGTACTTTATATTGTATAAAATACATGATATATATAATTATGTTGATAGTTCCATTGATTTCGTGAATTATAATTGGATTTGTATGTGGATGCATGGATATATTTCCTTTTTACCACATGTTTTTAGCTTTTTGTTATATATTCTATGGGACATATGTGATGTGGATTTTCTTTTATATCATTATGTGATACACGTGCATGGTTAAAAATAAAAAGGAAAAAATGATTTGGAAAATTATAATTAATCAAAAAAATGTAATACACTCTATATCATGATGGTAAATGTGTAAAAAACAAAATATGAACACATATAATAAAATAAAAAGGGTAACAAATGTTTAAACCATGTGAAATATTTGCACCACATTAAAATAAATAAAAATCACACTATATCACATGGGAAAGTATGAAATTTTTTAATAAAATGGAAGGAAAATGAAAAAAAAATGGTATAAAAAAAAATAATTAATACAATAAATCATACTAAATCATGTTGGGAAGTATAAAAATAAATACAAAAATGTAAAAGGAAATTAAATTAATCACACTAATTCAAGCTAGGAAGTATGAGAATTTTAATAAAATAGTTGTAAACATACACACAATTGGAAAATAAGAATATAAAAATGAAATATTTATGAATTAATCATAAAATATACTAAATAAATATGGTAATTATATAAATTATGTGTAACTCATAATTGAACACTATTTATCTCAAATTTAACACATGTAATTTCATTGTGACTTGGGTATTGGAAACTTTTGTAAGGAGGGCCTGGTCCTATCTGTGGTCTTATAATAAAAATCACCAAGGGAACACTAATGATGTGAAAATAATTATGGAAATGATTTAAAAGATGTTTTTAATTTGGTAATTTATGAGGAGGGCCTAATACTATCCATGGCCGTACGCTATAACTCACAAAGGAAAACCCTAGGGGGAATGATCAACTAAAAAATAATATATCTCAAGGGGAAATATTAGGAATGTTTTAATGAAAGAGGGAATGTAAAAACCATGAAATAGGAATCTATGAGAAGGCCTTAGGAAACATGAGGCATATTAGGTGTAAGATAAAGACACTAAGAGTCTATTGAATATTAAAATATAAAGGATCCCTGCTCATAATAAGAACAACGTTGTATAGGTAAATAGGTGAAATACTAATATTGACTCATGATAGGTATATGAAAAATAAAATTAAAATGGACCTATCTTCCCATGACATGTTCCTCATTCCTTAGGACCTTTTACAAAGTCCTCAGTCAACTATGAAGATTGGGTACTTTTGTGAGAAATTAGGTGGCACTAAAAGATTTTTTATTCTCCATTCCTAATCTACTAGCCTACCACGCCCCAATGAAGATCGACTCTATCATGAGGCTAATTGTATAATTTAACATTTGATTAGAAATAGGATATGTCTTATGAATCACATATTTTAGAGTGATTTGAATTTTGAATTTGTATGTTTCAATTTATATTATTTCCTTTTGTTTAAACGATTTGGCTTTTAATGTTTATGTATTTTATGATTCTTCCTCCATACGTATTTGAAATAACGAACATGAGTGATAGAAGTGATACACATGAATGAGATTTAGACTTTGTTTTAAAGGAGGATAAGTATCCAAATATATGACTAACTAAACACTTAGGCTTACCTATGAACATGTATGTAATCTCATGTTTCAACCATATGTATGCTTAATATGAGAAAGGAATATAAAGGAATAAAGGGAGATACAAAGTTGATCGATAAATAGGATTACAAGGAGAGGTATTATTTTATAAATAATCATATAGTAAATAAATATTACTATGGGGATGAATGTTTGTATAACCAAGGCACAATAATAATTATCTAATTTTTAATTAAGATAAGGTAGCAAACAATCATTGTAAGAGAAAAAGAATCCATAAAAGAGTTGAAATCATAATATAATTGTTAAATCATGGAAATAATGATAATAAGCCATACTAAAAGGTGAAAGTAAATGAAACTATATAAAACACATAAAACATAATATAAAGATACATTTAAAATAGATAGGTGAAACCAAATTTGACACATAATAAAATGATTTAATATTTGTAAAAGTGGATCACAAATCCAAAATCATGATGAAGAGAAAAGTGAAACAATACCTTACCATGTTCAAAAACACTGATAAAATTTCCCACAAATATTATCCATGACATGAGAAACATCTCTATTAAGTCAGATCCTAGCAACAACTAACATCTCATCTATCCTCATATAAATTTATGCAAAAAATTATCTCTGAATATCCTCAATAGAAAATGTAGGTGTAGCTAAAGGATCATGCTCATGAGGTCTCTCATGCATATAATAGTCAAGTAGGGAAATAGGTAATAGAATAAAAATGATATTTATAAGATGAGAAGAAGACATAACCAATGAATAAGGAGCCATGATTGGGGAAGAAACCACAAGTGGGGAAGGAACCACAAGTGGGGAAGGAGGTGCCACTAGTGAATAAGGATGAGCTTTCTTGTATGGGAAACCTATGGAAGGAGGAATACCTAGTGAAATAAGTGATAAAAGGTGATCACAAAGGTACTGCTAGATAATAGGACAATGATTGATATGATGGGTACTACACTAGTGCAAAAGATAATATACCTCCCCATATTTAGGGATATACTTAGGTAATAACCTAGGAGGAGGTATATCCTTATCTTTGGATTGAGCAATGGTGGGACACAATGTGATAATATATTACTGAAACTTCTGGTAATGCATGAGAAAATGATTATCTATCCCATAAAAGTAATATATACTCTTGTTAGTAGAATTTAGGGGCCTACTAACATATGAGGTATAAGAAGAATCTAGTGAAAGCTGATATAATTAGCATCTATAGTCCAATGAATGGAAAATTTATGTATGGCATAATAAATTTAATCATCCCATTGGGTAGGTATGGGGTCAAGCTACATCAAAAGAAGAAGGTCTCCAGTAAGAGAAGATAGGGATGAATCAAAATTGGAATAAGATCATCTAAAGATGAATCATGATAAAAAATTAAGATGAAGTTCAACTAAATATAGAGTAATAATAGAAACTAGACTAGGCTCAACTAAAGGTGAGGATGGATGCATAAAGTACTTAAGAGTAATAAATAACATCTATTAGGTTAAAAAATTATAAGGATCTTGGTATTTAGAAAAATGGTAAGTACCATTCATGGCATGATCTATGATCATGATTCTAATAGGCTCCACTGATACTAGAGGTGTATCATGTGATCATTCCATCTCTATCCTATGAAAAATAAGAATAATACTATAATTAGGCACTATGAAGAAAAGAATGTTATAAGATGAATGAAAACAATTAATTAAATAAGTATGATAATAGAGAATCTCAACATCTCTATCCTTAAAAAGTCCACTTAGAAATGGGTCATAGAAAGAATAACCATCATCATAGTCAGGTGTATGTAATTCAATGGTACATGTAGGTACGACCTTATTGTCAAAAGTCTCATGGTGAATAGAATGTTTAGTATTAGTTAAAACAATAGGTATATCATTGATAATAGGTTGACATGATCAAGGTTACAAAGAGGGAGGAATTTAGGTGATTATATGAGGAGAGAGATCAAAGGTTTTTATCTTGGGTCTAATATCTTTTAGCTCATGATCATCAAAATCTAGGGGGTTAGGTGGTATGTTTCTTGATGAATTTAGGGTGATCATTATAACCTTGGATAGAATTTATAGGATAATTGAAGAGTTTAGATTCTGAAAATGGGGTAATAGGTAGAGGTTCAAGGGTAGTAATTTTAAACATACCATGTTCTTAGAATTGTTTTAAATTCTAAGGGTTTGTGTCTCCTTCAATATTATAAATAACACCATTATGGAAGAATTTTATGCATTTTCATGTAGATGAGGTGACATCCCTTATATAATGAGTAAAAATTCTACCGAACAAGACGTTATAAGAGAGGGGAATTTTAAAAATCATAACTTTAATGTGGATGGTGATAGGAGGGATGGTAATGAGAAGCCACACACAACCTAGAGGAGGCATTTGCATTATATCATAGCCTTGACATGTTCTATTTGTTTTCATGATATTGTACTAAGATTACCCAAGAGTTGTAATTAAATCAAGGGAAGCAATATAAGTACTTTAACCTTTATTAATCAAAATAAATTTAATATGGATATCACCAATTTAGACTATAATGAATAGAGGAGGATCATCTACATGAAGTAGAATATCATCTAGAATCATGGAAGTGATAGGAAACTTAAGGGAAAGAGAAGTGTCCATTGTTTCAATAACATGTATTGATATATCTTCACAATTTTTAAGGATAATATCTTTGGACCCAAACAAGGTTGCTTCACATCTTGTGAGAGAGGATGAGGGATGTTCATTTCAAACAATAATTACATTAGACAAATTCAATGATGGAGGGAGGTTCACATTAATTTAAGGAAAGGTATTTGAGATGGGAGATGAAATGTTATGAAATGAGGTCTTATTCATCATAACCCATGGGTGGATTTATAGATAGATATGCATAATGTTGCGATAGCTCTTGTAAAGGAGGGTTGGAAGTGTAATTAAACTTGTGTTGGTAATATGTAGTTCGTTTAGGTTGAGAAAAAATAGGTTTATTGACTATAGGTGGTGGTATGGTTGATTGAGGTATTTCTTATGGTTTGTTTGAATAAATACTAGTAGAAGGTTGAAGCACATTGTCTAGGTTTGTTGCTGTTAGAGGAAGAGTAGAGATAGTATGAGAGGTATGATCAAGTTAAGTTTTTGAAAGTGGTTCTTATAAGGTCATAAGGTCCTCTTGACCCAAATACATTATATTAAATGGGGAAATTTTTTGAATGATGCAAAATGTTTAAGAATTTTGGTGCATGGGTATTGGATTGGTATCGATAAAATAAATTACTCTTCACATGTTACTCATATTTACTACATTTTATTCATTAGTAATGTTTATATACCTTAAATTGGTCAAGAAACCACACCTATCATGTCTTTTCATAGTCCTTTCATAAGATAATCCAATTGGAGAATATGAGCTTTGTTCACATTTAGCCATATCTTTCATTTTACTCATCTTAGTCCTGTTTCATGTGTTAAACACCTTTTTGCTTATTTTTAGTCACCTGTAGACTTTCAAAACCTCATTCCACCTTAGTCAGGATAGGTTTTCTATGCCCTTTTCATACCTTAGGTCTTTTTGACTAAGGAAAATAGCTCCCAACTAGGACTATAGTGCTAGTGCCACTAGTGTCCATTTCCAATGCTCTTGTCTAGGTTCATTTTTAACTCCAATGGTTAGTTTCTTTTGCAAGATGAGTCCCAACCCCTTTCTTAGCTTCATCCCTAAGTTTTACCATGTTATAAAAAATTTATTAAAACTCAAAAATTCAAAATAAAGAGTCTCCTATATAAATTAATACACAAGGCATTTTATATATAACACTTACTACTTTGGCACATTATAGAATTAAAAAATTAGTCAATAATATAGCACAACATTATACATCACACATAGAATTACATTATTGATCAAGGGATGGCCTAGAATAAAGTCATTATTGCATCCAACATGTATGTTTATTATGTATATTCCCTAAGGGAGAACTACATTTGATCTAAGACCCTAGCTTGAGGGTTAATATAGGTAGTGATCAAGACACAGGGGTTTTAGATCATGTAATCATTCTTCCTTTAACCTAGTTTTTCCCCCTTTTACTTTTGATGCATCTTTTATTTTCATGTGTGTAGATATGTATAAGGTTTGGAGATTTAAATATACCTAAAATGAGCTCTATTGACTTCTAGCCTCCAAAATTATATACAAGCTCACACTAAGGCAGTGGGTAAAACCTAGAATGCTCAAATCTCTTGGACAATAGTGGTAGAGGTGGAATATAACACCAATTCCACTCCTATCCACTTTTGTTTCTCTTATTCAATCATAAAATGAAGGCTAAATCTAGATTCATGATAGTGTCCTAGTCTTGCATCTCAATTTTCATCCCATGAATCATCAGTTTCAATCCATTTTTAGATAAGTTCATTTCTCTTCTTTATGTAAATTGTTAGATAAAAATATAAATTTTGTCATATTAAACTATATATTTCCCCTTAATTTAGACTCTTTATTTTTTATGATATAAACAATATTTTCCCAAAAGTAATAAAACATTTGGTAAACTCTACTTAATTCGAATAAATCTAAAACCCCAGGTACCCATAGGGTTTTCCCTTCATATTTTGTGTAAAAAATTAATTTAAAATTTATGATTTTTGTATAATTTTTGTTGCATTTATTATATTCAAAACTATTTATATAATTTAAATTATTGGCATAATTTTTCAAAATTATAAAACCCTAGATTTCGAAACTAGGTCCTCAAACTCCAAGCCTTCCTTGAAAATTTTAGAAAAATATTTTGGAATTTTAACAAATTTTTTACTTTGTCAAAAATAATTTAATTGTTCCAATATTAATCATTTTCTTTGGAAAAAAAATTAATTTCAAATCTCTTATTTTTGTATTATTTTTTGTACATTTATTCTATTAAAATTTATTTTTAAGAATTTAAATTATTGTCATAATTTTTAGAGATTCTAAAACCCTAGATCAAAACCCTAGATTTCCAAGCTAGGTCCTCAAACCCTATGTTTTATTCCCTTAATTTTTTATAAAAATATTTGAATTTTTTTTAAATTGCTTACTTTGTGAAACATAATTTCCAAGTCTCTATGTTAGTAGTTAGTTTTGCATTCATTTGCTTAATAGTAATTTTACACACTCTCTTTTGTGAAGAAATAAAATGGCCACTAAGGCACTTCTTCCCTCTCATCCCATAGATCAATTTCTAAATTTTTCTCATAATTATGAAAATGAATGGATAATTTTGAAAAGTTGCACATTAGCTAAAAAATTAGAAAATTATTTTATTTACAATGAAGATAATTAATATTATTGTAATGAGGAATATGATGATATATGTGATAGTGATAGTGAAGTAAAAGTAGATGCATATTATTCTCTCAAACCTCTATAATAATTTTGATAAATGGGAAAGATACTTTTCACCTCATTCTCCTCTGCATAATGCACCAAATGAACAAATTAGTCATGCACTTCTAAGTGAACCTCTAGTTGGTGATAATTTTCTTACACATGAACCTAATCTCTCTCTCTCTCTCTCTCTCTCTCTCTCTCTCTCTCTCTCTCTCTCTCTCTCTCTCTCTCTCTCTCTCCCCCCCCCCCCCCCACTTCAATGTTCAAATTACAATAATATAAATATAATAGAATCAAATTTCCACTACATAGTTCAAATGATACATCTCATGTTCCTAACTCTATTATGTCAAAAGAATGTCTAAATGATAACTCTCTTTCTCTTACTTCTCATGAAAATAATGCATATACTCTATCCATGGATAACATAGATGCACATGATATTCCAATTTCAAATGATATTTTATTGCACATTCGATATGAATTAAATTTTTATCTTACACCTTTCCCTAGAAATGATTGAAGTGATAATGAACATATAAATGAATATCAAAATGAGAGTGATTATGAACAATAATCCAATGATGCGAATGCATGGAAAAATGATGATTATAATACACATAGTGAAGAAAAATATGCATCTCATGTTTCTAACTCTTATCTCACTCCTCCTTTCAAACATAATGCACTTCCAAATGTTTTTCCTACTTCTATGCATGATTCTATTTCAAATAATGTACATGTTCATGATAATAACATATATTATACTTAATTAGAATCTGATACACTAAAACATAAAGATACCAATGAATCTTCCAAGCCACCCCTCACTATAGTAGAACCCAGTTCTCAGTTTTCACCTAAAGAGAATGGTAGCCCACATCTCTCTAGTAAGGTCTAAGTTACCATTACTCCCAAGATTCAAGTGAGCACACCCCATATTTATGAACTAATTGATAAATTTAGAATTACTATGGCTAAAATTAACAATCAAATTCAATGATTAAATCAACCACTTCAAGATGATAATGTAGCATCCTAGGATATTATCTCTTTAATGCATGCAATTGGTGAATTACAACACCAAGTACATCTCCTGAACTTGGAAAACAAGACTTATAAGTCTTATATGGTTTCCAATGATTTAAATGGTAACCCTATTCTAAATACATTCATAAAAGCTTCACTACCTAAGAATTTATAGATACCATCATTGCCTTACTTTGATGGAACTAGAGAGTCATTTGTACATGTTTAGGGCTTTTGAAAGGCTTTTCCATCTCACAAAAGTCCTTTGATACTACTCAAGTTATTCTAATAGACATTACTAGGGGAAGCACTAAATTATATATTTCATCTACTCCCCATTGGTTCATTGTACACATATGATGACTTAGAAGAGGCATTTATTATATATAACATAGAAAACATGGGTCCTCATATTACATATGAGAAACTTGCAACTTTACATCATAATTCTTCAGAGCTAGTTACTGATTATATCTTATGATTCAAGAATCACATGATAATATTGATATAAAAATTAGTATATTCAAATATTAAACATATCTTTATTAATGGGCTTCACCAACCTCTCCTTGATAATCTATTATATCAAACAAAATCTTCCTTCAAGCACTTATGCTATACAATTTTAGCTTTGGAAAAGAAATTGAGATTAATTGAGGTAGATTAGTTGATCAGATTAATCTAAATTTCATAGTAGTATCTATAGATCTTAAAATATATCATACACCATATCCTAAACAAGATAAGAGATCCCAACTAGAAAAATAACTAGTTAAGAACAAAGAGCTAGTTTTTAAAGCACAACCTACAATATGCACTACAAAAAATAACAATAAGGAACCACTACAATTTGATTTAGATAGGATAGCCCTTGTGTCATATTATCATCACTATTAGATAAGAGGTTAATCACATTACCTTCTACTCATTGATGAGATCCAGATCTCTTAGAGAAATAGTTACATCAGCCCTTTCATAAGTATCATTGTATCCATGGACATAGAGATAATGATTGTTATGGACTCAGATATTTCATTAATAGATGTGTTGATAATGGCATCATAGAATTCATATAGGGGTACCAATATATCATCCACCATGGAACCATAGACCTCATTCATCTATAACTAATTCATCCTAGGACATTCCTTTGTAGGAATCATTGATCACTCATCATGAGAGTAATGTAGGTTCTACGATAGAGTCCCTCAGGAGATCTCATATTCCACCTATTTAGAAAGTTTTGAAACCTATACATTGATAACAAACTACATATAGTACTATAGTCTAAGGAGTACATAGTTCAGTTCCATATACATATCCATCAGAGTCATAGTCATTGCAATAGATTACTACTCAAGAGAAATATTCACTATAGCTAGATTTTTTGGGTCCTATCTCACATATAAATATATTACAATTAAGATTAAATGAACCCACATCACATAGCAATTCTCACAATAACTATTCACTATGGCCAAATTTTTTAGGTCCTATCTCCCATAGTAATCCACTACATTTGAGATTAAATGAGCCCTCATCATAGGTTTCAGCTCCAACTCTATCTATGGCTTAGTCATACACATCATAGTAGAGGCCATATGATATATATGATTATAGATAGATGATCCTTATTAATAACATGCATTTCCTATTGCACATCTAATAAAGATACATCTTATATAATCTCCACATCTAGATATATCTAATACATAGTAGATAGTATTAGATATAGAGCATATTATTACATAGTATGAGAAATATGGACATTTGTTTAGTTAATCATCAGGGTTTAAATAGTGATACATCATAGATTTATACAACACATATTCATACCATCATTAGTTCATAGCTTCACTTAGCATGGAAATGATGGAGCCAAAGGTCTAACTAGCTTTTGTGTTCTTGAGCCACTCTTGGGGAAGCAATACACATAGCATTTTATCTTACATCCCTACATACTAACAACTAACATTCCTAATAACTATACATAGCCAAAACTAGATTATCAAAAATCTAAATCTTACCAGATCCTATTTTAATAACTTTAAACCAACTCAACCCATCCAAACAATTTACCAACCTCAAACTAGCTCAATTTATCCCAATAACTTCTTAATTACAAAACCAACAATTTTTTTTTGCTCACATATAATTACAAACCAAAAAAAAATCTTTACTTGCATACAAATCAAAATGTAAACCTAACATTAAATTGTCAAAATAATCAAATCACATATCCCAAGTACCATTTTACCAAAAATACACATCCTCAACATCAAATCAACTACTTTTAAAACAACCATATACAATGATATAACAAAATATTTCAAATCCCATAACATAGTACACATGAGTCAAAATCTAGACAATATCCATATATTTATAGAAATGTTTTCAAAACATATGCATCTAATTAACTACTTCTAAAACAACCATATGTAATTAATATAACAATATATTTCAAATCCCATAACACAGTACATATGAGTCGAAACCCAAACAATATCCATATATTTATAAAAATGTTTTTAACACATATCCATCATATCATGAATGACATCACACCCTCACTCTTATCCTCACTCTCTCCTCTAGTACTAGTCCCATAGTCTATCCTAGAACTTGATGACCCCACACCTCCTTGAGCTCTTGAATGCCTCTTACGATAACTCTCTCACTCTAGTAACCACCCATGATCCTTTTGAAAGTTTGCATACTACCTATAAATATCCATATACTCATCCATAATATATGTACTCACTAATCTATTCTTAGGTGAAGGCATCCTATGCTCATATAGTTCAACCCTTAGCTCATCCCTCTCTCATGTTACTTTAACATATGCATCTAGTGCTATAGAATCTCTATCAAACAAGTGCACATAAAAAATTATTGTAACTATTGCTCGCTCTATCAAACCCTCCTCCACCACATCATTAAGAACAAGCCATGTAAGCTCTTGGAGTGTCAACTCAATGATGATATCCTAGAACCCATGATCTCCACCTCTTCCCTTAGTAGGTGATTCACCTTTAAAAACTCCCACTCCACCTACACATAAAAGTATAACACTACATTAGATATACATCTTCCAAACAAGCTAAAACATTGCACAAACTTATACATAGTTAAAATATAATCAATTTTTATCTCCCATCATCTATATTAGAGTAAGATATTTATACTCAAAGGCATCCCCTCCATCAACATATACAATGGAGCCCACCAATTCCTCATCCACTATATGATATATGCCTTTGTGCATCCAACATCATCTACATTAAGAATATCTATAGCCATGTCCCATGCATTTAAAGCTAATGGTGCTAACTTAAAATCAGTGGTCCTCCCATAAGATTTTGCCCTCACTAGTGCCCATGCACTCCTCACCCACACCCATGCTATCAGGGGCACATCCTATGGTACCCTAAATTAACTAGTCACATGCTTATACTAAAATCACTCATACACTCTAATCCAGCAATTATGTAACCAACAACTGACCCTCATATACCAAAATTTCACTCTATCATCATACTACCTAGGGAATCCTCTATAGGGCCTCCATATGATATCTTGAGCCACCAATTTCTCTAAAAATCATCTATGGTGATATATCCTAAGAGACCAACATACTCATCCACTAGTCTTCAAATGGATATGTTGGTGCCCACCTCTCCCTCAATAATCTTATCAGTTACACAATTTCTATGTACTCATAAGCCCAATAATGTAATAAAATAGTCACACTCACACTACCACTAAATGCCTCTTAAGTAAACCTATAAATATCCCTATATAAGTGGGCAAGCATAGTCCTACCCCATGAGAACATAGTACCATACACATCTATATTATGCATAATCTTATGCATCCTATATGAAATCGACACCCTACTCTCATCCACATCAATAAATGAGACCAATAATATGGCCAACCACTTTCATATATGTAAAACACTCAACTATATAATAACTGATAGTAATACATCACTATCACTACCTCTTTGATGTATGCTTGAAGGCTCACCAAAAAAATATAATGATACATGATCAATAACATCAATACCCATGTCATCCTACAAAGTCAAGCATCGTCCACTAATTGACAAATTCAAAATAGGGTGCACATCCTCCAGAGTAATCATAAACTCCCTAGTGGGAAGCTAAAAAGCACATGTGTCTACATTCCATCTCACACATAAGGTAGTAATTACATATCTATCCCACTGCATAGTGCCTATGTCACACCATGACCCAGCCCTATCTTATCTATCATAGCTCTCTCATCAACTGACAGAGTTAACAATCTCAATGTCTCCATCACATGGCCTCTATGAAACTCTCTCATTCATACCCCACCCTTTAAAACACTATTAAATATCATATATATTAGCCCAAAATGTGAAATCAATAGCTAAGTAAAAACCATAGTATCTAAACAAAGTAGTAGCTTAGAAAATCCAACCTCCAAGATAATAACATTGGGTATAGGAAAAAAGTACTAGATAGGAGTGTTGCAACCTAGAGAGTAGCACTGGAGCTTGGACAATAGTGCTAGAGGAAGAATATGAGCATTAAAACTAGTCAAAATTTTATTAAGACTCTTCAAATAGTTCCAAAACATATAAAATAGGTTTTCAAATAGGCAAAAATCATGTATTTTAGCTACTCACTAGGGTAACATCACCACTAACCTCAATCTAGATTACCAACTTCTCAAACTAGGTCATAGTAGGTACTCATCTCCTCAGCATATCTCCTACTCTAGAGCTCCAAATCTTAAATCTAGACAATGTGCAAATGAATCAAGAATCAATCTAATTTTCCTATATCAAACAACTTTCTCATTCCAAGCAAAACACCATTTTACCCATAACTAAAACCCCATAGCTTTTTTTTACAAATTGTTTTGTTCCATAAATTCATGAAAACCACACCCTCAACATCACACAAACCTCACTCTCTTACTACATCATCTACCTACTATGGCACATAAACATCTCTATGCCTCTTTTATACCTAGACATACAACTCAATCCCAACCAATCATAGCCTCATTCAACTATCAAACAACTTAGCCTAATCAATCAAGCAAACATTCAATCTCAACACAACAAGCCAACCTTATTTCTAATTATTCCATTAGTCATCAGTTTTAGCTCAAACTACTCTATCATAGATCTCATCCCCCTCCCAAAAAGGTTAGAATCATTCCTACTATTACTATTCTTACACTTATCCAACATGCATATCCACTCTCGTAGGCAGATATACCATGGTTCTTACATCTCTAATAGTCAGATTATTAGTTTTAACTTAGATATATTGAAATATATAGTGATTTAGACTAGATGTTAGGTTGTGGAGCTAAAAGCTTCACTAATGCAAACAGGGGAGGAGGTTGCTGAAGGTTGCTGAGTTGTAGAGAAACTAGCATTGGTCTGATTAGATGATGTCGGTCAGGTTAGAGAAGAGAAGCAACTAATGTTGGTCAGGGATCAGTCAATGTTGATCACCTCCAGGCAGATAGGGACTGACGTCGGTTGCCTGTGCGGTTCAGAACTACAATTTTTACGAGTAGTTAGTTAACGAACCAAGTGTTTGCATGTCAAGAGCCAAATTTAGACTAGAAGCTGTGAATCTAATTATTGTAATTAGATGTCTAATTATTGTTTGTATGAGATCTATTTAAGAGACTCATAGGCTATATTGTAAGGTGTGCTAGTTTGAGTTGAGAAAAGTTAGCTCCTTCTGTGTGTGAGGTGAGCAAGGGTGTTCCTCCTAGTTCCATAGCAGTGCCAAGTGTGGGTGCTAGTTTTGGAGAATCAGAAGGGTTCTTCAGGGGTGTAGGATCTTGGTTAGTAGGTGTGCATGGCTACGTTAGGAGATCTACATGGGTAAGTAAGATCATTTATCTATAGGTGTATGTGTGTGCATGATCTAGGTTTGCAGGTGTGCATAACCAGATTGATTTGTAGGTGTGCAAGATCAGGGAGGACAGCAACACAACAGGGAGCAAAATTAGATAGGATCTACTTGGAGTACAGTGTGTACTTAGAAAGAGAGTAAAGAGGAAGACAAGGTAGTTCCTTCCATAAGTGAGATCATTTGGGTTACAGGTTGTTGTAATTCAGGGGAGATCTACTTGAAGTATGATTGTGTACTTGGAGTGCATGGAGCACTTGTGGAGTGCATGGAGCACTGGTGTACTAGCAGTAGTGGATACTGACTGGTTGGAGGTGAACACCAACTCTATGTTTGAGTTGTGTGTTGGAACCGTAAGAGAGAGAGCTTTGAGGAAAGAAGTACTGTACACTTGAGGTGTGGGAAGCCTCTGTAAGGTGGAAGAGTGTGGCATCTCTTTATTGTATTCTTTTCTGTATGAGTATTAATAAAAATTGTGTATTGTCTCTCATATTCTGTGTTGTTTTTGGTTTCTAGTTACTTGTTACTTCTGGTTAATTCCACATCTTAAGTTGCTTATATATGGTAATCAATTGTGTGCTTCCATGGGTTCCTAATAGTTGGTATTAGAGCTAAGGTTGCAGGGAGCAAGTTTTGTGTTTGGTTACAGGGCACTCTTAGGGGTTTTTGATTGAGTGGGAGTATAGCAACAACAAAAGAAAGTAAGCTACGAATGGAGAAACTGAATAGCACGAATGGTCACTTATGGTGTTATGGAAAGAAAGAGCAGGTAAATAAAGATTGTTGGTTGGTAGTAGATCAGCATGAAGAAGCAGATGTTGCAAGTGTTGTTGCATAGGATGCTCTAGATAAAGTTGAATCTTGGTTAATAGATTATGTTGCCTCTTTCCATGTAGCCCCAAGTAGAGGGGTTGGTGAGCCTTGTCATAGTATTGGCAAAGGGGAAGTGTTACTAAAATTGTAGGCAGCCAACACATGGGTGTTGAAGAAGGTCATGCAGGTCCCAGTCTTAGAGATGCAGCTAATTGCTTCAAGAAAGTTGGGTGATGAGAGATGCACAAGAACTCTCACAGTGGATGCACTTGAATTAGCGGGTGGTAAGAAATTAGGTATCCTTTATCTATCTACTTATATTACTGATTCTTCTTTTGTTGTGGAGACATGGCTTTGTAGGCTTGGTCACATGAGTAAGAAGGAGATGCATGTTCTTAAGCAGAAGACAGATGTGTTTGATAGACTTAAGAATTGGAAAGCCTTGGTGTTCTTGGAGGAGATGATAGATAGAGACTAGTGGATGGGGCTAGATACTTCTGAGCAGGATAGTTTGGACACGGGTTTTGATTTAAAGAAGCTTGCGGGTAAAAAGTCATCATTCACAGGTAAACACAGGTACCGGCATTGATCAAGAGGAACTGGCATCAAATAGATAGGTGTTGATGTCGATCATGTGTAGACCGAAGCTGGTGATGTCGAGTAGGGTAAGACTGACGTCGATTAGGAGGACTGACATCGGTAATAGGTAAGACTGACATTGGTCAAGAGGACTGATGTCAGCAATAGGGACACCAACGTTGGTAGAGTTGGTAGTTAGGACAGGTGCATGGAAACTAATGTCGATCAGATGCAGACTGTGTAGTGACTAAGGTTGGTCACTGTAACAGATTTTAGGTGGACAACAAGTTATCAAGGATTCTCAAATGCCCATATGGAGGATTGAAAGTGGTAAGTAAGCCTCAAATTCATTGTTCCTCTTCTTTATACTTGTTGCTCACTGTAGAGCAGGAAGGATCCAGGAAATAGTGGGAGCATGGCATGGATTAGGATGTAGAACCAAATGGGAGATTTGGTAGGGTTTCCAGCCGGTATGAAAGCATAGAGATAAATGGATACCTTAGTTAAAGAATAGAGAGAAAAGACATGTGAGACAAAAGACCAGATCATATGGTCTTGAGGAAGCTGTAGGATAGTGGTACAGGTTTGACAGGTGGATGACAAAGCATGGCTTTAGTCAATGTCAGGGTAACTACTGTGGTTTCTCTTACCAGGTGGATGATGGTCATAACATTATCCTATTACTGTATGTGGATGGTTTGCTAGTAAGTTTGGACATACAAGGTTTTGCTGAGCTAAGGGTAAGATTAGTTTAGTGGTTTGCGATGAAGGATTTAAAGTAGCAAAATTCTTTGGCATGGGAGACATGGAAGATCACAAGTTGATTTTGTCTCCAGTGGGAGCTGATGTGAATTAGGTGTTGGCGATGTTTAGGATGCAGAATTGGAGTACACTAAGGGCTAGATAGTTCAGTGTCTGAAATCACATGAGGTCTAGTATATACCTAAGTTTGCCCAAGTAATGGGTGCTATCAAAAAGTTTGGAGTTGATCTGGGAAAGAAGCACTGGAGCACAGTTTAGTGGATTCTGAGGTATTTGAGAGGGACTAGCAGCAGGTCAACATGCTATGCAAGGTCAAGTTCTTTTTTACATGTGTTTGTAGATGTGGATGCGGTAGGTTACTTGGATGATAGGAGGTGCACCATAGGTTGTGTGGTGGTTGGTCTTCAGGATTGATCTTGAAGAGGGATACAAGCCAAGAAATAGACTAGATGGGGTATAGGTATAGGTACAGTGTAGCTATTTATCTCCAAGTGGGAGATTGTTAGGTTGTGAAGCTAAAAGCTTCACTGATGCAAATAGGGGAGGAGGTTGCTGAAGGTTGCTAAGTTGCAGATAAATTGGCATCAATCTGATAAGCCGATGTTAATCATGGATCGGCCAACGTCAGTCACCTGTACAGTTCAAAATTGCAAGTTTTACGGGTAGTTAGTTAACAAACCAAGTGTTTACATGTCAAGAGCCAAATTTAGACTAGAAGCTGTGGATCTAATTATTGTAATTAGATTTCTAATTATTGTTTGTATGAGATCTATTTAAGAGACTCATAGGCTATATTGTAAGGTGTGCTAGTTTGAGTTGAGCAAAGTTAGCTCCTTCTGTGTGTGAGGTGAACAAGGGTGTTCCTCTTAGTTCCACAGTAGTGCTAAGTGTGGGTGCTAGTTTTGGAGAATCAGAAGGGTTCTTCAAGGGTGTAGGATCTTTGTCAGTAAGTGTGCATGGCTACGTTAGGAGATCTACATGGGTAAGTAAGATCATTGATCTACAGGTGTATGTGTGTGCATGATCTAGGTTTGTAGGTGTGCAGAACCAGATTGATTTGAAAGTGTACAAGATCAGTGAGGACAACAACACAATAGGGAGTAGAATCAGGTAGGATCTACTTGGAGTATAGTGTGTACTTAGAAAGAGAGCAAAGAGGAAGGAAAGGTAGTTCCTTCCATAAGTGAGATCATTTGGGTTGCAGGTTGTTGCAGTTCAGGGGAGATCTACTTAAAGTATGATTGTGTACTTGGAGTGTGTGGAGCACTTGTGGAGTGCGTGGAGCACTGGTGTACTGGCAGTAGTGGATATTGACTGGTTGGAGGTGAACACCAAATATATGTTTGAGTTGTGTGTTGGGACTGTAAGAGACAAAGATTTGAGGAAAGAAGTATTGTACACTTGAGGTGTGGGAAGCCTCTGTAAGGTGGAAGAGTGTGGCGTCTCTTTATTGTATTCTTTTCTGTATGAGTATTAATACAAGTTGTGTATTTTCTCTCATATTCTATGTTGTTTCTGGTTTCTAGTTACTTGTTACTTCTAGTTAATTCTAAATCTTAAGTTTCTTGTATATGGTAATCAATTGTGTGCTTCCATGGGTTCCTAACACTAGATGGGTCACTTCGCATGGTTTTTACACCTCTAGTATTTAGATTATTAGATGTAGCTCAAATTTGTCAAAATATAAAATGATTCAGACTACATGGGTCACTCAACATGGTTTTTACACCTCCAGTATTTAGTAAATCAGATTTAACTCAGATTGGTCAGAATATATAGTGATTCAAATAATATGGGTCATTCAACATTACTCAAGACATTTAGAGGGATATACCTTCAGTTTATAGATAGACAGACTATTTAGATAAAGTGGTTCAAATTATATGGATTCATAGTGACTTTGATATAGTTTTAGACTTAGATACTATATTTGGGGTCATATACATACTACACATCTCACACATACAACTTCATGCAACATGACATAGTTCTAGGACCATATAGTAAATTATAGGAATATTACAAACCACATTGTTTTCATATGTAATTTTATGCCTGGGACATGGCATGATGTCTCATATCATATGTGGTTATACATATTTCCATATTATATAGATACATCACTCACATATTAGATTTAAGGGAATGACACAAATGTTCATGTTCTTCA
The DNA here is from genome assembly GCA_037957365.1 of Torreya grandis. NCBI lineage: Eukaryota > Viridiplantae > Streptophyta > Pinopsida > Cupressales > Taxaceae > Torreya > Torreya grandis. The sequence continues at coordinate 2,659,868 of JARHVA010001422.1, read as the reverse complement.
TCATTAAAGATTATATAGATTGAAATGGTAAGACATGCCATTATCTTCTTGCATACTTATTAGAGTTTAAATTACACCAGCTATACCCAAGTTATCAATAGGTTGGAATATATAGCCATTTTCAGTGGTTGGTCCATGAAATTACCTATACCCAAACTATATGAGTTTGTGTAGGAGAAAGGGTAGACATTGGTTTTAGGCCTCTAAAATCTTCATAGTTCTAGTTAATTATTTAGAGTGGGGGGCATGATTTTTTTATCTTCATAGTATACAAACTCTATGCACACATTCCAAATTACATGAGTTTATGTGGGATAGAGGGTAGACATTAGTTTTTGGACTTTGAGTATTGCTCATTTTTAGCCAGATTCAATATAAGGGGAAAGTGTTGTCCTGCTTCTCCATGAATACATGAATTCCACTTTTAGATTTAGTATAGTGTAATTCATTTCATGGATTCCTTCTTTCTCCAGGCACTATTTGGCTCTCCATCCACTTCTTTGGCTAGGAAGTGAGTTGGACTCTTTTTCATCACACTTATCTCCACACAAGTAAGTTCAGGTATGCATTTTCTTTTCTTTCTTTTACTCTAGTATTTCATTTAATTGCATCACTAGATTAAAATGGGGGAAAATTTATACACCCTAAATTGGTCAAGACACGAGACATATCATGTATTTTCACAGTCTGCTCATAGGAGACTCTAATTAGAGAATATGAGTTTTGTTCATATTTAGACATATCTTTTGTTTTACTCATCCTATTTTCATTTCATGCTTTAGACACCTTTTTTCTTATTTCTAGTCACCCTTATAATTCTATAACCTCATTCCACCTCATCCAAGTTAGGTTTTCTAGGCCCTTTCCATCCCCCTAGGTTTTTTTAGCTAATGACAATATCACCCAACTAGGACTATAACACCAGTGCCATTAGTGTCCATTTCCAATGCTCTTTCTAGGGTCATTTTTAACTCCAATGATTAGTTTCTTTCATGATATGAGTCCTAACCCCTTTCTTAGCTTCATCTATAATTTTTCCCATGTTAGCCAAATGTGATTAAAGTTCCAAAAATCAAAATAAAGAGTCTCCTATATAAAGGAATACATAAGACATTTCATATCTATTACTTACTACTTTGGCATGTTACATAATAAAAAAATTCATTTAGTAGTATAGTTCAATATTTTGCATCACACATAGAATTGCATGCTTGATCAAAGAAGGGCTTAGGCAAAATTCATTCTTTCATCTACCATGCATGTTGATTATGCACATTTATTAAGGGAGAACTACATTTGATCTAAGACCCTAGCTTGAGGGTTAATGTAGGTAGTGATCAGGATAATAAGGGTTCTAGATCATGTGATCATTCTTCCCCTAACATAGATTTCCCCCTTTTTCAATGTATTTTTTATTTTTCATGTGTGTAGATATATACAAGGTTTGGATATTGAAATGGACCTATGACAAGCTCTATTGACTTCTATTATCCAAAATTTTGTATACAGACTCACACTGAGGTAGCAGACAAAACTTAAAAAGCTCAGATCTCTTTGATAATAGTGGAAAAGGTGGACTATAGTGCTAGTACCACTCCTATCCACTTTTGGTTCTCCTATATAACTATAAAATGAAGGCTAGATCTATATTCATGACATTATCCTAGTATTTCACCTCAATTCCTAGCCCTTAAATCATCCATTTTAGTCCATTTTTAGATAAGTTCATTTCTCTTCATTATGAAAATTATTAGATAAAAATCTTTATTTTGCCATACTAAACTAGATTTTTTCCCTTACTCTAGACCCTTTATTGTTTAGGAACTAAACACTAGTTTCCCAATAATAGTAAAACATAATGAGTTCTATAAGACTTTTACATTACTTTTAGAAGAAGTAGGCTTTTTGTTTCTATCTTCATTATTGGGAAGAGGATATTTTTATATAATAAGATAAACAACAACTTGATTTAAAGATTGATTTTTTTTTTCATTTCATAGGATTTAAAATTTATGTCATATGCTTGGTTACATTTGTGAATGAGTGATTCATGATCTAATTTTGGGCCCAAAATAAAATCTATAGCTAGATTATGCAATTTTATATAAGTCTCAAGAGATTGGCCCCAACTTACATGAAACCAACAAAATTTGTTTGGATCATAATATGATTTCAGTGGGTGATTGTGTTCATGATATCATTATAGAGGCCTTGGAAGATGCTTTTGAAGTTTGGCTAAGGATAATGGTTTATGGACTTTGATATTATTTTTTTGAAAATATGTAGGATTAGGAGTGTTTTTTGGATGGGAAACATGCTCCATAGTATTATTACTATTAATGGATCGAATGTTGTGAATAGTAAGCTCCTTCTGTGTGTGAGGTGAACAAGGGTGTTCCTCTTAGTTCCACAGTAGTGCTAAGTGTGGGTGCTAGTTTTGGAGAATCAGAAGGGTTCTTCAAGGGTGTAGGATCTTTGTCAGTAAGTGTGCATGGCTACGTTAGGAGATCTACATGGGTAAGTAAGATCATTGATCTACAGGTGTATGTGTGTGCATGATCTAGGTTTGTAGGTGTGCAGAACCAGATTGATTTGAAAGTGTACAAGATCAGTGAGGACAACAACACAATAGGGAGTAGAATCAGGTAGGATCTACTTGGAGTATAGTGTGTACTTAGAAAGAGAGCAAAGAGGAAGGAAAGGTAGTTCCTTCCATAAGTGAGATCATTTGGGTTGCAGGTTGTTGCAGTTCAGGGGAGATCTACTTAAAGTATGATTGTGTACTTGGAGTGTGTGGAGCACTTGTGGAGTGCGTGGAGCACTGGTGTACTGGCAGTAGTGGATATTGACTGGTTGGAGGTGAACACCAAATATATGTTTGAGTTGTGTGTTGGGACTGTAAGAGACAAAGATTTGAGGAAAGAAGTATTGTACACTTGAGGTGTGGGAAGCCTCTGTAAGGTGGAAGAGTGTGGCGTCTCTTTATTGTATTCTTTTCTGTATGAGTATTAATACAAGTTGTGTATTTTCTCTCATATTCTATGTTGTTTCTGGTTTCTAGTTACTTGTTACTTCTAGTTAATTCTAAATCTTAAGTTTCTTGTATATGGTAATCAATTGTGTGCTTCCATGGGTTCCTAACACTAGATGGGTCACTTCGCATGGTTTTTACACCTCTAGTATTTAGATTATTAGATGTAGCTCAAATTTGTCAAAATATAAAATGATTCAGACTACATGGGTCACTCAACATGGTTTTTACACCTCCAGTATTTAGTAAATCAGATTTAACTCAGATTGGTCAGAATATATAGTGATTCAAATAATATGGGTCATTCAACATTACTCAAGACATTTAGAGGGATATACCTTCAGTTTATAGATAGACAGACTATTTAGATAAAGTGGTTCAAATTATATGGATTCATAGTGACTTTGATATAGTTTTAGACTTAGATACTATATTTGGGGTCATATACATACTACACATCTCACACATACAACTTCATGCAACATGACATAGTTCTAGGACCATATAGTAAATTATAGGAATATTACAAACCACATTGTTTTCATATGTAATTTTATGCCTGGGACATGGCATGATGTCTCATATCATATGTGGTTATACATATTTCCATATTATATAGATACATCACTCACATATTAGATTTAAGGGAATGACACAAATGTTCATGTTCTTCATCATTAAAGATTATATAGATTGAAATGGTAAGACATGCCATTATCTTCTTGCATACTTATTAGAGTTTAAATTACACCAGCTATACCCAAGTTATCAATAGGTTGGAATATATAGCCATTTTCAGTGGTTGGTCCATGAAATTACCTATACCCAAACTATATGAGTTTGTGTAGGAGAAAGGGTAGACATTGGTTTTAGGCCTCTAAAATCTTCATAGTTCTAGTTAATTATTTAGAGTGGGGGGCATGATTTTTTTATCTTCATAGTATACAAACTCTATGCACACATTCCAAATTACATGAGTTTATGTGGGATAGAGGGTAGACATTAGTTTTTGGACTTTGAGTATTGCTCATTTTTAGCCAGATTCAATATAAGGGGAAAGTGTTGTCCTGCTTCTCCATGAATACATGAATTCCACTTTTAGATTTAGTATAGTGTAATTCATTTCATGGATTCCTTCTTTCTCCAGGCACTATTTGGCTCTCCATCCACTTCTTTGGCTAGGAAGTGAGTTGGACTCTTTTTCATCACACTTATCTCCACACAAGTAAGTTCAGGTATGCATTTTCTTTTCTTTCTTTTACTCTAGTATTTCATTTAATTGCATCACTAGATTAAAATGGGGGAAAATTTATACACCCTAAATTGGTCAAGACACGAGACATATCATGTATTTTCACAGTCTGCTCATAGGAGACTCTAATTAGAGAATATGAGTTTTGTTCATATTTAGACATATCTTTTGTTTTACTCATCCTATTTTCATTTCATGCTTTAGACACCTTTTTTCTTATTTCTAGTCACCCTTATAATTCTATAACCTCATTCCACCTCATCCAAGTTAGGTTTTCTAGGCCCTTTCCATCCCCCTAGGTTTTTTTAGCTAATGACAATATCACCCAACTAGGACTATAACACCAGTGCCATTAGTGTCCATTTCCAATGCTCTTTCTAGGGTCATTTTTAACTCCAATGATTAGTTTCTTTCATGATATGAGTCCTAACCCCTTTCTTAGCTTCATCTATAATTTTTCCCATGTTAGCCAAATGTGATTAAAGTTCCAAAAATCAAAATAAAGAGTCTCCTATATAAAGGAATACATAAGACATTTCATATCTATTACTTACTACTTTGGCATGTTACATAATAAAAAAATTCATTTAGTAGTATAGTTCAATATTTTGCATCACACATAGAATTGCATGCTTGATCAAAGAAGGGCTTAGGCAAAATTCATTCTTTCATCTACCATGCATGTTGATTATGCACATTTATTAAGGGAGAACTACATTTGATCTAAGACCCTAGCTTGAGGGTTAATGTAGGTAGTGATCAGGATAATAAGGGTTCTAGATCATGTGATCATTCTTCCCCTAACATAGATTTCCCCCTTTTTCAATGTATTTTTTATTTTTCATGTGTGTAGATATATACAAGGTTTGGATATTGAAATGGACCTATGACAAGCTCTATTGACTTCTATTATCCAAAATTTTGTATACAGACTCACACTGAGGTAGCAGACAAAACTTAAAAAGCTCAGATCTCTTTGATAATAGTGGAAAAGGTGGACTATAGTGCTAGTACCACTCCTATCCACTTTTGGTTCTCCTATATAACTATAAAATGAAGGCTAGATCTATATTCATGACATTATCCTAGTATTTCACCTCAATTCCTAGCCCTTAAATCATCCATTTTAGTCCATTTTTAGATAAGTTCATTTCTCTTCATTATGAAAATTATTAGATAAAAATCTTTATTTTGCCATACTAAACTAGATTTTTTCCCTTACTCTAGACCCTTTATTGTTTAGGAACTAAACACTAGTTTCCCAATAATAGTAAAACATAATGAGTTCTATAAGACTTTTACATTACTTTTAGAAGAAGTAGGCTTTTTGTTTCTATCTTCATTATTGGGAAGAGGATATTTTTATATAATAAGATAAACAACAACTTGATTTAAAGATTGATTTTTTTTTTCATTTCATAGGATTTAAAATTTATGTCATATGCTTGGTTACATTTGTGAATGAGTGATTCATGATCTAATTTTGGGCCCAAAATAAAATCTATAGCTAGATTATGCAATTTTATATAAGTCTCAAGAGATTGGCCCCAACTTACATGAAACCAACAAAATTTGTTTGGATCATAATATGATTTCAGTGGGTGATTGTGTTCATGATATCATTATAGAGGCCTTGGAAGATGCTTTTGAAGTTTGGCTAAGGATAATGGTTTATGGACTTTGATATTATTTTTTTGAAAATATGTAGGATTAGGAGTGTTTTTTGGATGGGAAACATGCTCCATAGTATTATTACTATTAATGGATCGAATGTTGTGAATAGTATCATAGGTATCAATAATGCCATCACTAGTATCATGACATTTTTTTTAATTATTAATAAGCATACGAGTGCCTGTGATAGGTTGAGATGGTTCAAATCGGTGCATGAGAAAATATTATCACTTAGGTTGGTCAATGGTCTCTTACAAAGTTCATGGAGAGAGAGAGTCCTAACCCAATATTTTAACTTAGGGTAGGGATCATTAGTGAATAGGTGGAAGAGGTTATCATCCACCATATTATGATCACATTTTTTAGACAAGGTTTTCCATTGTTTGATGAAATCTTATGTTGTTTCAGTCTCAAGTTAATTTATAATTTCTAAAATGAGTTAATTTATTCTTGGGAATATCACTATTTTTAAATTCTTGGACTAATGAGTTAACCAATTTTTCAAGGTTAGTGATAGAATGGATCTTTAGTTGATTATACCAATCTGAAACATCTCTTTAGAGTGTTCTAAATAATAGTTTGGTAGTGATAAAGGTATAAAGTTTAACCCAGTCTTTATAGAGGTTACCAAATGTCTTTAAGTGTGTTGTGAGATCAGTAGACCCATTATAAGCTATGGTAGGTGTGATTCCCCTAGTGTTGATATTAGCAATTTGAGGTACAAGAGGTTCATTTTGTAGTGTTTGAACATTTTATTAATGAGGGTTGCTTGAGGAATAAGGTTACTATGGTAATCCTTAAGGGTTGGTGGGGGGAATTAAAATTTTACACTCCACATAAAACCTATTAGGATTTATTTTTAAGGTTAATGAGATGGTTTATCATCTACATCATTTGATTTACATTAATGGTTTTAAAAGTATGCATTTTATTTAGTTTTTTTAATAACATTTGATGACTTTGGGGAGTGTTTTGACTAGTGTGTGTAGCATGTAATGTATTGATATTGGTATTAGTATATTTAGTTACACTATGAGTATCACCATGTGTTGCACTAGTCACATGAGAAGCATTGGTGTAAAAGGAAACACTAGTGACATGGTTATAATTATTAGCAAAAGATGCACTAGTGGCATGATTAAGGATAAGGGTCTTTAGAAGAGTCCCATTATAAGTTGAACCTACCATGTTAGTGGATATACTTGGGATGGAGGTTGAATAAGTCATAAAAGTTTATGTCATGGGATGTGAAGGATACAAAATATATGGAAAAGGTTTAGAAGAAAAGAAAATTTCTCCCTCAAATCTATGAGAAAAGGTAAGGGAGGGTAAAAGAGGTTCTTATACTTGAGGATCTATCATAAAATTATAAATAGTTAAAGGGTCCTTTCATCTATGTTTAGTAAATTTGTTAATGAATAATAGTATTTAAGGTGTGTACTCTAACTCAAAATCATATTATAAGGAGAATAAAGGATTGTGAACAAATGATAAATGAGGAAAAGTCTCATAATTGGTAATGTGAGTGGCAACAAGAACATTGATTTCATCAAAAGTGGGAACCACAACATTTCTCTTGGGAAACCTATTAGGATTGGTAAGAATCATCATATTTTTTAGATTTAACTCTATATTATCCTAAAATATTAAATTAATGATGAGTGAAAGAGGCTAAAAAGTTGATGGAAATAATCAGTTGATAGGATATAAAATCATACATATTGACAATGTTTTGTAAAGTAGGAAATAAAATAGGGAATAATAAGATGCATTCTTACAATTAAACTATACACTTATAAATAGGAAAAATAATAGGATAATAAGATACACAAATGGATAGGTTTACTATGTGTGGTAGAGGGAAGAATTAAATAAGCTAACAAAGATACATCATTAGATAAAGTGATTGTGTACTGAAGCTAAACAAGATGAATAGTCTGTAAGAGACTGTATTCATAGGGATGATAATATTCTAAAAATATAATTTTTTTACAATATAATATCTAAGAACATAAAAATAAACAATTAAGAAATTTCATCGATGTGATTGATCCAATTAGAATACACAACACAAACCTTACACTAACACTAGATAATATAAGTTTTACAATATAAAATACAATGATTAAAGAGAAAGAAACAAATTGAGAGTAAATCATAACTAATTGGTCATTAATAAATATTTTTAAATTATAATATCATTTGGAAATAATTTTATGGGAAGTTAGTTATAAATAAAGAACTAGGAAGAAATCTATGGATGGTTTTAGGTAGTTTAGGCTAAAAAGGATCTATATTGGTGATGGTATTGTCTTGCTATTAGGGGTTACCCCCTCACTTCACAATCACATAATGATAAGGGTGTCATGTGTTTTCCAAATATATACCATCAACCATGTATTTATACATGACAAAAAAATGAATTTGCCTTCCCCCTTAGTGATGAAATCTAAGTAGGTAGGCCTTGGGAAGAAATTTTTTTAATTTTTTTTGTGTAAAGTGATTTAGAAGTGTGTGAAAAAGAGGAAAATAGTGTGACTAAATAGGTAAATTAAAACACCACATAATTAATCTATGTTTATCAATCTAATTATGCAAATGACTCAAATTGAATGTGAATTAATTACTAGTAAAACTAGTTAATTTCTTTTATTGTGAAGAGTACATAGTTAGTTAAGGTGACGTTGTGTGGAAATGATATACAAAAAATTTGATAGTCTTGCTTCTATTTTACATAATTAAGATATATAAGAACATATTTAAATAGGTTTATTCTATCTTCTAAATATAAGATAGGATGTAAAACTATGTCAAGCTAGTTAACCCAGTTTGGTCTAGGGTTGCCATTTTATAGATTGTAAACTTGTGAAAAATGGTATTCTAAATGAAGAAATAAATTAATAGAGAGATTAATTATGAACCTTGGTGATTTTAAAGATGCTTAAATTGTAAAATTTTATGCTATGATACTCAAATTCTAATTAAATATTTTATAAACAAAGTTGATTGGATCAACGAAGTTTGTAAAACCTTTATGTTGAAAACATATCTAAAAATAGATTTGACTTGATCAACTATGTTTACAAACATGTATGATGAAATTAAATAATTTTGAGTGTATTTTAATGGTTATAATATGTATTAAATATTATAACTAAAGAATAAAATTTTGCCAAGCTTGATCAATCTAGTCACTTGTATTTGGAGAAGATCTGTAAAGATAAAATAAAATCATTTGGGGTGATTATGTGTTAAACTTGTACACAAAATATTAGAACTATACTGATATATTTGATATAGTAATATAAAAATTAAAGTATATAGTATGATGATAAAATGAATGCATGAATGAAAACTTACAAGGGTTTGCTTTACATTAGGTTCACTAGAATATATACCAAGGAAAATGTAGATGACCTATTAACCAATGTTACTTTAGAGAATATAAATCATACTTAAACTTTTATTTGTTGATGCGTTATATATTTAGGTTCATGAACAAGATGGATATTCTAAACCTAAACAAGGGATATCTTACAATAATAACATCACTATAAAGGGTTTCAAATGATCTAGTTAAGTAACACTATGAAATAATGCTAGCTAGGTCCTATGTTTTCATATTCACTAAGTAAATGAAAAGTAAAGTATAATATAGTACTTACCAAATATTTTAGCACAAATAGGTTTAATAAATATAAAAAAATAAACATGCATATAAGATTTACACTCAAGTCAATGTATAGGAAATCGTAATGCATGGGAGAGAATACAAATGCTAATCTATATAATCTTACAAATGAGGAAAAAATTAAGAATACTTACCTTTGAATTCAAACCCACCAAGCCTAAATATATCCCTTGGCCAAAGTGTTTCAAAATATGTTGTTATGACATGTAAGGATAACAAGGATATGCCAGTTTTAGGCTATATAACTTTTCTATGCATCCAAAATACGTCTCCATAAGATAAGATCCATATCTCCAAAGAAAGTATTGATACCCTAATAAATTTTCTTCAAGTAGAATGGTGGATAAGTGGATTTTTAATATAATATTATTCTTCTTATCTTTCTAATAAATGACATAAATGGATGTGTATATCTAGCTAAATCTAACCCTAAACATTTCTAAAAATTTAGTCGATAGGGTCGACCCAATTTGACTCTATATTGTTATTTCATAAAATTAAGCTATGTCCTTGTATAGGCTAGCTAAGGTTGACCTAGACCTTTAATTTATTTTTAAAAAATTAAATACAAGGTGATCTCAAGTCGATAGTGTACTATAAAATGTCAAAAAGGGTTGTAGGCTTAGGAAGGGGCTACAATAGTGAATTGCTTGGAGGATTGTGTAAAAGAGGAGGCAAGGCTTAGGGAAGTACATATAAGGAGGTTGTGTAGATATAAAATGGTAGTATATGGGACAACAATCCTTTAAATCATCAATGGTATACCCATCCCTTTCTTTGTGCACCCTTTAAAGCATGCACTCAGAGAGATTGAGACTCGATGGGTTCTTACAAGAGAACAAACATCAATAATTGATAAAAATTGAAAATATTGTGTATAAATAAAGCATTAGATTTTGGTTTTTATTAGATCCTTTTTTTTTCTACAAATTAATAAGTTATAACATATTTATGGTTATAACTATCTTACCCATATTCTATTAGTAGGAAAAATAGAGTCCTTATAGTTACCTTTGAGATACACTATAAATATAATAGTAATATATAAAACATAATATCTTTAAGAGTTATATTTTTAACATTAAAAATGTTTCCAAAAATGACTTGGGATTATTTATAATTTATCTTCACATCTCCATTTAAATTTGACATGTACATGCAAAATTGGAATCTTTTCTAAGTTTATGTTAGAAATTACTTGACAAAATAGATAATAATGACTCTAAAATCATAATAAATATAAATAGATAATATTATACATTAAATAAACATTGAGTCCTAATATTGGCATCCAAATCCAATTTAAGGAAGTTTAAATAGGAGGAAAAGGAGGTTATTACTTAGATATGATGAGTCATATTATGAACTCATAATCTCTCCCACACTTAAAATCTTACAATTCCTCTTGCAAGATATGACCTCCATCATTTCTTGGTAGGTTTCATATTCATTAGGGTCTAACTGATATCATAAAAATCATAATAGGTGTCATAGATTTGATGATTTTTATTGGCATGGCCCTTGAATTCCATGACCTTGGATCATCATTTCTCAAATTGTTCCAGTCCATACGGTGATGACTTTATCCATACAGACATGGGATTTATTATCAATGGAGGTCTAAACCTCATACCAATCCATTCATTTCTAAATTTTATCATCATTTCCATTTTGGATTTATCACTCTTGAAGCATAAACTTAAATTAGTAGGGAAAATGACTTCTCTTATTTTTAAAGGGATATTTAATGTATCCCATATTTTATCACATGCAACAAGAGTTGTATTTTAGATTATTTCAAGTGAACTCCTTAGAGTTAGTGGACATTTTTTTAATTTTTTTATATTGGAGAGGTCTAAAAATTTATGTTCCACCTTTAATCAAGTTATTTGTGTATTGATCTCTAATCCCAATGGCATATACCAATCTCCTAAAAATTGGAATGAGTTTTTTTGGATTAGGGAATTAAAACATCATGATGATCCCTTTGGTTTTTACTTAAAAAATGCATTCCTTAATCCCATTACTCCAAGTAATTTATTTCTACAAAGTATAAATATATGACATGATGTGAACTTCTCACACAAACAAGTTGATTAAGATTGATGAAATATACCCAAGGAGATAGTTTTGTAAAATTAACTCACACAAAATATTTTGTTAGTCAAGTGAAATGTAAAAATAGGCTTCTAAAAACTCATTTTCATTTTCAAAATCATGAGGCAATTGACATTATATTATAAGAAGCTACCATATATATAATTTCCTATAGGAAGAGGCAATATGCAGAACTAGGCCTTCTCTAGGTAGGCAATTTTTTTCCTATCTCATAAGCTTGTTGTAATATGGACTTAACCTTTTCCTTTTATTCTCTTATTTCTATATTTCCCCTTTAAAAAAATTTAATTTAGCTTAAGGTTTTTTTATTTTTCATCCCATGCAATCATTATGTTGGTATAAACTAATCTATTTTGTACAGTCTAATCTTATTGGGCTATAGGGGATGCTAAGGGGGATTTTTATTTTATTTATGTTACCTAATAAATTATGTTATAATTATTAAGAGACTATATTTTAATTTATTTTATCTCTTGTTTCAAATAATAAATGATTAATTTCTTACCTTAGATTAGTTGTTTTAGGAAGATAATTTATTCTTAGTGTTGCCTAATGGTTGCCTCAACTTGATAATTTCATTTCATGTTGCATTTAATTCTCTTCATTAAGACTGGTAGATTGATCTTAATATTTAATAATTATGTCCTCTCCCTTATCTATAGCTGGTCTAGAATAATTAGGGTGAATAAGATCTTCCAAGGTTTCATTTATTGTTTATCTCATGTCTATAGGCTCTTCCCTTATTCTTACTTATCCTAGTGAATCTATGGATATGTCTTCCATCATTTCAGCCATAGCTACAAGTTTTTCTATGCCTATGAAGTTTTCCCTCATCTATGTTAGTATTTATTCTTGTTCATGATTGTAGGTTTATCAAATTCAAGTTCTCCATCAGTCCTCTTAATAATATTTTATTTATTTAATCTCTCTAATATTTCAACATTATCTTTTTTTGTTAACATCATCATATTAAGAGAGGATGAGTATTATTATTATTTTTGGCATGCTTTATAATTTATAATCCCTTATTAGAGTATTTATTATATCACATATTTTTAATTGTTTAAGCCTAGGGATATTTGAAACTTCTTATTCAGTTCCATAAATTTCCATTATTGGAATGGCTTTAACAACTATTTTTGGGATTACACTTGATGTGGGTTCAAAGGCCTCTTTATTATTCAATATCCTTCTTATATATGGATCAAAATATGTTATTTCTATGATTATTCCCCCTTTGAAACTAGATTTGTGTGTGATAAGAAAAAATAATGGTTTAGTCTTACTATGATATTTTTTATTCTACTTACCTTCTATAAATGATTTCCATTTGGCCTCTTTGTATACATTTTTTAGAAAATGATGTTGGTAAATCAATTGGCTTAGTCTATGATGCTTGATATATCCTACTCCTTAGAAATATTTATCTACCATAACCTAAATAATACCATGGATAAAGCGATGTAAGTTTATACTCTAGTAAGGTTTGTCTTTTCCATGGTGGATATGGTTCAATATCCTCATTGAATATCCAAATACAAACCCATATTAAGAATCACATATGATAATTTTGATTACCCAAAAAGGCTATAATCCTCCATGGATCTATAAAACTCTCTAATTTAATACCCTTGGTTACCTTTTTAAAATTATCTTCTATAGGTTCATATTCTCATGAAACATCCAATATTGATAAAATGCCAACAAACAAATTACCTTTTCTTGTATTATCAATGGTATATCAAATTCCTATAAAATAAAATAAAATCTAATAATTCTCCCACCTACTACTGGTTTATTAATTAAGTATTTTATAGATAAATGGGTTGTATATAGATACTTTGTATCTAGTGATATAGTTATGGAACTTGTTTATATTATAGATGAAAAAAATGAATAATTTTTTAGTATTTTTATAGCTTATTTTAGTAGGATTTAAGTTTTTTCTGCTATACTAGATAACATACATCTTACCTTCTTCATATTTATATCCAAGAACTAATCCAATCATACTATTAGAAGCATATGTATAAATATGTAAATTTTGTTCCTATTTAACCCCCATAAGTATTGGATCAGAGATCAATTTTTAATTTATTATTTCAAATGACTAGTTTTATTTTTTAGAAAAAAATAAATTTATTATCCTTTGTGAGAAAAGATAGAATGGATGTTGCAATTTTGCTAAAGTTTTCAATGAAATGTATATAATACCATGAATATTACAATAATATTTTAATATAAGTTTAGTTTTTAGGTGGAGACAAGTGTGAGATGAATTCAATATTTTAAGGATCTACTTAAATTATTTAAGTGGAATATAGTGGCCTAGGATAATACCTTGATATACAATGATTAGACATTTTTCATGGCTTAAATATATATGATGTTATTCACACCTATTCAATACTATGTATAATTTTTATAAAGATTCATAAAATGAATTACCATGAATATTAAAATAATCCATCTATACTTTAAAACTACTATTTAAATTATAATAAAATTACAAGAACTACTCTTTGTAAAGTGGTAGGTGCATTACATAACCTAAAAAATAGAACTTTATATGAAAATGTTTCCTAAGGACATGTGAAAGTAGTTCTATCATAATTATCAGGGGGTACTCTTATTTTATTGTAGCCAATAAATCCATTTAGTAATGAAAAGTATTTATTTCCAACTAGATTGTCTAAAATTTGATCAATGAAGGGTAAGGGAAAATAGTCTCTCATTGTTGATTTGTAGAGTTCACTATAGTCTAAAAAAATTATTAATTTTAATTAGTTTTAGGTAATATCACTAAGGTAGAACCTCAATGACCATATAAAATTAGGTATATGAATCTTAATTCTAATAAATTCTCAAATTTAGTTTTGACCATGTCTCTTAAATGTTGGTTTTATTCTTACTTGGGGTTGTCTAACTGATTTGGCATTCTAAGTATAAATATGGCGGGTACATAAATTAGGATGAATAAATTTCATGTACATATAATAAAAATAAAAATATTTTTTATGTGTTTTCATAACATCAAATATATGGTTTTCCTGATTATTAGTTAACCATTTATAATTATATGTTTGCCTAGTTGTACTAGAATGTGTTTTGTGCTTCGATGTAATGAATTAATTTGCCTATATTCACTCATAAAGTAGTTAAAAATATAGGGATGAGATAAAAAAAAATGTGTAAGGTTTTTATTTATTTTTAAAAATATTAAAATTCAAGAATGAATCCTGGTAGAGGGTAGCGAAAGGTTGTAGGAAAAGGTCTTTGGTTGCTTTGTGACCAATTGAATACACTCTACTAGTTAGATAGGTCATGTTTAAGAGCATATTTATAATTGGTTTGATCATAATTTAGATCCATATTGGTGAAATATGAAGCTATATTAGTTCCCTCTAGATTCCCTTTATCAAGGTTTATAATTTTTTTCTTCTAATTCATTTGCCTAATATTTCACTTTAACCTTTTCTAGAGATGAAATGATATTAATATTATCTTTTGATTTACCTAACCATATGTGATATAGAGGGTCTAAATAAATACTTTTTAGGTGAATATAAAGAAATATTAGTTGATTTTAATCCATTTTATATTTTCATATCCTTTGTTATACAATGTATAAAATAAGCAATTATGGTTGACCATGGCCTACTTAGAACTAGTAGATATACCAATTATTGTTTTTTTGGTTAGATTATAATAAATTATATAGGATATTATCATTAATATATTATAACAAATAAATATTATTCAACTTATAATTTTTAAATTGATAGATCAACCATTTTTAGTATTGTGGATGTTGGTTATACACTAGTTAGAGATATTGTTTTTAATGTATCTTTAGTTGTTATAGTAATAGAAACACATAGATCCACTAACACATTATTTATCTCTTTATTACCATTTGATATATTAATGACCATACTTTTAGGTTCTTCATACTTTTTTAAGAGACATTTTCCTACTATGAGATCATTTATCTTGCCATTTTCTTTTATGGTCTTTGGATATTGTTATTTACTTCTTGGAGTTTTGACACATGGTCCCTTAATAAATCTATTATGCTATAAAATTTCACTTATTTATTGTAGGAGATGAATCTCAATGCTTACCATTTTAACTTTTCAACTAGTGTATATTCATCCTTATGTTCAATTTCTTTAAGTCTTTAAGGAAATGGTATTGGTTATGGGACAATATAAGATGTGTTTTACTAAACAGGAGAAGTGCTTTCCTGATATTGTTTATTTTCCTTTATTTGTTCATTAATAAGAACATTCTCTTCCTCCCTATTGGGTATTTAAATAATAGTTAATTATGAAAGATTAGTTAGTTTTTTCTTGAATGTGATTTAACATTTCTACAATCTATAAAATTTAATCCCATTGTTTCTTCTTATTTTGCATTGTAGATAGGAGCTCCCTACCTATTATTCTTTGGATTAAACACATGTCGAGTAGATAGTTGTGGTTGGTTTACTTTCTCATTTTGAGTTTTTTGAGCTACATTTGGGGGAAGTGGTAGAAAGTCATATGGATGTTTTCAGAATCTCCTTTGTTGATTTATTTGAGATACTCATGGCTGTGAAATTTTTTGAGGCATCCATCGTGGACCATGCCATGGTTGACCATTCCATTCTTGAGGTGACCAATAAGGTTGTTCTTTTACACACATAACATTTTAAAAAAATTTAACAATTATTGATGTTTTTGCTCTTATAGGAACCTGTTGAGTCTAAATCTCTCTGAGTGCATGCCTTAAATGGTGTACTAAGAAAGGGGTGGGTAGAACATTGGTGCTTCACAAGATTATTGTTTCTTGTACCACCACATGAAACTAACACAAACCTTTCATATACACTTACCTAAGACTTTACACCTCCATTACACATTCTTATAAGTAATTCATATCCCATACCTAAGCCAAAATATATTTTTGTCATTTACCAAAAAAATCACATGGGTCAACCTTGTTGTTAGAAATGATCATAATATGGGACTAGGCTAGCCTAATAGACCTCATTAAAGACCTAACTAATTTATTTATTAAATAACTAGGTTAAATGGGTTAACTATGTTGACTAAAACTTTAAAAGGGTTTAGGGTTATATATGGATATATAAACACATCCCTTTTTGCGTTTTCATTAGAGATAGAGATAATCATTCATTTGCACTTCTTTACAATATGATTTGCCACCAATATACTTGCGGATTCATTGATTAGGGTTTATAATTGGAGAGAATAATCTTGTCTTGTGGAAAATTATTAGATTCATAGAACTCATATAGCTTAGATATTACCTATCTTTGCAATCCTTACAAACCATAATTTACAAAGCACCATTGGCCAAGGGAGAGATTGATCCTCGATGGTTTCATCTTCAAGGTAAGTATATCCTAACTCTTATTACTCTATTTTGGTAGATATAAGTATCATAAGTAATGGATTGTGTATTTCTCCATGCATTAGGATTACCTATATATTAACTTAATTAGAGTTATTCCTTACATGTTTAATTTTATGTTTGTTATCCCCATTTATGACCACACTTTGGTGAGCATTAGAATAGTTTTCATTTACTTTGTATTTACTTTAATAAGAAAATAAAGGACCTAGATAGGATTATTGTGCTGTATTGATTTAATAGAGGATTTGAAACCCTCTCTAGTGATATTTTGTGGTAATATACCCTTAGGTATAACATATCCATATTGGTCATGACCTCAATTATCTAAATGTTCCAACAAGTGGAAGTGCTAGTGTGGTTTATCTTATTTTAGTTGTGATTGATTTATAGAGAAGCTTCACTTTCAATTGGCATATACTTCCAACTATTGTGGAGGTGCTTGAGAAATCTATGGCCTAGTCCATTTATTACTAGCCCAATTTGAAGGAGCTCTAGGAAAAACTGATTTGGGTATTAGTTGTATGAAAATTTATTTCCTTGTCTTTACCCTATGTAATTAAGCTCCTCCTTAGGATGATTATTTTTAAAAAGTTCACATTTTATAATAATGAGAATATCACATTTATCTTTTTGTGATTAATTTCATAAATGGAATAAAATGTTGCTTTATCAATAGGGAAATCCCTTGATGGGTGTTTATCTCTAATCCTAGGGTGATATATGGATATGGGCTCATTTTTTTTTTAGATTACATCTAACATGGTGTTAAAATTTATGAAAATTATAATTTTAAGTATAAAAAATCTTCCATAAGATGGTTAAACTCATTACTTTTTATAGTTTTTATTTTTCTAACACTCACCATTGTCTTAGAGTAGCTTTTGTGTAGTTTAACAATGTCATTGAATCCTGGTTTATTTATGTCTCTCTATTCCATGAGATTTAAATATTATCTAGAATCATCATTCAATCCCCTAAATCAAATTTTTCTTTATTATCTCTTAATATAACACACTCCCACTTCTCTTATGGATACAAATGAGTCTATCAAGAGAATCCTCCATATTGTCATCTTATTTTTATTTCACTATAAATAATTCTTCCCTGTAGTCCCTTACTAGCAGTAGTCATTATATTTGTCTAAAAATTAAATTTATATTTTTGTCCATGTGTTGATGGAATTAAATTGTAATTTCATGAACCATCTCATGGTTGCATCATTTAGTATGGATGGAAAGAGTTTCAACTTCTGATTATCATTTTTGTAGTCATAGGTTTGACAAACCAATTTGAGTCTGAATAAAATTTGATGATGATCCTTAGAATACACTCCCATAAAATTTAAAAGGATGGATGGAGATGTGTTTTTCATGTGATAATTCTCATATATATATAATACATTATTATAAGTGAGGGTTCTTTATGAAAGTGGATTTATGGCATTTGGATTTAATACATTACCATTTCTTTCTCCCATTTTTTCCCATTGGATAGTATAGGTAGTCCTTATAGGTGGTATGGGTTCAAATAAAGTAATTACAAGTCTATTTGATTGAGATTACATATCAAATATATATCTTATGACTTATTTTATCCTATCTTACTATCTATGAAATGATGTACCTACTTCTAAGGATTCATCCCAAGGTTCAAGTGATGGGAATGGTGATTCTTATTCAATTTTGTAAAGTTCCCCAAGTATTTATTGACCTATAATTTATTCTTTCCCACTTTCTTATTATTGTTATTTGTTTCTACCTATGGCTTTATTTTTATTTTTTTAAGAATTTATCTTTAATTTGAGTCTCTTTATCTATTTGTAAATTTATTTTAGACTATTGAAAATAAATGCTAATCAATATGTATCTTTAATTATACCATTATAACACAAATTTCTTAGCAATGGCATAAAAATGATGAGTGCTATTTTTTCATCATTAGTCAGTTATATGTCATGTCAATTCATGTAGTTTTAAAAGGCTATATGCAATAAGGTATGCAATTTTATGGCTGAAATTTTCTCTTTTGTTTATGGGTGGGCGGGGGGAGAATTGTGGATCAACTAATCTAATTTAAACTATGGAATTCAAATTACTTGAAATCAAATTATAATCTATTTTTTATTTAGAAATAAGTGGCACTCTTTTATAATTGAAATTGATGGAAAGGAAAAACATACTACTAATCTAATTACTTGAAAGGAAATTACATTAATTGAAAATAGAGGAATTAGAGTGTTAATCATTAGTGGAATGTAGATTATTTGAGATAGAAAAAAGTAAGCACTCAGAAGGAAAGTTTTGACACATAAATTATTTTGAATGTAAATTATTGGAATTAAATACTATAATTAAACTACTATAAACATACACACAAACACACTCTTAGAACTTAAACACATTATTTTTTCTAAAGAACTTATAATAATCTCAAAACACATAGCAAAGCATAATATACAAATAAATACAAATAGATTATTCTTGCTTGGAATGAGTGGGCCCTTGATCCTCCCTAGAATGGGGTTAGAAACTATCAAGCATGGAGAAGATTCATGAAATCATCTTCTCATTAATATAGAAACAACTTATAATCATATACTAGAAATGGTATTGTTATAATCATATTATTCACATATATCTCTTATTTATATTAGTAAAAGATGTTTTAGATTAGAGGTAAAAGCAGGTTTTGAAGGGGCCCCGAAACCCTTTAATAGAGAGCAAAATAAGAACAACAATGCCCACAGGCAATGCCTAAAAAACACTATAGTGAGGTAGCAAAAATAGGTTTTGAATGGTCCTGAAACCATAGAGATACATCTGGTTAAAACCCAGAAACAGAAGTCTGGTGGAACAACAAACAAAAGCTAACAAAAGAAAAACAAAGATCAGTACCAGTTTCTTAACCAACAAGAAGGACCAGATTATTCATCCAGTTCCAATATCAAGTTCATGGCTTCTTTTTCTTTCAAAGCAGTTTCCTGGGTGGAAACCTCCAGCAAAGCTCCTTTTTATGTATCTTTCTTTCTGGAACTTTGCCTTGTCCTTTTGCAGGGACCCTCTAGTGCTTTGGTCTCCTCATTGGCTCATTTACCTATATTGATAGCAGCTGCACAAATGTTGGACTTTACTTCCTCCATTTTCTTTCTGTTATCCTTTATTAACTCCCGGAGGTTGTTTTCATGAGCTTTGAGCTTCACAGGGATCTCGCTTAACTGATTTTCCATGTTGTTTATTTTGTTCCAAGCAGCTTTCAGAGAATCTTCCAAAGTTTCCACTTTTTTATTGAGATCAATGATCTCCCTACACAACCAGGAATCTAATTGGGAAGAAGACTCAGCTTTACTGTTAACCCAAGTCATAGGAGTGTGTATTTCATCATTCTGATTCTTCCCTCTCCAATCCTCAGACTTTTCATTTGGGCTATTCCTAGCTTCTTCAAAGAAGTCTTCTTGTCTCTTTTGTTCCCGCTCATTGATTCCATCTTCAATTTCCATCTCCATGTTTTGAATATTTTCCTGGACAAAGATTTCCTTTTCATTCTTTGAAGTAGGGTCCTCACCAGGATCTTCCTGGACAGTGTCATCCTCTGCCACTTTCTAGTTTTCCTCCATCTCTTATATTCTGGTAACAGAATCCTCCTCTATATTGACTTTATCTTTTTCAATATCATCAGATCCTTCTTCATCATTACTAGAGTTGGTGTCCCAGCTCTCTGTTCCATTTTCTTCCTCTGGTTTTTCCTCCTCAGGGTCTTCAATTCTCTCCCGACCCCTTTCTTCTTCTGCATTCTGTTTATTAGGACTAGGGATCTTAATTTTACCTCTTCTGCTTACATTTTCATTTTTTTTATTCCCTGTCAACTTATTTTTCCCCTGTTTGGGATACTTAACATATTAGTAAAAGATGTTGTTTATATTATACAATGTCTAAAATAGTTTTTAAAGGACAAAATAATAACCAAACAATATGAAATCCTAACCAATATTTATATTATTCCACTAAAATATCAATTCCATGATTTTAGGAACAAAAGGTGGAAAACAATAGATCTCATGTCTTGCATGATCTTTTTGTTCATGGTTGATGAATAAGATACAATGTCTTGATGATTATAACTATCTTAACCATATTATGTTAGTATTACAAATAAAGTACATATATTTACCTTTGAGAGACACTATAAATACAATAACTACATACAAAACATATTAATTTCAATAGAGTAATTATTAGCATCAAAAATACTTCCAAAAATGACTCAATACTCTTTAGAGTTTTTCTTTGCATCTTTGTAGTAGTCATGTTGTATTTTTAAAAATCCCATAGGGCTAACTAGTGGTCACTAGAGCTAGTCAACTAACTTCTAAGTCTAGATTGGTGACTTTTAGATCCATATTTGTGACTTTCATAGCCAATCTAGAGATCTCTAGAGCTGAGCAAAAAGTTTCAAAAACTACCATGTGGATTCCTTGGATCTTCAAAGTCTTCAAAACTACTACTTAGAAAATATTATGGCCTCCCAAAACATATCTTCTTGATTATATTATTTAATTTTGACATGTCCATGTAAATTTGGCATATTTTCCATGTATATGTTAGAACTTAGTTGTTAAAATAGATAAAAATGAATCTCAAAGCATAGTCAAGATAAAAAACTCACTTTATAATTTAAATCTATATTAAGTTTAATATTTCCATATAAATCCACTTTAAATAAGGGTAAATATAATGAAATAAAGGTCATTACTCAGATATGATGAGTAATATTATGGAGTTGTCAACTCTCATAAAAAATTATTGAAAGTACTCTTGTAATCTATGTTTTATACTATTCTCTTTCAAGTTCCATATTCTCTAGGGTATGACTAAGACCATAAACATCATAATAGGTGTCCCATAGTTTTGGATTTATATTGGCATGACCTTTGAATTACCTAATACTGGCTCTCTATTTATAAAATTATTATAGTATATGTTGTGATGATTTTATAAATAAAGACATGAGACTTAATATAAATGGAGGCATGAATTTCATACCAATAGATTCAATTACAAATCACTCATAGGTTTCTCTCTGGTTATGGCCCTATTTAAGAACCAACTTAAACTAGCAGGGTAAATGAATTCTCTTCCTTTTAAGGGGATATTTAGTGCATCCCATATTTCATCACATGAAGCAAGTGTTATATTAAAATTATTCTAAGTTAAATCCTAAAAATCAATGCCACTTTTATGCATGTTATTTGGGTATTTATATCTAATCATAGGGACATACAATAATTTCCTAAATATTAGTAAATATTTTTTGGATCATGGAATTTAGATCTCCTAATTAGCCCTATACATTTTAATTGAAAAATAATATTCCTCATTCCCATGACTCAAATAAAATTGATTCTAGAAAATATAAATATATACCCTGATCTAAATTCTCCCATAAAAATATTGATTAGGAAAGATGAAATATGTCCTAGGAGATAGTTATGCAAAAATATCTCACACAAAATATTTTGTTGGTTAATAATAGTAGGTAAATAGGCTTCTAAAAACTACTTGTTATTATAGAAATCATGGGGAAATACACATGATATTCTTATAATTTTTCATCTAGAAAATTTCTCCTAGAGGAAGAGACAATATCCATAAGGAGAGATTTTGTAGGTAAGCAATTTTCTCCCATCTCACAAGATTCTTGTAATATAGACTAGGTTGTTTTCATTTTTTCTATTACTTCCTAGAGTTATCCTTTACAAATTTTATTTTATTTTTTAATTTACCTTAAGGTTTTACATTTTTATTCCCAACTAATCACTATGTTAGTACAAACTATTTTAGTTTGTACACTTTGATATTTTTTTGCTACAAGTGCTACTAAGTAGGATTATACTTATATTTATTTTAGATAATAAATTATATCATCTTTATTAATAGAATTTATTTTAGTTTTTTTCAACTCTTGTTTAAAATTATAAATGGTTTCTTCCTTTTCTTTTAGTGGTTATTTGACAAAGGTAATTTATTATTGTTGGTACCTAATGGTTACCTCAACTCTTGATAGTGCCATTTCATGTTGCATTTCATTCCCTTCACTAGGACTAACAAGCTGATATTCCTCTTCCAAAAATGGGCCCTTCCCATTATCTATAGTTGGTATTAAAAAAAGGTGTGAAAAGATCCTCCAAGGTTTCAATTATACTTTTTCTCATGTATATAGGTTGTTCCCTTGTGCATACTTCTCCTAGTGCATATATTGTTGTGAATTCTTCCATTTTTACCATAGATGTAAGTTATTATATGCCTATTAATTACTCATTCATCTCTACTATTATTTATTATTTTGTAAAAATTGTAAGTTTCTCAAATTTAGGTGCCTTTAGTTATTTTAATAAGCTTTTCTTGATTGAAACTCTCCAATATTTTTGTTGCATCTTGTTATTTATTAAGATCATCATCTTCAAAGCAGATGAGTCTTCTTCTTATTTTTATATACATTTTTTATTTAGAATCCCTTATTAGATTATTTATTATATCACTTCTTCTCAAGGTTTTTCACTAAGGGATTTGTGAAACTTATTCTTTAGTTTTAAAAATATTCATTATTTGAATGACTCCAATGGCTAGTTCTAGGATAGCACTTGATGTGGTTAAAGAGACCTATTTCTTTTTAAATATCATTATTATTTATATCTATATAGATATTGATTAAAAAATTATTCCTTGTTTGAGACCATTATTATGTGATAATAAAAAATAATGGTCTTCTCTTAGTTTGAGATTTATTATTCTACTTACCTTCTATAAATGTCTACCATTCAGCCTTTTCATCCACCTTTTTTAGAAAATGATGTTGGATAATCAATTGGATCAACCCATGATACCTAATATATCCCACTCCTTAGACATATATATTTTTCATAACCTAGATAACACCATGGTGAAAGTGAGGTATGTTTACACACCACTTAGGTTTACCTTTTCTATGCTGAAAATGGATAAATATCCTAATTACATCTCCAAAGATAGACCTATATTGACTATCACAATTGAAAAACTTGATTAATGTTTAACACTATATTTTACATATGTTGGGATAGGGTTAAAAATATAAAAATAGTTGAATCACAAGGGTGAAAAACTAATCTATAGCATACCAATTAATTTCAAAATTAGATAAATAAAAAAATTTAATTATAATATTGATTTATGATAAATATAGAAAGTACCAGTTTTGAAAGATGTTAAATTAATTTCAATACCAAATATAAATGATGCTTGGTTAGGTATACTATGTGAAAATAGATTTGGATTGGAAATAGGTCAAAATTATGCAAGATAAATATTTTTGACTAGTCGTAAGATTATATAAATTTTACTTTTTTGGTTATAGACACTACTATTGGATATGGGCACTACTATAGATTCTAGTGTCTAATTATGATGGTGTCATATATATAATAGTGAATGGATTTTGATTCAATACACTTTATCGTTATAGGTTTTCTATTTCATTTATAATGATCTATTCAAGTTTAGTAAATACATTGTCTCTCTTTGCTAATTAATCAAACCCTAGCTCTTTACCCTTAATTCACCCTTATAATGAGTTTGATAAAAATGGATTAGTGGGATCAACATGTCAATATAACCCAAAAGACCACTATATCAATCAGTGAAACATACATATCCAATACTACAAGGAGGGCCTTGGACATATGTAGTTCTCCCCTATGTGTGGAACTATGTGTGAAAAAGGGTGCACTATAATATTTGAATATTCATAAAATGATTTATCTTGTAAATTAATAATATCTCATGAGATGTTATTTGAATGATTCAGAGATATAATATAACTGATCGTATTCTTAATATAAAAATAAGGATTAATAGGGTAGAATAACTTGGTTGTGTAGTTCATTGATTTAGTTTTAGTAGGTGTTTTGATTGGTACTTTATGTATGAGGAATGAGAAGGATTAGAATTTTATTTATACCATACCTTATAAAAATATCTCATGGTAATGTTTAATAAGACATATAAGCCAACCCATATGCTTCAAAACATTTACAATTTAGATGAATTTTGGAAACTAGACACTAGATAAGGATATACACTCTACCATTAGTGGTAGTGTCCCTTTACCCTAATAGTGTCTATAATTCTATAAAATAGGTATGTATATAAAATTTATAGTGAAAGGTTTTTATTAGGTATTAATCTTTATTTATAGTGAAGGATACCTAGGTCATCAAAATGATATGGATTAAACTAAGAGAAAAGCATTTAGGCATAATGAGATGGATAATGTGAGACTTTAAGGAATAGGGTGGTCAAAAACTGAAGTATACATCCTTGATTGATATTTTTCAAATGTAAAAAACTAAGAATATATAAATATTTATTTTTATTATCTACATTTCCCCTTTAATATAGTAATGCATAAGGATGTAATAACTAGTTTAAAAGAAATGAATTTATGCATGGGTGTGTAAAACACACCTTGGCTCTGATTGAGCCCACATTAAGTTCTTTTTTAGTGTGTGACCTATAACCAAGATCTTGTTGTAATAAAAATCATTATATAAAATATGAAATTTCAAATAATTTAAATTCTTAAAAATAAAGAGAAGAAACAAGGAGTATATTTATGTGTGAATGCAACCATGTTTCCTCTTTACGTTTTGACTTATTAAAGATGCTTACTTATGAATAATTGTATATGAAAGAGGTTCATACCTAAACCTTGGATTTTTTTATAAGGATATTAAAAGGTATTACACCCCCAATCTAGTGTAAGGTGATTTATGATATGACCATGGAGATCATTATATATCATTTGTACAAATCATGAGTGAATATCCAATATTGTGAGGGTGAATGATTTACTCCACTCATACTATAAATTTGGTGAGACTAGATGATTTAAATATGGTGAAGTTTAATTATTTAATCACTTGAACCTATAAAGTGAACCAAATACTATAACATAAAATGATTGATAATAGTACATCCTCATGTAATTGGTGCATCTTAGTGAATAGTATAATTGGTAAATTTTAATTTTTTTGGTGCAATATCATGGAATATGCACCTATAATATTTATGACATATATTATATGTCTCATAAATATGAAAAAAAATATTTTAAATCTATACAAAATAAAATCAATGTATATGTTTATGACCCAAATGTATATTTGAATAATGAAACTAAACAAGACACTGTGCAGGTGTCGAGGTCATGATTTTATGACATGCCCCCACTAAAATATTAGGATATTAAGTACTTTTTTAATTGTTTAGGTCAATTCTTTATGATTTTTTCCCAATGAAATCTAGATATTATGAAAAATGTAGAGGGCATGCTTATTTGTCATGCCCCCCCATTGGTATGCCCTCATTTTGAGGTAAAAGAGATAGAAACTGCTAGGAATTACTGACATTTGGAGTTTCAATTTTTTAGGATGTGTTTTATTTCTCCTCACTCATTTGAAAAAATGGGAACTATTTAAGGCTATGGGTGCCCTATGACTAAATAAAACCTTTAGAGAGGGATGACTCCCTTGATGCTACACTTATACAAGCACTACACCTACTCAAATTTGAAAATAAAAGGGAAAAATAAAGAAATTAATTAATTAATAAAATGGGTGATGCACAAAATTTTATTTCTCCTATACTTTTTTATGTTTGATACTATGGAATAAAACAAAATTGAAATCTCATTTCACAACTCCAAATATCCCTTCCAACATAAATATTTCAATATGGAGGTTATAACTAAAGTATAAATAAATAAAGAGGGATCACAAAGAGGTATAGAATAAAAAAACTAGTTAATTTATTATACACTTAACCTTTGAAAATCTACTTGACACACACCATATGACTTTCAAGAAGATGACTAACTCATAAAGAGGAAAAATGCAAGAAAGCTAAATAATATCACTAACATTCATTAAAAAATCATCATAAGAACACTAGATTTAAAATATATAAGCCATAAATCATATTAAATTTACTTTAAAATAAAATAAAAATGTCAATCTTAGAAAGGCTACATCATAACCAACTACAGGATGATTTCAACATCACTTACAAGACTATATATATGAGAAGAGAAGGAAAAGATAGAAGGTAGATGTGTATAAATATAATTATGGATATTAAAAATTAATGGTATTAGTTACAAATCCAATTTATGGTGAAAAAATAGTCATATTATTCTTTCTTCAACATGTGTTGTCCTTGTTTGATGATGCTCTCTTGAGAGGTGGATTCCTTATATGACTCATTCTTAATCTCTTAAAACCACCCATTATTTATTAAGGAGTTATAATATTATTTATTCACACATGAATTAATTTTTATCCTTTTTACACCTTACCCAAATTTTGGGATCTCCAAATTTAAGTTAATAGGCTATATTTTTGTTTTAGAGTTATTAACACTATAAAGTTAGTAGATTGCCTATGTAATTGATCTTCAAATCTACCATCATTCACTATAATTATATTTTTTATGAATTTAATATTCATAAAATACTATAATAATTTTTATAAATGGTTTTTTTAAATGTCATTATGCCTTAAATAACCTTAAGAAGGTCTACAACTTCATTTCTTCAATGCAAATGCGAGGGCAGTCTTCTCTTCGCTTAGTCTATTACTTTATAAAATATCATGAAACCATTATTAAATCTTGGATGTATTATTTGATTTATTATAAATATTAAAAATCTTTAAAATCTTCCACAATTGGTCAATAAAGTCTCATAGACTCAAACACCACGTAAACTAGTTAAGAACCCTAATTTCTCTCATGGTATAAACATATGTTTTAGGTTTATATCCATCATAGTTAAATATAATTAATTTAAAATATTAATTAAATTTAATAAATAAAAAATACATCCATTCAAATTTTCACATTTTTTCATTTAGTATAACTCAAAATATGCACTTTTATGAAAACTAGGCTTGCAAGGCAGCAAACAAGCTAGTTTATTAAAAAAACTTATATTTTAAGTTATATAGGGTATAAATAGATTATATATTTTTTATTTTAACCTATATTACTCAATTTAAAAATTAAAATAATTATTTGGTCATGATAAATCATAAAACATATCAAAAATACTCATTTTTAGGTTTATAATAACCTAAAAATCAAGAACAATGGACCTAGAGAGAAATGGGCATATATTGAGTTTTATGGTTTATAAATACTTAATTATTTGTTTATAATACCTAAATATAACCATATATAACTTAAAACCAATTTATGCATTTAATAAGTCAATAAAAATTCATATAAACACACTTTTTAGGCCTATTATAACCCAACAATCAAGAATAAGGGATAAATCTTCCTGAATGGGTTAATGACATACTAGTTCGGGTTTAATGGGTTATCAAAAATCTATTTTAAGTATTATATAACATATTTTTGGATGTGTATATACCATTAAAATTAATATTCAATCTCCATCTCCTCTAAAAACACTTCACAACCTCAAAATCTACTTGTCATGTCAAGAAACAACAAAACAATGAAATTTGCTTGTCAATAGAGGTCTAATCTGGGTTTATTGCTTGTATTTTTGTGTTTGAATGAATTTTATACCCATTTATAATTATTTTAAACTACAATAATTAATCCATGAATCCTAGATATGCTACCAAAATGAGAAAACTAAATTGATAAGGTTTATAAGGGTTTTAGAGGTGTTAAACTTCTTAATGATTGCTCATAGATCTTTGCCCCTAAAACTAAAAAATATTTCCATAAATTTTTAGGGCATATGAGTTCAATTAAATAACCTCACACTCTCTCTCCTCCATGAACCAATTCCAAACTTGATAACCTTCTTTGCTTGTGAGTGATGTGATGTAGTTCTTGAGCAATTTTTTGCATTTTTGACATGTACCTTTTCATTGGGAATGGTTTTAGGCTTGAGAAATATGACTAAGGTTTTAAAATATTTAAAACTATAAAATTTCATCAAAACATTCCTTATTTTGTAATGGAACTAAGTCATTTTCTTTATTATCTCAAATAAGATGTTTGTAACTGATTTTTTATGATTTGAAACTAGCATCTCCATGTTAGAAACTAAATCAAGATACCTTGACATGTGTGTAACAATTTACATGACATATATTTTAAATTTGGACTATATTTACTAATATTTATGCAAGTTTTCAAGACACTATAATTAATTTAGACAAGCAAAACCATTAAACCTTAACTTCTAAAAATACCTTTAAAAATATGTAAAATTACCTTAAATAATGTTCAAATCTTAATAGATTACCATGTGCAAGGCTAGACAACTGAAAAAATTATTTGATCATACCATGATCAAGGGTGGATAAATTATCTAACAGTTTTGGTGACCTTTAGGGATAATATGCATATTAAACATCTAGACCAATAACCTTAAAATTCAATTGGGATATGGATTCATTTATCACTCAATAATAAACATGATTTAGACCTTGAAAATTGAATGGAAAACCCTAGAACAAATTGAGACAGTTAGACACACAAACACACACACACACACACACACACACACACACACACACACACACACACACACACACACACACACACACACACACACACACACACACACACACACACACACACACACACACACAATTCTAAGAGGCATTTATACAATGTAAAAAACTACTATACTAAATAAGTATGTTCTAGAAACACTTGGAGAATTCAAAATAATAGTTTATTATGTATAATACCTCAAAGGCCTATTCAACTTGGATCAAAAAGAAAACTTTCATAATATTATTGACTCCATATTATCAAATTGGTACTTTATGGATGTAGTGTATTAAAATATTACTTATGAGGTTAGAGTTATTCCTTACCCCCTGAGATGTTAGTATCCTTATGATCTTCTTGATTGGAAATCAAGCCTATATCCTTCATTTATTTACCTATGAATTGATCATTCAAGTTAATAAAAAACTTGTACCTTGCTAAAGCTTGATTTTTTGATGAAAATAATGCAATTTATATCTTGCTCAAAGGTTGCTCTTGATTAGTCATGATAAATTGATATAATTCTCATTTAAAGTCAACTAGTGTATTTTTATTTTTGTTTTCATTTTTCACTTTTAGAGATGTAAGTCTACTAAGGACCTCAAATTCTAGAAAAAGATGATGGTATTTCTATCACAAGTCATCGGTATTTTATTATTATCATCTTAGAGAGAAAACAAATTGGTAGCATCCTTTTATACTCTATAAGGACTGATGACTTGTTAGGGATCTCAAACTCTTTACAAATGGTAAGGTATTATTTCACCATTCTATCAAAACCTTATTGATCCCCACTCTGAAATTCTTAAGGTTCACTAGGAATCACTACATCTTATTTTGTGTGTTTAATTAGTTCATGTTTAGGACCAATATCTTATGAAAATAATATTGCTATCTCACTAGTTGCTTCCATATTATCTTTAACTTGTTAATATTACTCATGAGGATTAACATGATTAGAAACCAAGATTTCTTCTTTAAGATCTCCATTATACTCTACTACAATCTAATCTTCTTCTTTCATGTTTAATGGAATTTCATTTATTTTACAAATCTCTTATTCACATCATTAAATAGCCTCTTTATTAGGAAGGATTAAATTATCTTCATATAAATTTTCCTTCTCTAATTATCCATTTGATACATCTTGAGTAATGTTCAATTGTGCTTTTACTATATCCACCACTTGAACATCTTTATCATAGGATTATTGAGGTTCATTTGTAGTTATAACTAAAAGTTGAAGCTTTTTATCATGTTCACTTCAATGTTACTCATAAACTATCCATGTAATAGGTCCTCTAATGTAACAAGATATGGTGGAAGGGAAAGGGGTTCTAACTAGTGGATCAAGGGTATAACACTCATTTCTAAATAAAAAGTGAGTCATTAAGGCATCCTCTTGACTTGACTTATATAAAATATGTCCTTCTTCAAAAAGGGAGATAGTGGGATGGTGAAATGGCTCATTTGATAAAGTGGGATGGATATGCTTAGGATTTGGTTTGGGGATCAAATGAGTACTTTTCCAACATGTAAAAATGGGGGTAATGGGATTATTTAGGATATATTGAGGAAGATAAAAAGAGGCTTGTGTTAAAGTT
The DNA here is from genome assembly GCA_037957365.1 of Torreya grandis. Lineage (NCBI taxonomy): Eukaryota > Viridiplantae > Streptophyta > Pinopsida > Cupressales > Taxaceae > Torreya > Torreya grandis. The sequence goes on along the minus strand of JARHVA010001422.1, from coordinate 2,628,508 downwards.
TATTTATTCTCCTCTTTCCATTTAAAAATCATCCTATCAAATTTTGATATAGCTTCATCTTTATAAATAATTCAAATATGAGGGGTGGATGAGGGATCAAGAAAATTAAAAGATTTCTTGGTTTAGATTCCATAACCTTATCACTCTTAATTTTTGGATTGGAATATGAGGGTTGGGTGAGAGGCTTAGAAACTTATTTTGGTGGGGATTTTGAGGAACATGAAGAAGAAAGTTTCCAAAATTTTGGCTCTTATTAATCAATTGATTAAATATTGGCCTTAATATCACTAATAATTTGGGATAGGCTAAGATCAGGAGAAGGCTAATGTGGAGCAAAATCGGGTATATATAACTGATGGAATGATCATAAAGGTTAGCATGAAGGTTGACAAGCTTGGTAAGGTTGCTGATGAAGGAATAAAATATAACATCCTTGGAGGTAGCGATAGTTAGATGCATTCTTAGAGCCATATGATGGAAAAGTGAGATAATTATAAAGTTTTTATGGATCTTTATAGGGTTGATATAGATCAATAACTTTCACCAAATTGAAACCTATTTTGATCTCATCCATGAAAATTCATGTGGAAATTAAAAACAAAGGTTAATTACTTGGAAAGAATACCTAGGTTTTTGAAACCATCTGAATGAACTCAGAGTCATCATTTATGATTATATAAATGCCTATAAAGGGTGATGTATTTAAGCAAAACACCAATAACCTTTTAATATATGAGGTACTTTAAGTACTTGTCCCATTGAGCATGATAAAAAATATTATCACTTTGAGTTTCACCATTTGAAGAGGTGTTTCATGTCTCCTCACTCAATTGACATAATGGTAACTCTTTAAGGACACATGTGGCCTATGATTAAAGATAAACTCCATATAGGGTTATCTCCCTTGATACTACAGCTATAGTAACACTACACCTACTCAAATTTATAAATAAAATAGAGAAAAAAACATGAAAGAAATAAATAAAATGTGTGATGGACCAAATTATAGTTCTCTACTTTTTATGATTGATATTATGGACTAAAATAAGAATAAAATATGATTTCACAACTCTAATGAACTATTCCAACATAAGTGATTCAATATGGAGGTTATATCTAATGTATCAATTAAGAGGGATAAACAAAAGGTCTAAAAGAACATAGTATTGAAAATTTTCCACACTTAACCTTTTTAAAACTACTCAACACACACGCTATGACCTTTAATAATATGGATAACTCACAAATAGGCAAGAATGAAGAGGATAAATGTAACGAAGTTTAACACTATTAATACCATTAATCGATATTTCATCATAAGAACGCTATATTCAAGATGGAGAAGGAGTAAATCAACTAGTATTTACTTAAAAATCAAGAATCAATATCAATCTTTGCATGACTACACCATAACCAGCTATAGTATGATTTCAAATTCACCTAAAAGAGTATATAAAGAGAAGATAAGGGAGAGAGAGAAGGTGGGCATGTAGGAAGATCATGATGTGTCTCATATAACTATGGGATTGGTTAAAACTCTAATTTAAGGTGAATTTTTTTTCATATGATTCTTTCTTAAACATGTGTTGGCTTTATTTGATGATGCTCTCTTTAGAGGTGGTGTAAGAGTTACTATTGGCCTTTTATGACTCATTATTGATGTATTTAAATTACCCTTTATTTATTGAGGAGTTACAATCTTTGGTATTGAAACATGGATTATTTTTTATGTTTTTTCCACATTACCCATGTTTGAGGATCTCCAAATTAAAGTTACAGGGATGTGTTTGTGTTTGAGAGTTCCTAACACTATGAAGATAGTATACTACCTCTGTAGTTTGTCTTGAAATGTTACATTATTAAATAGAATGGTATTGTTTGTGAATTTAGTATTCCTCAAAAAGTAACATTAAGTTTTTACATGGGTGTCTAAAATATTTTTATTCCTTAAATGACCTTAAGAAGGTCTACAGCTTCATTTCTTTATTGCAAGTGAGAGGGCAGTCTTCACTTGGCTAAGTATATTACTTGATAGACTATCATATCACCATGAGAAATTATTATATGGATGTTGGAAGGTTATTATACCTCTTCCAAAGCATTAAAATATTCTAAAATTTATCAATAAACTCTCACACACTCAAACACCATGCAAACCAATTAAGAACCCTAATTTCCCTCATGGTACAGACATGTGTTTTGTATTTTTTCTCCATCTTCAAGAATTATATGGACTTTAAAAAAATTCCATATCTTCAAGGACATAAAAAAATACCCCTCATGTCAATTTTCATGAGGTTTAATTAAGTATAACTTAAAATATAAGGACTATTTTGAATAATTTGGACAGTGAACTGGAGAAAAAATTCTCCAAAAATAATTTTTATATGTTACAAATAAATTGGAATATTTAAAACCATTTGTGCATAGATCATTAAAAATTAAATTTGACTATTTTGAATAAGTTGGACTTATACCCACTAAAATAGAGTGGAGAAAAATTTCTTCAAAAATAAAATTTCTATATTCTAAACAAATTGGACTATTTTAAACCATTTCAACATAGATCATTTCGAATAAATTGGATTATTTTAGATAATTTGGACTTATACACACTTAAGTGGACTGGAGAAATTTTTATCCAAGAATAATTTTTCTATATTCCAAATAAATTGGACTATTTCAAACCATTTGGGTACAAATAATTTGGAATATTCTAAATAATTTAAACTTATACCTACATACTCATTTCCTAAGGTTGCTTAGTCATAAAAAATATGCTAGGTTTGATGGATATCCATTCAATTTTGGAACCAAAAAAACATTATTAGGGATTACAATTGCATTCTCATCAAGTTTTTAACATTTGCATGAGTCTAAGGTAATTGACTTGGTATCATCAAACAATTTTTTTTATGGATATTGAGGGTAAGTGCCCTCTCCCATACAAAAAGATGTTCCAAAATATAAAATGGAATGTGGTCTAAATTTAGTGGACACCAACATACAAAACATAAGTCCAAAAAGATATAGAAAAAAAACTAAGGGATAACCTTAGAGACAAAACATAAATAATTAACATACATCACAAAGAGTAGTCTAGTACAATAGTACATATCAATAATGAATTTGGACTATGTTACTTTGCATGTGGGTCTAGATATCTAGTCCATGAGATATTGCATTTACTGGGTTCATATACACTACCCAACCTAACAGAGTCCACCGTAGATTGAATATGATTTTGAATCAGTTGAGAAGCCCTACAAAAACAACTACACTATGCCTTATCATTTTATGCATCTAAAGTAGACATCACACCTCATCTTGAACATAAGTCATCCAAATAATAGGATATGTATACAAGGGAATTTGAGTAAAATTTATTGATTAATGGGAGGAGAGATGGTTTTAATTCCATCTAAGAATTCATAAAAAGCATAACAGCCTACACAACCTCCACCATAGATATGTAATGATCATGTAGTTGAACATAACAAGCTTATAGCTCCCCAAAAACACTTATAAGAACTGAAATAAGATAATGTGCACTAGAAAATGGTAGAAAAAGCCTATTTATTGCCTAAAATCATCCATCTAATGAGGTCACCTCAAAACTCCTTCTATACTAAGTTATATACCACTGGATGAGCTTCTTCCATATTATTGACCACTTGAATCAAGTTACTAGCAAAGAATGACACCACATCCACATTAGTATTATTTTTTTAGATAGTATGAAGGTAATATTTTCAAATAATAGTCTGAATTACCTCTAAAAGCTCCACATTTAGAAGCTAAGAGATTATATGGAGTCTATGATTTAAGACACTATCTCAAAAAACCATTTTAAGATGTTTTGCATAGGATAACAAAATAGTGGTGTTATTGACCAAGCTTGACATATTAGAATACATGTTTGCAATAGAGGAAACCCAAATAGGGGAGAAAGTCAAGAATGAATGTGACAAGGAGACACAAATTTTGATACTTAATCACTTCAAGTTAGATGCCACATATCATGATAAATCACTTCACACCTAAGGGATTAATGTGTAATCATGGAGTGAAATTCCATTTACACATGCCAAATCTCTACTATACCCAAAATTTAATGCATTAAGACTAATATAGTTTTATAAAGTCCTATCATTCATAGGTGATTTCACAAGTCCACCAAATCATAGGTGGAAAAATGAGACCAAATTATTACTAAATTAAAATACAAAAATTTGAGATAAATTAGACTAAATTTGAAAATAATTTAGAATTGATATGTATGAAATTGATGATAATGATACTAAAATTATAGTATATAATCAATAAATACACTTGAAAGAACTATATGGAAAAGTTGCATCCTTATAAATAATGTTTCATAATTATTGGTAGATGATAATTTATAACCCCTTACCTCTTCAAGTAAAAAGGCAGAATATTGTACATTCTACCTCAAAGTCTAGTTAGTCCTAGAAATAAGGACCTAAAAAAATTAGTAGATGATAATTTTAAGTGGAGAAAAAAATTAGGGATATTTCTTAAAATTTTTAAGGAATTAGGATGTCCTTTTTTATCCTTATAAAATATTGGAATGATTTAAAGGTGGAAACTATCAGGCCCAAGTAGGAGATGTATAGAGAAAAATAGAAGAACATTTCTCAATTTGATAAAGATGGGAATAATGAAATGAGGGAGGATTTTTTTAAGAAATCCAACCTTCCCTTAAGGTAAAAATAAAAATATTAATTCCTAAGGTGAAGGCTAGACAAACTACCCTAGAGGTCCCTTCCAAACACACCTGGTGGTGTACCATTTAGAATCTATAGTGGGAGAAAATAATAACATTAATCGAGTTATTTCCCATGTGTATTCCTCGTCTTTAGAGGTCTAATGTTTATCTTGGGGTTCTTTTTATTTGTTTTTGTGTTTATTTTACCTTCTTTCTCATATTTTTTATATGTTCTTGATGTTGTTATTCTACTTGGCTTGCAATGGGGATTTCTTTGATGACATTTGGTCTTACATTGTTTAAACTATTGGTTTTTGGATCCCTATAAAATAAAATTTATTTAACCTAGAAAATATATGTATGCATGCCACTTTTCATCAAAATATTCTTAATATAAATCTATTCTTCATTTAATTTCTCATAATCACAATATTTTCATCCATTCAAGCAAATCATTTTTATATTGATAAAGATCATGTATACTCATCATCAAAATTTATTCTATTTAAGACATAATATAGCACACATTGATTTATTTTAAAACAGGTAAATTCAAAATTTAATTAACATTTAAATGGGTAAACACAACCACATTCAAGTCAACACAATAATAAAATGAACCCACACTTCCAAATCCCAAGCTAATGTACTATATTTTATTGTCTTCTAGACTATCAAGTCTATAAAGAAAAATTAAATTATAATGTGTTTAAATAAATAAAGATAATTTATATATTATAGTATATAAAATTATATAATTACACATTCATTTAAAGGGGATTTTTACCTTTTTTGCATTTTTGTAGTTTGTATAGCCGCACTCTTTTATTGAACATTTTATTCTTTATTCCCTGTAAGGTATTATATAATATAGTAACTAAAAATTCTCATCATCAATGGATTTGATATTTTTAGTTTAAAAAGTGTCTTTTTTTAGAGTTTTAATTTTTTTTATTTTCATGAAGGAATCAAACTACAAAGATATGTATATAGTTATTTTGTTGGATACACAAAGTTATAAAGTTGTGTTGTGAATTATTTTAATTGAGACATAAATAGATGAAGAAATATTTTGTTATTATTATAAATAATTGTAAAAAATATATATATAATTTATAAAATATACATGATCTTATTTTACCTTATTTAACTTGTAATGTGTCATGTTCATTGATATTATTTTTTATTATTATTTCATCACTTGTATTCAATGTTATTAGTGTTGCACACCTAAAGTTTTCTAAGCTATTAGGTTTGAAAAATAAAAAATACATATTGAAATATTGTTAAGATGTTATATTTGAAAAGTAAATCGTGATTATTAAATAAATTAATAATGTTATGCACCTAGTATGGAGTGAAGTGGTTGTTATGGTATTGGTGGCTCTGAATTTATCAAATAATATTGAAATTAAACATTAAAATTGTTTGTTATTATATTTATATAATGCAATATAAATTTGTTTGTAATTGTGTACAAAAAATGCACCAATCTAGCTCCTATGTATACCCTTAGCACATCACATGTATCTGAATTGTTGAAAGTAGAGATAAGTCTCTCACAAAAGAAGTTATCTATTTCATTTTTGAATGGCCTTCCTATTTTGTGTGAACAAGTAATTTTAAATGTTGATACATCTATATCGATGTCAACATCTTCCTTTAATTTACTTTGATGTGGATGGAGGATGAAATCTTCCAGTTAAATAATTATTTGAATCTTGATTAAATTTGACACCTATAATATATGAGTCCAATTGAATATATTACTATAATCACCCCAAAGTATGACACCTATTTTTTACATATAATGGAAATTACCAACACATAACTTTACAAAAGAGCTTTAAATGTTAAAAAAATAGTCAAGCTTGTGAATCATGAATACATTGAAATTCCCAACATTAAATTTATCAATCAATACCTAAATAAATAGGTGAAGATGTTCTTCCTTATAATATTCAATTACACTCAAAAGATCAATAATTATAAAATCAACATTCACCCCAACACTAAACATTACATTGGATTTTTTTAAAATGGATGGCCAAAGACATGTGGGACCATAATGATAGTTAAAATTTTATGTATCTATCCCAAGAAGTTGACTTCCTTCACTATCTAGATATTTTCTCAATATGCTTATTGAATGTGGAGATAATACTTACCATCTTTAAAAAAAATACTTTCATTCAAGATACCCAAATCGTAAAAATATTTCACATAAATCATATAATGCTCCATTACTTCTTCTGGTGTGATTTTTTCCTAATGAAAGTGTCGAATCAAATAATGATTGGTTAAATAATTTACAATTTTTAATAATATGTTACTTTCTAGCTTCACTTTTTTACACCAAGTGTCCATGTTGTTACACCCATGGGTTTTTAAGAAGGAAATAAACCTTTTTTTCCAATAAATATGCTAGTTATATATTTTATATTTGAAATACCTTGATTATTTATAAGTACTATTATACCAATTAGATTTAAATCTTATTTATCTAAACCACATAAAGTACCACTTTAAAACAAATCAAACACCTTATAAAAATAATCCCAAATGGGTTGTTTCATAAAGAGAAGAAATTTTTCTCCTACAGTTGTTAGGTTGATCAGTTCATTTGTGTGAATAAGTCTCTCTATTCAAGTATTTCTTCTATCTTTTCTACCTATTTCAAGACTATTTCAACCTATCAGTTTGACAAGGTCGTATGAATATTGAAATCTTTCTACAAATGAAGCCTTATAAATTACTTCGTTGAATTCATTATATTAGTTACATATTTTGTGAACAATATGGAATAGAGTAACTATTTTCAAAAACATTTACCTTCTAATAGATTATTTTTTCTCAATAATAGTGAGTTGTTTTTTTCCTATGATAGAATTCTCTATTGTGTTGTAAGTGTTATCCATTTAAGCTTTTAAAACTTACAGTTTTTTTCTCTATCATATCTTCAAAGACTACTTTTGATTCAATAATACATTATGGTTTATTTAGATCAAAAGGAATCAAAAAATCATCTTTCGTTGGAACCTCATTATATTTTACTAATGAATGAATCATAGCATTCACCCCTCTTTGATTCATATATATTATTTTGATATTAGGATCCCCTAATTCATAGATATTTATATGAATGTTCAAGGAATGATTGATAGAGTAAATATACCATGTAGAGAATTCATTGTGTGTTTAATCAAAATTTTGTGCCAACAAAAGTGTATCAACCTTTTGTTCAATCTTATATATCTCCACAGGTGTGAGTAATTGTCTAGCCTTTTTGAAATATGCATATAAATGTGTTACCCTTACTTGTCTTATTTTATTCAATATTTTTCTATCATGATTGTAGGGTGTATTAAATACATATTTACATGGCGGAAAGTAGAATAATTTCTTACACTTTGTTCATAATTTTATTTCAACATATTTTGTATTCTAAGGACAAAATTATCGCTATCTATCAACCCAAACATTTCGAGGTTGTCATAACTATTCAAATAAAACCCAAATGTTTCATAAGAAGGAGAAACATTCATTTTTATCAATTCCATTTTACTAGATGTAAATTTATTAAAATTAGTTGTAGTAGGATGGATAATTCCTTCTTCTCTATTACATACTTCTAGCTGGAATTGAGTAGCAACTTCAAGTTTATCCTTATCATAGGCAATGGTTATTATAATCTAAGAAGATTCTTTTTCATAAATAGTAATAAATAAATAAATATTTGCATGCATATTTATCAGATAAATAACTCAAAATATTAATTAATAAGAGGAATTTTGACAACACCATAAAATGGAAGATGGTGATGTGGATTTAATATTATTTTTGGTATTTTAAATGGTAATATATCCAAATTTTCTTAGATTATGGCCTTGTTATGCATTTTAAATGTGGGACTTTTTTCACCTAAAGATATTTTGCAAAGTAATTCAAATGATTTAAATATTGATCTTTTGTTAAATCTAGGTTGCATAGTTTATCACACACAAAATTATTTGTGATTAACCAGTGATTAATTATATATCAACAAATGCGATTTATATACTAAAATATTACATACCTATCAAATCTTCATTATATATACACTAACTTAGACATAAACTTAAAATGTATGACCAAAATTAAAATAAATTATATATAGAGAGATGTAAAACTCATTCAAAGGGGATTTACTTAGGGTTCTGATTGAATGAACTAGATGTACTTAAAAAAAATAGTCACTACCAAGCTATGCTTGTCATTGATAATCATGTTGAAGGTATCTCCTAGGAGATAACTTCAAAGTCTTATTAAATTTATGACAAGGCCTATGAAGGCATATCCTAGATAAAGTAGGACAAACCAGAGGAAAGTGGATGACTTCATCAAGCTTACTACAGACTTCATCAAGATTGCTATGGAATTCAATAGAAATGATACAAACACATTTGGAATGCATTTATAAGGCATTCTAATGATTTACTAGTTGATTCAATGATGACCAAGATCATTTATAGCTATCACAAGAACACTTTCTATTTATAATATGTGTATAAACAGATTTTAATATATATACACATATATATATATATATATATACATATATATATATATAGACTTTCCTTTATAGATGTTTTTAGATATACATTTTTATTTCATATAAGATCTTTTAAATCATGGTAAAGGAAGATTTGATAACAAAATTAGTTTAGATATGTAGTTAAAAATCTCACGTCTTTTCCTAAAAACATGTATATTTTTGTTGTAATGCCTATCTCCTATTTTGGTAGTCAAAACCAATATCAACATACGTAATAATATTAGAATAAGTTAGTAGTTATTGAGTATCTAAGAAGTTGTTAGTTTGACAACTGAATAAAAGACTTATCTATGCCCAATGATGTGTTTAATTTGAGTCAAGAGGGTTTTATTTATATTCAATTAGATTAGACTTTAGATTAAAGGACCTAAAATACACCAAGTAACCAAATCACCCCAAAACACATAATTGTTAGCTTAAGATAATTTTAAATTGATGTGTGTCATTCTTATGTGATTTAGATTAAGGGCCTTATAATACCTTCAAGGTATCTCCTAATAAATAGCTTTCAAACATGCACAATAGTGGATTTTTTCTTCAAGGTATCTATTAGGAGATACTTCAAATTCATCCATGAAGATATTACAAGGACATAAAAAGCATATTTTAGGAGATACCTATTGTTCCCAAAATTAGCTATGCTCATTTTTGGGACAACCCCTATGAAACTTGTCCGTGTTACTCTAAGCTCATTATTTGAGACAAGCTTCTCTTGATCTCCAGCATAATTGACTAACTCCTTAAAAATATCATGACTTTCCATCATTATGATTACTCAAGAAATGTGAAATTTATTGTAGTTTTAATGCAATCAGAATGTCAAATTTTTGATGAAATTTTAGGAGTTAGTGTTTTTCGTTTACATACAAAGGCAGCAAAAAATGCCACCCTTACATGTTATTTTTTGTTTACATAAAAGAGCAGCATTTTTTCCTCCCTTGCATTTTTGTTGGTGCTTAGATGTAAATGTGGTGATTTTTGTTGCCCTTACATGTTTCCATGTAAGAGCGGTGAAAATTGTCACCCTTGCTCTCCTCATGTAGGAGCAGTGATTTTTTCCACTCTTGCATCTTTATTTCACCTTTTATGTAGAGGTGGAAATTTTTACTACCCCTGCACATCTTAATTTTCATGCATGGCATTTATGGCCGCATGCACCAAGTGGTTGGCTCAATTTTTGCCTTTTTAATGCTATTTTTGCCTCATTTAAACCATTTCATCTTGTTTGCTCCTCCCTGCATCCAGTCAATCACACAAATCAGTGGGATCATGATTTTTCTAGCTTTAAGCATGGGATTTCAATTTTTTAGGTAGGGTTTTGCATTCTTCTCTTTTATTTCCATGTTTTTTTTTTTTTTTTTTGTTTTTCTTTTTCCTTTAATGTTAGTTTTATCTCTTTTTCTTGTTTTAGTTTTATTTCTCCTATTTTTTCTTCCCTATCCCCCTTGAAAACTTGAAAGACCTAAAAATCCAAAAAAGCCATTGACTGGTGTAATGGTAGCAATTTTTGCTACCACTACACAAAATTGAACAAACCCATGTAATAATAGTGAAAATCACTACCATTATACAATCCTTTGCATTCATGCAAGGGTAGTGATTTTTTTTGCTCTTACACAAGTTTCCCCCATGTGCAGAGGCAACAATTTTTTGCCACCCCTTCATGATGATCACATGCAATGAGGGCAAAAATTGCTGCCTATGCACAGATACTTTCCCTCACATGCAAGGGTGGCAATTTTTACCGCCCCTGCATGCATTTCCTCACATTTTGCTAACTCTAGGAAATTTTGAAATTTTATTTTTTCGAGCCCACTTCTCTTTGACTTTCTAGCCTACTCACGTCTTAGCCCTTTCAAGCACATTCCTATGGTCATGATCACAAACATACAATTTTCTTAGATTGCCCATTTTTCCCTCATTGGATGATCATGATTCTTGTTATAGTTTCTCTCAATGATCCTTCATCAATGTTTGTTTGAGAAAAGCCCTTCTAGATGACTGAGGTTTCTCCAAAAAAGTTGAAGATGATGAAGTACAAGTATCAAGGTATTTTTCCAATCACCTTAGTTACTTCTAATGTCGATGACATTAGGGATACAGAGATTGGTCACATGGATATGGTTGAGTTTATTGAAAGAACCAGATCAAGCAATCTTAGCCATGAAATAAAGAAGATAATCAAGAGAGATATTCATCTAGTTTCTTCTTTCCCTATAGTTTCTCATAACACTGAGTTCATTCTCTAGTGTGCTCAGTTATACAATAAGGATACTAGGGATATGTTAGATGCTAGTGGTAATGTGGTGATTAGACTAGACTATGAGTTCATCGACAAGGTGTTCATGTGCCCTCCCAATACTAAAGTATTAAAACTTGATTTCATTGAATCACAAAGGGAATATGACAAAGACCCTAAAAGAGTGAAGAAAGTAATCAATAATAGATGGCTCAAGGCTTCAAGGGTGAACTTGTCAAGACGGCCATGAAGCTTTCCAAGGAGTGATTTCTTAGAAGAAGTCAGTGACTTGATCACCCTTCTCAGCAAGGTAAGAGGTTTACCTTTTTCCTCATTGTTTCATGAGTGGATGTACCCCTTTGTTAAGATAATTCTCCAAGGCAAACAAGTCATTATTTGGGAAGAACAAATCAGCAATGCTCTACATGAGCAATTAATGAAAGTATCCAATACCTCCAAATTCTACATGACTTCATACCTTGTGTATATTGTGGCATCAATGAGAACCTTCCTAGATTTAACATCAGAAGGAGATAGGAGAGTAACCCCAATATATCAATATTACCCTTAGTTGACATTGAAGGGTTCTATCCATCATTTTAGAAGGGTAAATGATGCTTTCTTCACACTATTTTTATGTCTTTTTGAACCCCAATTAGAACAGAAAAGAGTGTTAGATGAAGCCTAGATAGTTGTCAATGACTTCGGATGTATGTTCTTGTAGTTCCCTTCTTTTTCTTATCTACAAGTTAGATTTTTTCAAGGTCATCCTTATATGCTCCCAAGATTCCCTTCAGATAAATTGGTCTTAATGAAGCTGTGTAGGCAAATAATTATCATACATAATAAGTAGATGCAACTCAAGAAACCCAGTTTCAGGTTCCCGATTGAAATTGGCAGGTTTTCAGTATTGACCATTGAAAAAGCTAGAGTTATGGAGACTGAAATACAATTCATAACCATGAAGCATTTAAAAAGGAGACCAAACTTTGACTATAGATGTGTAAAGGATATAATAAAGAGGAAGACCCAATTTCACGAGCCTATGATCGAAGATGTTTGGGTTAACTTGAGGACTATAGAAGACATCAGAAAAATGGACTATAGTAGATTATCTCTTGAATAGATAGAATATTTGAGACTCATTGATATCCATAAAAATCTAGTGGATGATAGGGATTTGATCAATAATAAATGCCATGCTGAATAGATCACTAATACCCCTCTTCCCCTAATCTAATGGTCTCAAAAGGAGTTGACTTCTTTGAGGAAAAGAATCGAACCAATATTGGAAAACAGCAATGATTGGTTAGTAAATAAGGGAATCAACTTAAAAGAGTTCATCACAAGATAAGAAGCTAAATTTCAAGAGGAAATAAGGATAAGGGTAGAAAATAGAATGAAGAATAAAAGTGATGTCCCTGCTTTTTATAGGCCACTTAAGCCTAGGATCATCTTCATGACAAAGAAGTCATAAGTTGTAGAAAAAGAACTAGAAATAATAGACATGGATGTTGAAAAGCAAAGCACTGAAGAACCAGTAGTGGAACAAATGGAGACCGATGATAGGCCCATATATCAATAAGAAAAAGAAACTCTATTTTTGCAAGTGGATGTATAGCCAGAAGTAGGAATTTCTTCTTCCCTACCTAGCACACTTGTTGTAACTCCACCTATTTCTCTGATCAATGTTCCCTCTTCTAGAGCTACCTATCCTTCCAAAATCATTTTTGACAACCCTCAAAGTGATTCTAGAGATATTATTCATTCCTCAGGATCAATCCCTAGTTTTTCATCTCTATCTTTTGATATTGGAGATAGTTTTGCTTTTGATCATTCAATAGTATGTGCAGTTCTTACTGGTACTCTACCCATTATTTCCACCACTAGTGTAGGTGCAACTCTAGTAACACCAAATATAGAGATTGATACTAATGTAAGTACTTTTACCCTCCTATATTGGTTGTCAACTTATATGCCCAAAAGGAAAAAATAGGCTATCTCCCAAAGTGACCTTGATTTAACTACAATGGTGCCAGTAAAAGTCAAGACTCCCAAAAAGCTAAAAATTTAATCAAAATTATTAAGGATAAAGGGCACAATTTTTTTGAAATAGCAAAACCTCCACAAGATGAAACTCTTAACAATTTTGATGTAAATGATTACTCTATCTCTCAAATTGAGTTAGGAAAGATAACTCGTGAAAGTGCTAAGAGCTATATGTAGTTAGCTATGGCCATCTTGATTTAGAAGTTTGACAGAGAAAGAGAGATGAAGGACCATTATAAATCAATGGTGGAATAATTGACTATGGTAATAATGAGAATAACTTTCACTTCATAAATAGTAACTCTAGAGGCTATCTCCATCGATGACCCCGTGATTCAGAAAGCAAAAAAAGACCTATCTCAAGGGAGAGGTACTTGAAGAGTACTTAGATAAGATGCATACACAAGGAATTTCCTTGCACATAGAGTTGTCTGAGAAAATGGGTAAGATGAGGAAAGTGAGAGAAGAATTAGATGACCTTATTGATATCATTTCTCAAGATATTAAAAGCATAAAAAAGTATCTTGATAAGTGGATGGATATGAAGTTGAAAATAAACACCCTAGTATCAATTGGCATCATTGTTGATAGAGACCCTTATAATAAGACAAAAGAAGCATTGATATATAGGAGTCAAGTGCTTAAGGAATTGATCAGCGACCTCAAATCATCAAAGGACCTCAGTGTATAAAGTGACATCAATTTTTTGCATAAGCTAGAGGAGCTACCTTACAAGCTTATATCATAAGACAACCAATTATTTTTATAAAAAGAAATGGTTTAGGAATTCAAATGTATGTTTTGAAAAGAAATTGAAGATAAACCATTCTTGGTGGCCTCAATGGAAAATATAATGGATAATCAATTAACTTTGGATAATCTAAAAACTAGGTTAACTAGTCGTGCAAAATCGGTCACAGTAGTGAAAGATGCCATAGTCAAGGTGAAGATAATTTTCAAGAATACTATAACTATAGACACCAAAATCATGTCTACCCCTTGGTCCTTTCTCCCCCCTTAGTCCCCTTTGGTCCAGTTAACCACTCCTAACCTATGTCTTGTTAATTTGAAATAATTATCTTATTTCAAATTAATGATTCCCTCTCCCTGCCACCTCACCACCCTTGAATACCCTTCTTGGATTCCCTTCATTCCCCACATGGCCAATATTAATACCTAGACTCCCATTCCAACTTCTTCCCTTTAACCTCTCATCCATTTTAATCCCCTTCGACCATTTCTTCCTTGGACTCACTGACCTGGCAGTTGGGAAAATGGACGAAAGGCTATTTTTAGCCTTTTTCCTGCCTTCTAGCCGTCGACGTCGGTCAACTGTCGACTGATGTCGGTGATATTGCCAGCATCGGTGGCCTTCTTAATGATTTTATACATCTGTTATCCCTCTCTTCATCTCGGCTCTTCATCAGACTCTGGTATCTTTGCATCCGACTGAATCAATCTGTTCCTTTACTCTACTACTCTGCCAATCTTCAAACCAAGCCTCTCACTCTCTCCCTCAGGTGTAGCAACAAGAATTCTACCTTTAGCAACTCCATCAACAAAAATTCTTTCACACCAGTAGCACCAACAATAGGTACACTAGTTTGTAACACTCCTTCAGCCAGCCACAGGTAAGTATTATGTTTGTACTTTCATTGTGTTTTCTAGTCATTTGCTTCTAAGTATTATGAACTATATTCAGCACTTCCTATCCCCATACCAGACCAGACCTGAATCCTTATTTCCATGTCTCCCTATTGGCCTCCTCTACCCTTCTGTCCATTTGACATTCTATCCATTTGACTCCCCTGTATCTCTGCACAGACCCACAGACCATTAACCAAAACCAGACTCTCAGACCTAGACCCCCAAACCATTCAACCAGGCCCAAACTCTATCTCAAACCCATCCATAGATCAAAACTCATCTAGACCTTGTCCACAGACTACTTCCCCGACCGACACCAGCCACTGCCCCAACCGACGTCGGTAGACTAACTGACGTCGGCAGACCTCAACAACCGATGCCGGTAGGACCACCGATGCCGGTGACTGTGACCAAGCTAACAACATCTTTTAGGTAAGCCTTTGCTTCCATTTCCTTTTCAGTCTTTAATCATTTTAGTATTTTATCACTCTACCTTTTATCAGACTTTACTTTTATCAAACAGTGGGTTGACATCCCTTAAGGAAGTCTTCATACTTCTGGGATCAAGCTTTCACTTGGCAACCCACCATCTCCTCATCTAACACCTTCTTTGTCTTAGTCTCTTTCTCTTGCAGGTGTCATCCTCCACAACCAAAGAGGAGTTCTCATAGCACCTGAATTATGGTGCGCACGACTACATCCAGGTACATACAAGCCTTGACCATTTCTTCTCAGTTTCTTAATTTTCTCTTTGAATGTAGAAAGTGACATAGTGTAGAAACAATAACTCCAGATAGTATCGGGATACAAGTAGTTATCACCATGTATGATGCTCATGTAAAGAAAGATGGGAGCTATAAATTGAATCAACTTTTCATTGATTTAATTTGCTTTTTACAAATGCACTTTTGTAACTACTTTAGACATTTTCACATGTAAAAATATGGAAAGTCCAAAGTCAAGGACTTTTATCTTTGACTAGGTTAGAGTATTTAAGTCTTTTCTCAATATTTAAGGCTTCTCTATATAAATAAAGAGAGCCTCTTTTGTAAAGATATCTTTTGGTGATCAGAAGCAAAAATTCTGCCAAAATTGAGATGCCTTTTGAGAATTTGAGCTCAGATTGTAAATCATATTTTCTTGAATGATTGAGAAAATGGGTTAGTTTTCAAACTTTGCGTTGGAATGACTTGTGTTATTTAGTGAATTGTTCTTATGTCATTTTTCCTAATAATATCTCATCTATTTGATTAAATAAGCAGAGTGTGTGGAAATTATCAAGAAGATGTTTTGAAGTTAATAATGAAGACTTTGTGCTACTATAATTACCTTTAGTTTATGTTTTGGTGAAAAGGGCATTAGAAAGGCTTTGTACTACTTTTATCCTTTATGATCTTATACTCTATTTTGGTTTTTAATGGAGACTTTGAGCTACACTTCATTCTATAGTTTTATTAGTCCTAAATTAGTAAGAGAAGAAATGAAATACTTTGTGCTTTCATGGGTTTCTTGTGGATCTAGTTACTATCTGCGAAGTTTTTCTACTATTTACTGAACATCCTTTCTGAAAGAAGAGGATTGCTTTCAGTTATTACATAGGAATTTTCATTTGCCTTGTGAACATCTCTAAAAATAGAGAGATGGATGGTATGATCTCACCCTTGAGTCTATTTTCAGTTTATATTAGTATATTATAGTTAATAGGGAGCCTCCCCTTGTTGAGAGGAGAGATTTATCTCATTAAACTATGGTTGATATACCCATTTTGCATTCAATTAGTTGACAAAAAAATATTTACTCAATAGCTTTTGGAAACTTCACTGGGGTTATGAATGCTCACTTTGAAGCCTCAAGCTTCAAATTGAAGCATTTCTAGTCTTTTTTCATTTTTCACTCTAGTAGATCCACCATACATGCGAATCCAAAGAGCTCAAGGTAATTTTGATCCTATATTTGAGTTGGTATGATGAAATAATTTTAAGATTTCTCCTCTTCCATCTTGCCTCTAGCATACCAAGAGTTTTCCTCCTACCAACGTCAGATCTCCAATACCAGACAAATCTTCTAGTCTTAGTCTTAGTAGTGTTTTGTCCATACTTACCCCACCAATATTTTTTATCTTTCCTTTTAATTTTCATATTATGGTAGCCCAAGGTCATTGGGGAAACTCTTTTGGTCCTCTCAATCTAACCCCACCTTTACATGAATTTCCTTGTAGTTTGAGAAAAAATTTCCCCAAATTTTATGGTGATGGGAAAGTCCATCCTGATGAGCATATTTATACTTTTTACATATCATGTGGTGTGATAGGCATGGAATATGAAGATATAGTGGTGAGACTATTTGTAGAAACTTTACAAGGCATTGTTGTAGATTAGTTTTATCACCTTCAGGCTCAAATTATAACTAACTAGAACACTCTCAAAGCCAAGTTTGAGGCTAGGTTCAAACCCACTAAATATGCACATGCCTTGTTGGCTCAGCTTATGCAAATGAAGAAGGAACTCTGTGAGCCTATGTGAGACTTCGTTGCTAAATTCAATAAGCTAAGGAACAAAATTCTTACAATCGCTTAGCCAACACCAGAGAATCTTAAGTGCTTTTTCATCAACTCTCAACTTCCTAAAGTAAGTTTTCTATTGAGGTAGGCTGGTCCTATAGATCTTTTTGTAGCCCAAAATTTGGCTACCAAGGTTGAAGGTGATCTTATCCTAGCAGATAAGATCAGAAAAGATTCTAATAAAAATAAATTTTCTTCATCTACTAAAAGTTCTTTCATGAGCACCACAGATCATATGGTGCAAAAGTTAAAAAATCAATTGCTAGCCCTAAAAGGAAAATGTCTCAAGGTATGTCTACTCCCCCTTATTGAGAGATGCCAAGCACATTTTCTAATCATTCATATCAAGGTAGTGCTGCTAAAAATCAAGGACAATCCAACTATCTTCCTTCCACATAAGGGAAGCTTGCCATTGAAGCAACACTTGTCAACTTAGTAGTCAATTATCATGAAACTGAACATGATCTTTCTTTCCAACCTGAGTTGGACCAAGAAGATGACGCTAATCTTTTTGCAGAAGGAGAAGAAGAATTAGCTAGTGACTCTAATATCAATTTTCTACAATACTAAAATGAAGCTAAGAAAAAAAGACAAGTGTTTGATGGATAATATGCTATCTTTACTAGGTCCCAAAATCAGTTGACTCGATAAGCTGATAAAGGAGAGGTGGTAAAAGAACATCAACTAGTACTCTCAATTCCTAAATGGGGGACTTCATTTCCTTTCCAATCAAAGGACCTGGTGACCAATAAGAAAGTAAGTACCTCAAACCATCCTGTATCTTTTGCTTTTATTCCTCAGACTTGTGCCACACCCAATAAAGATCAGGATGATGTACTTCCTCTTTTTCTAGTTCATTCCAATTATTTGATATAATTGATCATGCTAGAAAGACCAAGAGTTAAATGATTGAAGTTGAGTACTTGTGAGCCAATCCTAAGTAGTTTGATAGGTTGGCTGAATATATTAAAAAAGAACCATCTCTACAGGACAAGATTTTCCAAAGATGAATCCTAATTCCTTAAAAAAAAATCCACTCAGAATAATCTTGTCGCTACTCCTCCTATCATACCTAGGAAAATAGAACCTTTCAATGTTTATCTTTTGATAAATGGTCATAAAATGGGTAGCTGTATAATAGACTCTAAAGCCTTTGACAATGTTATGCCCACCAAAGTAGTAGATTCTCTTAGTCTTACCTTGACTAAGACTTTTGGTAGATGCTTCTCCATGGAGAACAAATAAGTACCACTCCTAGGTCAAATCAAAGATGCCCAATTCATATTCGTGACTTTTCTAGATAAAAGGATTAAAATGACAGTCTTAGTGGTTGATGTTCCAGCTTCTTATGGCATTCTGCTCATATTAAATTTTTGCAAGGATGTAGGTGGGGATTTGAATATGGATCTATTTGAAGCAAGGATACTTGTTAAAAGCATCATGAAGAAATTGATTCCTGAGAAAGAGTCAAAATATATTGTCACCCAAATGTTAGACCTTGAAGCTCAAATTTTATTTGAATCATCAAGAATGGATAACTATTTTTTGATAATTGAAGATGTTTTTAGCTCATTAGATGAAAGTTATTTAAGTGACAATTCTGACAATTGAGATAGGAAATCAAAAGAATTATTAGAGCAAAGTTTAGATAACAAAGGATCTTCCCTTCATAATGAAGAGAAATCTTTGAAAAGATCAAATTCTCATGATGTCTAGATTCTAGAATTTGATGGCAGTTGCTCTTCTATCAGTTCTGGAGCCAGAATTGTCTTGATATCCCCTCAAGGAGAAAATTTTCCTTACTCATATAAGTTATAGTTCAATAATACCAACAACACCACTGAGTATGAGTCTTTTTTGCTTGGATTGAAATCTTCTCATGCTAAAGGTATTAAGATTCTTCATGCTTGAGGAGATGCTGAACTGGTGGTTTGTCAGGTAAGGAATATGTACCAAACCAAAAAAGAAAGATTGTGACATTGTCACAATATAGTATGGGATTATATTGAATGTTTTGATGCTTTCAATATTTCTATTGTGCTGAGAGACTTCAATGATTGTGCAAATTTATTGGTGGTCTCTACAACCATCATGGTTCACCATAAGGATTTGAAAGGGGACAAGTACACTATTAAGCTGGTCTTTCAACTAAGTGTACCTGATAATGACAATCATTGGTAGGTGTTTAACAATGAAAATAAAATCATTAATTTTATAGAAAAGATGGACATCTTTGAGGAGGTTTATTTTGAAGGTAGTGAATCTCCACCATAGGAATCAGTTCTTGAAAAAATTCAAAAACTGGTGAAGAGATTCTTCAACTCAAAGGGAATAAAATTCCAAAAGGTTTGGTTTCTCTTGAAAATTTATTTGATAAGCATGAAAAGTATGTTAAACAACAACAAATGGATTTAAGTTTCTCCAAAGAATTTGATCAAGTGAATTTAAGTACAACAAAAAATCCCAAAATGGTCAACATTGAGAATTGTTGCACTTCTGATGAAAATCTCAAATTCTTTACTCTTCTTCACCATTACATTGATGTTTTGGCATATTCTTATGATGATCTAAAGTCCATTGGACTTGAATAAATTTGGCACAAAATTCTTCTTAAAGTTGGATCGTTGCCTCACAAGCAGTAGAAAAGGCAATACAACCCCAAAATATCAGGTACTATCCTTTCTAAGATCCACAAAATGCTAAATGCAAGAATTATTTTCCCAATCCACCATTCCACATGGATTGCTAACATAGTCCCGGTGAGAAAAAAGAATTGAGAAATTTGTATGTGTTGATTTCAGAAACTTAAATCAATCTTCTTTAAAAGATAACTATCCCTTACCCATCATGGATCAAGTGTTGCAAACAATGACTGGTTCAAAAATGTTATCAATGTTAGATGGTTTTTTTGGGTACAATCAAGTGTAATAAATCAATAATGCTCTGCATGATCAATTGATGAAAGTATCCACTATCTCCAAATTCTACATGACTTCATACCTGGTGTATATTATGGCATCAATGAGAACCTTCCCAGGTTTAACATCAGAAGGAGACCGGAGAGTAACCCCAGTATATCAATATTACCCTCAGTTGACATTGAAGGGTTTTATCCATCATTTTAAAAGGGTAAATGATGCTTTCTTCACAATATTTTTGTGTCTCTTTGATCTCTAATTATAATAGAAAAGAGTGTCTGACAAAGTCTGGATAGTTGTGAATGACTTCAGATGTATGTTCTTACAGTTCCCTTCTTTTTTTTTATCTACGGGTTGGCTTTTTCCAAGGTCATCCTTATATGCTCCCAAGATTCACCTTAGACAAATTAGTCTTGATGGAGCTATGTAGGCAAATAATCATCATACATAATTAAGCAGATAGAACTCAAGAAACCTAATTTCAGGTTCCCAATTGAAATTGGCAGGTTCTCAGTATTGACTGTTGAAAAAGATAGAGTTATGGAGACTGAAATGCAACTCATAACCATGAAGCATTTCAAAATGAGACCAAATGTTGAATACAAAGGTGTAAAGGATATAATCAAGAGGAAGACCCAATTTCATGAGCCTATGATCGAATATGTTTGAGTTGACTTGAGGACTGCAAAAGACATCAAAAAAATGGACTATAGTAGATTGTCTCTTGAATAGATAGAATATTTGGGACTCACTAATATCCCTAAAAAACTAGTGGATGATGGGGATTTGATTAAAAATAGATACCATGCTGAATAGATTATTAATACCCCTCTTCGCCCAATCCAATGGTCTCAGAAGGAGTTGACTTCTTTGAGGAAAAGGTTTGAATGAATATTTGCAAACACCAATGATTGGTTAGCAAATAAGGGAATCACCTTAAAAGAGTTCATCACAAGATTGAAAGCTAAATTTCAAGAGGAAATAAGGAGAAGGGTAGAAAATAGGATGAAGAATAAAAGTGATATCCTTACTTTTGATAGGCCACATAAGCTTAAGATCATATTCATGATAAAGAAGTCACAAGTTATAGAAAAAGAACTAGGAACAACAGACATGGAGGATTAAAAGCAAAGCACTAAAGAACCAGAAGTGGATAAAATGGAGACTAATGATAAGCCCATAGATCAACAAGAAAAGGAAACTCTATCTCTGCAAGTGGATGTACAACCAAAAATAGGAATCTATTCTTCCCTGCCTAGCACACCTATTATAACTCCACCTATTGCTTTGATCAGTGTTCCCTCTTCTAGAGTTGCCTCTCCTTCCAAAATAATTTTTGACAACCCTCAAGGCACTTTTGGAGATATTCTTCATTCCTCAGGATCAATCCCCAATGTGTCATCTCGGTCTTTTGATATCAAAGATAGTTTGCTATCAATCATTCAGTAGTAGGTGTAGTTCTTACTAGTACTCCACCCATTGTTTCCACCATTGATGTAGGTGCAACTCTAGTAACACCAAATACAGAGATTTATACTAATGTAATTACTTCTTCCCTCCCACCTTGGTTTTCAACTTATATACCCAAAAGGAAGAAATAGGCTATCTCCCTAGATGACTTTGATATCACTAAAATGGTGCCAGTAAAAGTCAAGACTCCCAAAATGCCAAAAATTCTTTCAAAAATGATTGAGCATAAAGGGCACAAATTTTTGGAAATAGAAAAACATCCATAGGATGCAACTCTTGAAAATTTTGATTTAAATGATTACTCTATCTCTCAAATTGAGTTAGGAAAGATAACTCATGAAAGCACTAAGAGTGAATGCAGTTAGCTATGGACATCTTGGTTCAGAAGTTTGACAGAGAAAGAGAGATGAAGGACCTTTATAAAGTAATGGTGGAAAAACCAACTATGGTAATAAGGAGAATAACTTTCACTCCAAAAATAGTAACTCTAGAGGCTATCTCCATCAATGACCCCATGATTCAGAAAGCAGAAAAGACCTATCTCAATGGAAAAGTACTTGAAGAGTACTTGGACAAGATGCATACACAAGGAATTTCCTTGCTCACATAGTTGTCTAATAAAATAGGTAAGATGAGGAAAGTGAGAGAAAAATTAGATGACCTTATCAATATCATTTCTCAAGATATTGAAAGCATAAAAAAGTATCTTGATAAGTGGATGGATATGAAGAAGTTAAAAATAAGCACACTAGTATCAATTAGTGTCATTACTAATAAAGACCCTTATACTGAGACAAAAGAAGCATTGATATATAGGAGTCAGGTGCTTAAGAAATTTATCAATGACCTCGAATCATCAAAAGACCTCAGTGAACAAAGCAACTTTAGTTTGTTGCATAAGTTAAAGGAACTGCCTTGCAAGCTTACATCGCAAGACAACCAATTCCTTTCAATAAAAGAAATTGTTAAGGAATTCAAAGGTATGTTTATAAAGGAATTTAAAGATAAACTATTCTCAATGGCCTCCATGGACAATATACTAGATAATTAGTTAACTCTAGATAATCTAAAAACTAGGTTAACTAATCAGGCAAAATTGGTCACAGCAGTGAAAGATGCCATAGTCAAGGCGAAGATGATTTTCAAGAATATTATTACTCCAGATAGTATTGGGATACAAGTAACTATCACCATGTATGATTCTCATGTAAAGAAAGATGGAGCTACAAATTGAATCAACTTTTTGTTGATTTAATTTCCTTTTTCCAAATGCACTTTTGTAACTGCTTTGGACATTTGCACATGTCCTTTTATCATGTGTAAAATCTAAAGTCAATAAGGACTTATATCTTTGAATAGATTATAATATTTAAGTCTTTTCTAAATCTTCAAGGATTCTCTATATAAATAAAGAGAGCCTCTTTTATAAAGATATCTTTTGGTGATCAGAAGCAAAAACTCTGCCAAAATTGAGATGCCTTTTGAGACTTTGAGCTCAGATTGTAAATCATATTTTCTTGAATGAATGAGAAAGCAAGTTACTTTTCAAACTTTGTGTTGGAATGACTTGTGTTATTTATGGAATTGTTCTTATGTCATTTTTCCTAATAATATCTCGTCTATTTGATTGAATAAGCAGAGTATGCAGAAATTATCAGGAAGATGTTCTAGAAGTTAATTATGAAGAATTTATGTTGCTATAATTACCTTTAGTTTGTGTTTCTTATGTTTTAGTGAAAAGGGTATTAGAAAGGCTTTTTACTACTTTTATCCTTTGTGATCTTATACTCTGTTGTGGTTTTTGATGGATACTTCAAGCTGCACTTCATTCTACAATTTTATTAGTCCTAAATTAGTAAGAGAAGCAATGAAAGACTTTATGCTTTTGTGGGTTTCTTGTGGATCCAGTTACTACCCAAAAAGTTTTCCTACTATTTACTGAACATCATTTCTAAGAGAATAGGATTGCTTTTAGTTATTACACAGGAATTTTCCTTTGCCTTGTGAACATCATCTTTGAAAAAAGAGAGATGGATGGTATGATCTCACCCTTGAGTCTATTTTTAGTTTATATTAGTATATTATAGTTTATAAAGAGCCTATCCTTGTTGAGAGGAGAGATTTAACTCATTATAATATGGTTAATATACCCATTTTACCTTTAATTAGTTGATGACAAAATATTAACCCAACAATACCAAAGGTGATGTTGTACATTCAATGGGACATTGAAGGTATCTCCTAGGAGATACATTCAATATGCACACATGTAAAATTTTACTTTACCTTGAAGTGACTAGTAGGTGATACCTTGAAGGGCCTTGTAATATGTTTAAATTATCTAATAGGAGACACCTTTAAAAAATTCAAAATAGTTTATTTTTATCCTCAATGTATATGCTGACCATTTTGCTCACCATTATCCCTTGGCCATGATATACAAATGTCAATTTATGTATAAATTATTTGAGTCACTAACTCTTATGATATTGTGTCAAAGAGTTATCCAAAATATTATCATCTTGACTCATTTGTCCATGCCTAGATGATCTAGGTAACAATTCAGGTGACAATTCAGGTGATGGATCCACCCTAATTGATGATGGAACTTCTAGGAGCCATAACTTTTGCACAATAGCTCCAATTGACTCATCATTTGAACCATTGGAAACATAAGAATGAGGATAATTAGGTGAGATGCTATTTATCTCTACTAAATGGATTTTTACCCTCTAAAATCCAATAGAAGTGCACCAAACTTTAATTTTAGTAGTGCAGTCTAAAAATAGTAAGCTTTTAAAAATAATACTTCCTTGAATTTTGTGTTGTTGTAAATCATGGAAGTCAAACCACTTAATCTCCCTTAATATTAGTGACCTTACACATCCTCATCACACCTTCAAAACATGTATTAATGAATTTGTAACCCGAAATGGAAATCAAACATCTCTTCTCAGAGATAGGCATATGTTTGGGTTTGCAAATTTGATTCAATAAAACATCTCTTCTCAGAGATACCATTATTTAAATTGTGTTGTTATTGTTTCTTGAATTATATTTCTACCAAATATTTCTGATTTTTGGATCACTAGAATATTAGTAAGCCCTGAAATACTTGCATATTGTTGCCTATCATTCATTCTCTCATGGGCCAACATAATTCTTTTATGTAAATTGTAGACACTAGAAAATTGAGCACTTGTAGTTTTCAATGACTAAATACCTCAGGACCCCCCCCTAAATAGCCCCTAAACCTTATTCAACCTTAACAAAACCCTCTTAACCTAACCAAATCACTATTATTCTAATCACATAATATTATTCAAAAATACTATTTAAAATTACTATTCAAGAGTTCTATTCACTATCACTATTCACTATGGGACCCACTATCACTATTTATGATAACATGGAAAGTGACATGGAAAATGACATGAAATATAAATTGACATGGCATGTGACATGCCAAGTGACATGGAAGGTTATTTGAGAGGTGATATGGCAAGTGACATGGCTTAATGTAAGACATTATACCCCACCTAGGACCCTTTCCAAAGTTATTGATAACCTCATTTAAGCATCATAAGGCTCCCCCTTTGAAATATGGAAAATTTACCTTCACACATGAAATTAACCTCCAAAATAAGATACCTATTTTTTACTTCCTAACCCAAATGGGACATTTACCAACCAAAAAGGGAATCCCCACCCACTTCATGTTGACTAATTCATCCACCACATATAAAATGGAACCATACCTCTATTATTCCTCTTTCGGCATGACTCTTCACAAAATATGCTATAAATACCCCCTCTCCTTCACCCAGGGTTAAGTTGGAAAGTGGCAAATTAGTATTTTTTGTTATTAACATTTTATTGCAAGTTTTTGGAGGAGGTTATCCACTTGAGAATGAGGTCATCCTCATCTTGGAGGAGAAAATATTCAAAGCATTGAAGCTTTGCCAGAATTAATCTAGGATTTCATTGACAACCATCTCAAAGGTAACCTTGTTTATTTATTTCATTTCAACTTATT
Organism: Torreya grandis; assembly: GCA_037957365.1. Lineage (NCBI taxonomy): Eukaryota > Viridiplantae > Streptophyta > Pinopsida > Cupressales > Taxaceae > Torreya > Torreya grandis. The sequence continues at coordinate 2,602,266 of JARHVA010001422.1, read as the reverse complement.
ATCTCCTTTGATCTCTTCTCTCTTGACCTCCATACCTTTCACCTTTCACCTCTTATTTTCCCCCTTTTTCACTTTATTTATTCCTTGGCCATATTTACCCACTTGAACCTCTTTACCTCTTTGTCATAATTTACCTACTTGACCCCCTTTGCCTCTTGGCCATATTTACCAATTTGACCATTTATCCATTTTGCCCTTGTCCCTTCTATCTTATTGATCAGTTTGACCATAACCTTATTGATCATTTCAATCATTTATCAACCTCAACCAGAATATCTTTCCATTTTGACTATTTTCCAAACCAAAACCACAACCTTGCCTTGAATTGTCTTTTATCATTTGATTTATTTAGTCATTTTATTAGAAAATCATCCATATTAATTGTATTTAATATTAGATTTGATATCATTTAATGTAATTATATTTTAGTTTATTATTTCAATTTAATTATCCAAAGAAGGTGGATTGAAAACCTCCTAGGAAGCTTTTGCTTTTAGGACATAGCTCACGCTAGGCAATCCACTTTGCTACTTCTCTAACAAACAAGTTTTCTTAATGTTTTATTATTGAAGTTTATTCCTTCCTAGCCAAAGAGAAGTATCCACCATCATATGGATCATGTGAAAATTTTATACTAAATTCTCATAACCATTACCCTTATTGATAGTTTCTTCTTTTCATACATAAAAAAAAATAGAAGATAGAGAGAAAAATTTTGGCATGCCTGATGGGACGTGGTTCCCTTTATTATTTAATTGTTTACTCATCAACTAAAATAATTTACTTTTGGGATTAAAAATAAACCATTGGAATTCATTTATTGCTTGCTAATTTTAGTAAACTTAGAAAATTAGGAGGCAAAAAAATCTTATCATAGCATTCAAACTTGTTATCATGCACAAAACCAAACCATAAAATAATTTACACATCAAAACAATACTTGAGACAAGGACCAACCAGGATTTCATCACCTAGTGGTAACCTTACCCCCTCTCAGCTATCCTAATTAGATTTCACCACCAATGGGAGAACCAACTTAGCTCTCTTGTTGAGTATAAACTCTGGACTCCATATACATTGGCTAAGTGCCCAAATTAGCTACAAGATCATGAAGTGAGGGGAGCAAGCCACAAACACCAAGCCACATATTGAAGTTCAATGTAGATCTTCTTTTTTAGCACCAAAACAACCTAAAACTATCTATAGACTTCCATTTTAGTACCTATTTTGTAATCCATCCTCCCTTATTACACTCTTTAAGGCATAAGCCAAAAGCAATTGAAAAGTAATCCTAAGGATAAAACACACTTCTTAGTGTATGTATTTATTGCTTTGAAATTTTTAGTTTTTCCCTTTGTTTGAGGTGTGAGTTTTACAATAAAATTCCCTATTTTCTCATATGGTTCAACCAGACAATAGGTGAGAAATCAAAACAACCAACCACCATGTTCTTCTTCATCTATGGATTATACCTCAGATGTTGACAAATCTCCTCATAATTCACCTCACAATTCTCCTCCACCACATTCTCCTTCCAAAATCCTAATCATATCTAGAGGATATATAGAATTTAATGCCATATTCAACAATAATCTAGTGTTTTTACAATAGTACCTCAACACATTACCTCACTGTACCCCACCTTCTTCAGTTCCTTCTTTTGATATTTCTCTTAGCATGCCATCTCACCTTATGGTAGGTACCACTTTAAACCAGCCATTAACTCAGGCCTATTCCAACATCCCATCTACCCAACCTCAAACCAATCTTCCACCCCCAACCAAACACCTCCTATCACACCCCATGCTGGTTTAACCTTGCCGTTTGTTACCTATACCCCATCGACTAGTGCATTATCTTCCATTTTGGCATGTATCTTCCATTTGGTTGAAACAAATCCCTCATCCATAGTCCCACTTAAAATCTTAGTTCTCTCCATAACTCAAAACCTTCACCCAATCAACACTAGAGTAATTACCCAACCTTAACTTTCTAAACTTCTTCCTACCTCAACCATACCAACCACATCTTTTTCTCAACAAGTACCTATGACAACTTACTAGTATGTCCCTCACCCACAAGGGTATATGAATCCATCCACCCAATATTTTATACCAATTAGTTCTTATGTGCCATTATATCAACATCTTGTCACCACTTATCAATATGTGGCTTTTTTTATCACCATCTATTGTCTATTATTACATTGCCACAACCCAACTGAAATAAAATGTACCTCTTAATTATACGACTTCCTGACCTTGACCTAATATAATCAAAATGCTAATGGACAAAATGTATAGTTTGGAGTCATCCATATCCACCTCAACTAATCTTTTTTCTTATGACCAAATTTGTAATGAGCCTATCCATCCATCCATGCCCATTCACACTTACCCTTACCACTGAGAATTGCCCAAATTTTCTAAATTTCAAGGTAAAGAGGATCCTCAACATCACCTAAGATCTTTTTGCCATTTTTGTTACTTGATTTATTATTATGATGCTCTCCTCCTCCAGACCTTTCCAATAACATTACTCATAGCTGCCCTTTATTGGTATAGTGCCCTTCCCACTCATTCTATCTTTTATTTCTCTCAATTAGCATAAACCTTTTTAGAACACTTCTTAGTAAAGTTATTTAAAAAGGTTTCCATTTCTAACCTATACTCCATTAAAAAATTTGAAGATGAATCCATTATTGATTTCATTACCAGATGTAGGGGCCCATCAATCAACTTACCTTCCCATTACCCCAACCTAAATTGATCAAATTATTCTCTCAATGGTGTGCCAAGCATATTTATCCAACTCTCCAATGTTAAACCTTTAGAAAATTTGATGAAGCATTCACTATGGCCCACAAATTAGAAAACCGTGGTATTGATGAAGGGAATTTGGATATTTGAAATAAAAATTCTAGTTTCATATTTATTGACTCATCCACCACTAAAATCATGAACCCAACCAATTTTAAATCAAAAGAATCATCACATTTAGTTGTTCTCAAAATCATCCCTCCTCTAACCATCAACCAAACACCTCAAAATAACAATCCTTCTAATCACGAAAAACATACCCAAAACCAAGATATTTCACAACCATCTACCTAAATTAGGGAGTCTTATGCATCAATCTTGGAAAAAATACTTAAATCCAATATAATCCAACTTCTACCCATCAAGGCCCCTCAATAATTTTATACTTCTCACCACCTTCCTCGATGGTACAATTAGAATGAGCATTGTGAACATCATCAAGTTGTTGGACATGATACTAATAGATGCAATGCCTTTAAGATCATTATCTAAGACCTAATCGGTAAAGCGGAGCTTATGTTTGATAACCCAAATGCTCCTTCCAACCAATCTCTTGATATTTTCCAAAAGACATTCATAAATCATTCACCTTCAACCAAACACCATGAGAACTAACTCAAATACTCCAACTCACATGAGGCACATGTAATTAATGTCATCAGTAAAGTGCCCATTACTAAAAAGGTCATCACTTCTATCACCTAAATAAAGAAAAATAATCCACCATCACTTATTTCTCCAGGTATCCAAATAGAGGAAGTATCTACCCTTTCCACTTCTTTGGATGAAACCACAATTCCATCCACCTCTCCTATGGTGGAAATACTTAAGGAGATAACCATTTTATCAACCATTTCATCCACCACTCTTATCCAAGTAGAAATACCACATACTTATTTAGATAACCAAACCCAAGAAGAAATTATGCCTTCCCTTCCATCTAAAATCATTACCCCCACCACTCCTATTATAGAACCATTTATACCTCCTTTGGAAGCTATTTATATATAAACATTACCCTCATCTACCCAATCATCATCTTTAGAACCTTCCAGCAAATATAACAACATTGAAACCACTTCTTCTTCTTCCTCAAAGGGCTTGTGCTTTGAAACAAATGATCAGATAAAAAGATCCATTTATAAACCTTTTCCCTAGCTCATTCAAAGTTTGGAATTTACCTCCCAACCTAACTTTCAAAAATACACCTTTTGGCATCAGCTTGGACTCCCGTATCAAAGAAATTTTGAACCTTCCACCTCACTTGAGTCTATCCTTGAGCCTATTGATATAACTCCACCAACTACTCATTTAAGATCACTAGTGAACTATATAACCTACCCTCACCTATAATTATCAAACCACCCTATGTTTCTTTCATAAAGAAAAAAAAATTAGGGATCCTTCCCATGCCTAATCCCTCTCACTCTCCATTGAGATTGGATTTAACAATATCAATCCATTAAAAGACAAATCTAATTAAACTTATTAAAAAGGGAGGGTTTCCTAGGCCAAAACCTTGGGTTAGGACCATACCACCTCCTTCACCTTTACCTTTTATTTTGGGACCACATCCTTCCACAATTATTTTTACCTACTCTCCCTCCAAAAAACCATCTCCTCTTTCTCTTCCTATAACAACTCAACCCTCTAGTTCATCATCATTCATTACCAACATTTATCCATCCACTTTCCCATCCATTATCCCCTCATCATCTAGACATTCAATTCTTAAACCTATTATAACTAAGCCAATTCTTCCTAAACCACCAACCAAACTCACTCCACCAACCACACCTCCTATAAAAAATTACCCCATAAGATCCCTACATGCAATCTTTAAACTTCACCACCTTTTAGTTATGTACCAAAATCTTATACAACCATTTTTCAAAGACTATTACAAGCCTCTATCATTAGCTTACCACTAATCAATCCTTTTGATCCCACTCACCAAAAGCCAACTTGGTTTAAGGATTGTTTGATTTGTCTTTATCAAAGCACTCCAATAAATTATTCATGGCCTTTTAGAGGAAGATGATCTACTAGATGAATCTTCTATAAGTCCCTTGCCTCTTTAACCACCTATCCAATCCACCTATCAATCATCCACTTCCTTACTTCTGCCAAGGAGTGAATAAGAGGAACTAAAGTAAGAAACCATCCCCCTTATCAATACCATTCATATGGTGACTTGATCTCAAGATAAATAAAGGGATACAAGTAAAGCCATCTAAAAAAATGAAAAGGGCAAGGCCAAGGTAGCCATTCCACGATTTTATCCTTCAACTTCCCAACCGACCAACCACACCCAAATAAATACACCTTCACCTTCACCTTCACACTCACAACCACCCAAGACCAAAGTCTCCATTTTAGGAGCCCCTTCTTCTTTCAATGTATCTCCATTTTTCCATCACTTGGTGTTAAAATAAATTCACCAAAATCTAGTCAAAATGAGCCTCTATGACTTAATTAGCACTTGACCTCAACATCATCAGGCTTTGATTGAAGAACTACATCCTATAGATGTTTAACTATATGATCTCCAACCTCTTACATCTTTGATTTTAGCCATCCAACATGCTACCATGGTCACTTTTCAAGAATAGTAAATTATGCCATGTCATAATAAACACCTTGATCCCCTTCTTTTCATCACCACATCCATCAATCAAACACATGTCAAAAGAGTCAAGATTGATGGGAGAGTGAGTATCAATATCATATCCTCCCATGATTATGATAAACTTAAACTACCTAAAAACTTCATGTTTAAAAGCTAGATAGTTCTCTGTTCAATCAATGATACCTTAGCTACCACTCTAGGAACAATTGTTATCCACATCTATTTGGAGTCTTGAACTATAATTAAACTATTTTATGTTGTAGAGGGTGAGTTTCAATATAATGTGTTACTCGGTCACGCTTGGATCTAAGCCATGGATTGCATCCCTTCCACGCTTCATTGACGTATCAAATTCAAAAATGAGTGACAAGTCATTACAATAAAAGTTGATTCAAATCCCTTCACTTCTTTTAATATGACATATTGACTAAATAATGTTCTCATTCAACCTTCACCCCGTCCATAACCAACCTCTAACAAAACCACTACATACACTTCACTCACCAATACCTATGTCTATAAAAATGAGGAAGTATCCACTAGTTCAACCATCCCTTCATCTAAGATCCTAGTTGAAAATCCCTTGTAATCCACACTTCAACACCTCATGCTGGGGGAATATTGACTCCTAGCTTTGGATGTTTTCCCTTCTCTATATGAACTTGGGAATCTCTAAAATGATTCATCTTATGATCTTAATATCAGTACCCTAATCCCCTTTGGACTTTCCAATAATAGAACATATGTCTATGAGGGACTTGATAAGCCACTTCTTTCTCCCATCACCATGCCTTATATCTAGCCATTCACTTCTAAATTTTCTTATCTTATAAATCTAACCTTTTCCTAGACATAGCTTCATCAATGCACTTGGAAGGGGTTTGGTTTTAGACTCTATGAACAAGGGCCTCATGAACTTCATATCATCAAAATGCAAAAACTTGATGAGTTCATTGGCTTGGGATACATTCCCCCATAATAACCCATATCACCAAAACTAGTTCTCACCATTATCGATAAACCTCTAACCTCACCAATCCCATCTCTCCCATTTGGAGAACCTCCAACAACACTAATCCTAGTCAAGTAACTTCTACCTTATTAGCCTCACCTTTCTAATTTGAAGAACCTCTACCCTTACCAACTCCATTTGAAGACTCTAACATCATCCCATCTAACTTTTTTTTATTTGACCCATTAGATTAGGCCCACTGACCTATCATCATAGTGTCCAAACTAAAAACTTTCATCTCATCCACCCTAAAATGATCAACCAAAATGTATACATCATTTATACTATTCAGTACCAAGATGATAATTTTATCCTTACCTATTGTTATAGGCTAGAATTGCACCCTTGTGGGAGAATTTTTTAGGCTCTCTCCCTACTATCTATAATATTGGAACAACCTTAGGCTATGGGTATCTTGTAGTGAGGTTGAACCTCTAGGATTTTTAATGAGGCTAGCTCCTTAGATGATTCACTTTGCCTTGTTTCCCACACTAGAATATATAATTGGATAAGGAAAAGAGGGAGAAAGATAGCATGAAAGGAAAACCTAAGCTAAGGATGGTGATGCAATAAAATATGAAATGATCCACTTTCAACCTATAAACATTAACAACTAGTAATGAAACTAATCAAGACATAAACTAATATAATCCTATCTCAAGGCCATAAACATAAGTATTTTATATATAGGACAAAGGGAAACCCTAAAATTTTAAGGATAGAAATAAATAGGTCTGTATGAGACACTATAAAATTTTGACACTCCAAGAAGGCACCAATGTCTAACACATCACACAACCTACAAGGAACCAACATAATTAAAGAAATATACATAAAGAACCTATAGATTATAATAAGGGGCATACATCTACATGTTAAACTCTAATAATGTATATTGGACTTCAAACTAGAATAAAAAAATTCTTCTTATTACTTTTGGAAAGTGTTACAAGGAAATTTTGATAGAGTAACTCTATCACCAGTTGAGGGATCTCTTTTTAGGCTTAAAAGCATATATATATATATATATATATATATATATATATATATATATATATATATATATATATATATATATATAGCAAAAAAGGATGAGAAAAGAAGGGGCTTGCATGAGAAAATGGAGCGGGGTCATAAATGGTTGAAACCACCACTAAGGAAAAGGGGGAGAAAGATAACATGAAAACGGAACCTAAGATAAGGATGGTGATTCACCAAAATATGAAATGATCCACTTTCATCATGAAAACTTTAAAAACTACTAATGAAAGTAATCAAGATAGAGAGTAATATGATCCTATCTCAATGTTATAAGCATAAGTATTGTGTATGGAGGTCGAAGGAAAACCCTAAAATTTGAAGGATAGAAAGAAATAGGTTTTATGAAACACTATAAACTTGTGACACTTCAATAAGGAACCAATGTATAAAACTTCACACAACCTGCAATGAACCAACAAAATTAAAGATACATAGAGAACCTACAGATGATAAAAACGGGAATACATCTATAAGTTAAACTCCAATAATGTATATTTGACATCAAACTACAACCAAAAATTTCATCTTATTACTTTTAGAGAGTGTTAACAGGTAATTTTGATAGACTAACTCTATCACCAATCAAGGTACCTCTTTTTAGGGTCAAAAGCTTGTATATATATATAGTAGAAAGGATGAGAGAAGAAGGGGCTTGTGTGAGAAAATAGAGAGGGGGGTCATAAATTTATGTAACCACCACTATTATCCTTGATTTATTTTGTATTAAAATCATAAAAATACCTTGACCATGAGATAAACCATCCAAAATCACCATAAATCTCCTCAATCCCCTCATGCATTCAAGTCTCCCTTTTTGGAGCGGAGAAAGCCATGTCAAAGGTAGCTCCATGTTTTTTCCAAGTGTGAATGATTTGATCTTTGCATTAAAACTTTGTCGTGTTCCTTCATGTATAAGCATACAATCCCCATATCTTTGAATTTATATTTAGCCATGTTACTTCTATATTAAGTAGCTATTTGTCAAAAAGATGGCCATGTCAAAGGACAAGAACCTCTCCATTAATTACAGCTACTAGTTCCTACCTTAAAACTTGATCTAAATATTTCCTATAGATGGAAAACCAATATAATGACATTATTTTTACTATAACCATTTTTGTCAATGTAAGTCCATACAAATCTAAATAACTACTTATAGGGGTTTAGATTTTGACATTTACATGCCTGTCATGTGATATTTGAATCCTAAAGGGTATTTTATGAGTTTGAAATTTGAGATTGGTGTGAATGTCATGTTTCCTTTAGAAACTTTCCTATAGGCCTGTTTTATTTTGGGCCTTTTACTTGAACAATTTCTATGAATTTTTTTCACAAAGGAATTTAAACTTTGGAATTTTGAGAATGACCCTTTGGATTTTGAAAAGTCCTATGGAGAAGTGCCCTTTTTGAAGGAAAAGCATCTTTTAGTCACTTTGAAAATTCCCCTTTCCAAAGGTAAATTACCCTTCATAAATCTTGTAAATGTCCTTTCCCTTTGGAAATGAACTATGATTTTTTTTTGGAAAAGACCCTTTAGACAAAATTGCTTTTGCCACCTCTTCAAAAGAAAAGGTCTTCAGGACTTTTGCAAAGTTATAATTCTTCAAAAGATACCCTTTAGAATTGTTGTATAAGACACTTTGGCATGGAAATTACTCTTCAAAAAAAGTCTTTTGGCCCTTTGATTTGAAAGTGCCCTTCATAACTTGAAAAAGGTCCCTTTTTTATTGAGAAAAGTGTCATTTAGATTTCTTGTTTTGGCACTAATTCTCAAAGGAATTCCTTCCAAAGGAATTTCTTTAGAATTTTTCCTTTAGCATTTTTTTAAAAGGTCTTTTTCTTTGAGACAAAAGTTTTTAAAGAAATCTACCTTCAAAAAAATTGTCTCGAACAATTTTCTTGAACGAAATGTGTCTTTTACTTTCAAAATTCTTTATCCCTTTGCTTTAGCCATATTATTTCAAGATTTATTTTTATACTTTCCCTTTGAAAATGCCTTTAAAAAATATACTCAATGCCTTTCAAAACCTAGAAATGGGTTGTCTACTTTGAGAAAAACCCTTCAGCTTTTCTATTTTGGACAATCAAAAATTTGTAATGGACCATTTCTCTAAGAAATAAATCCTTTAAAAAAATGAACTAATCCATTTCCCTAATAAAAATGCCCTTCAGTAAAATTGTCTTGGTCACTTCACTTTGAAAAGATATTCTTCAAAACTTTTGTTTCGAACAAAATGTATAAAACAAATCTTCTAAAAGAAATAGGTCTTTAAGGAAATTATCTTGGCCACATTTTCCCTGAAAGAATTCAGTCTTTGTCTTTCGATACAAACATTTTTTCCAAAAGAATTATCCCTTCAAAAAAAAAATCTTGAACAACTTTTCTAAAAGAATTTAACACTTAGCCAAAAAAAGGGTCTTAAAAGAAACTATTTTCGTAATAAAAAGGCTAAAAGAATTTCCAAAGTAAAAACTTAGCCTAAAGGGATTTGTACTTAGCTTTTCCAAAGTTTGTAAGCCCTTCTAGACTTGTTCATGAAACCATTATTTGACCTTAAATCTTTATAAATATGCTAAACTTAATCATATGAGTACAATCTTGGTATGTGGGCCAAAAATTGGCTAACATCTTTTGCAACTCTTAGGGAAGCATGATTGCTATACTTGAGAACCCAAACCACTTGCCTTGTTTAGTCCATTAGGAATGGAGTGATTAGTCTCTACAACTGAGTTGGTGTAAAACTAGATACAAAGCTAATCCTTTCTAAAACTTCCTCTTAAATCAACAAGGACAATAATAATAAAACAAACACTATACCTAAGACATTTAGGGAAAGGAAACACACAACTAAAAAGATGTGCACAAGGCACCTAAGAGAAAACATGAAAAAATATACAAAATGTAAAATATATAAAATGGTTGTAAACTCTTTTAATAACAAGGCTTTAGATGAATCCCATTGACTAGGATGGGTAGTACCTCTCCATCTAGTTGGGTCAGTTGAAATGCATTAAGTTGTTTACATATGTGGATCAAACAAAGACCACTCCACAAGCTATCAAATTTGGTATGGTTTCCTAGATTGGCGTTGTTTAAATCCCACTTGAGGACTAGATCTCCTTCCTTGAAGTCCCTTATTATGGCTCTCTTGTCAAAGGCTTTCTTGACTTGAGCTTGATGTAACTCTAATTTTTTCATTGCAAGGTCTCTCATTTCTTCAAGATCCATGAATTTTTCTAGTCTCACATGCATGGGCTCATCTTCCATCAACTCTAGCTAATGAGATAGTTCTAATGTAGGTAGCTCAAGAGAAATATGCAACTTGGCCTCCCTTCCATATACTAAGACATATGGATAATTACCAATGGAAGCTTTAGGAGTCACCCTGTTAGCCCAAAAGGATGTCTTTAGTTTAGTGTGCCATGTCCTCTAATTATCTTCTATAGTTCTCCTAATTATTCTTAACAAAATTTTAATTGTGGACTCAACTAGTCTATTTCCTTGAGGATAATAGTTGGAAGAGGTGCTAAGGTAGATTCCCATCTTGAGAGCTCATTCAGTCATTTTTAGACTGAGAAATGCTAATGCATTATTAGAAATGATAGTGGATGGAACACAAAACCTAGTCACAATGTTGTCATAGAAGTCTAAGACTACACTTTCATTATCTTCTTTCAGTGTAATGGTTTCCACCCACCTAATGAAGTATTAAATTGTAGTAAGCACACATCTATGTCCTACACTTGATGGAGTGTTGATAATTCCTATGAAATCTAGCCCCCATTGCATGAAGGGTTTCTCCACCTGAATTGGGTTGAGAGGAAGGGCTACCAATATTTTATTACACACAAAGAAAGCACACTTTTGACTCTTTCTTACACATGCATATGCATATTTGAAGAGGTTGGGTCAGTAATAACCAAATCTCTTTATTTTTTATACTATAGTCCTTGGATCAAAATGGCCTCCTATAGGCCCATAATGGAAATGATCTAAGATCCTTGTCACTTGGTCATCATCTATGCACCTTAATATCACTCCATTGAGGTCTTTTTTGAATAAAACCCCATCAAACAATGCATAAGGTATGGAATAAAGTCTAAAATACCTTCTCTTTTCCCTATCCACACCTTGTGGGTACTCACCCATTATGAATAAATGTGTCATATCTTGGAGCCAACTAGTGTGAGGTGGAGGTGCATCTATTTGTGAGTTATCTTGTGTTACCAAGATAACCTCTTTATATTTATTAAGGCCATCAACCATATATTCACACAAGCCTTTACCTCTTACTATATTAGTAACCTTGATCTCCATGTCATACTCCATGACCTTGATAATCCAACTATCCCTCTTTTCATTTAAGTCTTTGTTAAGAAGGAAGTCTCTCACTCTAGGATGAGACACCGTATGATAGATTTTGCTATTGGAGAGTATTGGTCTAAAATTTTTAAGGCTTATTACCACTATAAGGACTTATTTTTATATGAAAGTATACCTAATTTCATACCCCTCAAGCACCAAACTAAAAATTTATATTAGTTTCTCAAGTCCTTCACCATTATTTTGCATCAACATAGCTGATATATTATCAATATTGGCAAAGTCATACAATATGAAATATATTGATAAATCAAGATTCATGAGTGTGGGTGCTTAGGAAATAGACTACTTGATAGCCTCAAATGTTGATTTACCTTTGCTTTGACCAAGTGAACACTTGGTTCTTCTTCAGCGTAGAAGTGATGGGTTTGACCAAGTTTGTGAAACTAGGTATAAACCTTCTCACAAAGTTTATTTTCCCAAGGAAACTTTGGAGTCCCTTCTTATGCTTAGGTAAGTATAAGGCTATGATGACACTTATTCTATTAGGATAAATAACTAATCCTTGTTTTGAGACAATGTAACCCAACAACTTACCTTTATGCATGGAAAACACACACTTCCATAGATTAAAAGAGATCTCATACTATTTACATCTCTCAAAGATGAACCTCAAGTGATCCATGTGTTTTTTCACATCATTGGAGAAAACTATGATTTCATCCAAGTAGACTAGCACCATTTGATTTATCAACCCTTAGAAAGCCATTTCCATGGCTCTTTGGAATGTTACCCCAATGTTTAATAAGCCAAAAGACATCTTTTGGTATGTATATGTTCCCCATTTGGTAGTGATGGCATTTTTATATTGATCTTATTTCTTTACTAATACTTGGTTGTAACCTAAATATCCATCCAAAAGAGAAAAATGTTTTGAACCTACAACTATTTGATGAAGCTTCTCCATGGATGCTAGAGGGTGATGGTCCTTTAATGAGACCTTGTTTAGATCTCTAAAGTCAACACACAACCTAATCTCCCCACTCTTTTTCTTTATAGGTACCAATTGGGTACCCATGATGAGTGTTTGATGGGAAACATGATCTTGTATTTAATTAGATTGGTTAGCTCTCTCCTCATAAGCTCTTTTATTTTAGGGTCAATAGGCCTTTTTTTTTTGCCTCACAAGCTTAGCATTAGCCTCTAGTTTTATAGTATGTTGGACTAACTTTGGATCAAAACCTTTTAGGTCACTATATTCCCAAGCAAATATGTCTAAATACTCCTTACAAATTTTAATGAAATCATAACTTTATACCTCATTGCTTACCTTTCCAAGCTTGAGGAGCTTGTCCTTGAAAATAAGAACTCTTTCATATTTCTCCTAATTAACTAACATCACTTCCTTGTCTTTCCTTATATGATCTCCCTCATGGAAAAGAATTTCAATGGTGACCATTCCTTTAGGAAGTTTTTTATATTTTAGTTGAACAATTTAATCCTTGTAGTGATATTGAAATTTACCTTGGTTCATTTAGGAAAACTCTATTTCTTACTACAAAAAATAAGAAATTTGTTTGTCATTTTCAAAGACCTACTAGTGGGTTTCATTATCTATAACTAATGGTATCACCACCACTTTTACATGTGGCTGAACCTTGGCCTCTTTTAGCTTACTTGGAATATCAAACTGGGCTCCCATAGCTACCAACTTATCAGTATGTTGATTCTAGTTCCTTGGCATAGTTTGAATGTTAAAGGACTGGAAATATTTAATTAAGTCCCATACTTTGTTTTTTTATGACATCATCAAAGGATTTTTCATAATGTAAAAGCTTATGACTTGGTTCACTATAATCTCACTCTCCCCATATACTTGTATTATTCTAATTCTTCTCTTATTGGACCATTGGAGGTCATGGATTAGGCCTTAATATTCTATTGCATTGGAGGAGTAACTAAAATAGAACCTATAAGTGTAGAGAGGATTGCAAAACAAGTTAGTCAAACATTAGTCCATAAATAATGAAAAATTCATAAAAAACTAACTAAGCCTATCTATTATGGAGATGGCTACATGTGAAGGAGGGCACAAGGGCGACCCGTTGATAGGCGACCTGTCGATAGGTCCCAGGTTGGATGCTGCGGCACAAGGAGAAAGGAGTTTAGGTCAAACAACATTTTATTCCAGTGAGCGTGTGAAGTTAAACAAAGTTAATGGTTGTTTGCTGAGAAGGTAGGACCAACTAGTATTGGTCATTCCACAGGAGACAGTTCAGGAAGACATTGAATACCTTTCATCACATACCTTGATTTTTAAGTTCCTGGGAATATGAATCCCTCAGGTGGCTCTAAAATCTTGGATTAGGTGCTCTTGGGCAGTCAATGGAGATTTTGACATTATGTTGGTAGGGAACAACTACTTTCTAGTGAGTTTTTCCTCTGTGATGGACTGTAACCACATTTTTGAAGGGGAACCTTACTTCTGTAAATGAGCAGGTCTTTCTCTCAAACCCTGGCATGTAGGGTTTAATACGACTGAGGAGCTGCCAGCTTGTGTCCCAGTCTGGGTGCATCTTCCACGGCTGCCGCTGGAATTCTAGCGGGAGGACATCCTTAGACAAATAATGGCTATGTTGGGAAGACCAACAGCGATAGCCCATCAATCTCTAGACAAGAAATTCATTACTTATGCTCACGTCTGTGTGGACATGGATCTAAATAAGCCTCTCCCAGACTCAATGGAGATTTGTATGGGCTCACTGACATGGATTCAACAAATTGACTATGAATCCATTCCTTTCAGGTGTAGAATATGCCATGTATATGGACATCTAAATCGATAATGCCCCTAGGCTACCAAAGATAAAGGACTAATGCCAGAATCTTTAGCACCATCTTCAGCTTTTGTTGGTAAGGGGTCTGGGAGTGTAGGCTAGAGTGAAAGAGCAAAAACCCAATCAGATAGGTTGAGTAAAGGGAAAAATCTAATTGCTGGGAGTTTGGCGCATGGATCAGTTGATCATTTTAGCAGTGGAATGGATGATTTCATACTAGTTAGAAAGTGTGCTAGAGGTTGAGGTCAGAGGCGAGGGAATGTGGAGAGGCAAATGGAATAGGGTTTTAATAGGTTTGAGGCCCTTGATAATATGGTTATTGAGGAGGGCATTTTAATGTAGGACCAGGGAGAAGATGTGGAGCAATAGAACCAATGTCCAACTCTTATTATCAGACAAGATAGGATGGAACAAGCACCCCTAGCTAAATCCCTGAGATTGGAGGAAGGATAGCCTGTGGATGTGAATGAGTTGAAAGAGAAGCAAGTTAGATGGGCAGATTTGGTTAAGGAAGGTGACGCTGGGAGAAAAGACAAAAGTCCTGCATTGGCCCTTGGGTTAATGCAAAAACATTTAAAAAAGGTCACTTCATTGGCTACTCCTAAAGTGAGGCAAAGAAAAGATCAAGACAAACTCAAAATTATAGGTGATTTATTGGTGGAATCTGGGGTTGTCAAAACGTTAGAGGAGCATTTTCCCCAATCCACCCAATGATAGTTTTATCATGGAATGCAAGGGGTTTGAATAGCTGCCCTAGGAAAAAAGCTATCTGTAGATTGGTGTGGGATCACTCTCTAGATATTTTTTGTATCCAGGAGACTAAACTTTCAATTGATTTTCTATTTGCTTGTATGCCAAATATTTGGCATAATGGGCAATGGCAATGTGTAGGAACCCGAGGTAGTTCAGGAGGACTAGCTATGGGCTGGGACCAGAGGAAAATTCTACCACTACATTAGATATCTAGTATATCTGCTTTGTCAATGGCAGCTTCTTCTTTGGAAACCAATGAGTTGTGCCTGGTTACCATAGTTTATGCACCTATTGACATTGAGGGGCAGCAATAGCTTTGGGCACACATCCACTACATCTGTCAATGTTTTCCATTCTTGTCGTGGATAGTAGCTGGTGACTTTAATGTGGTAATGAGCCTGGAGGAGAAGAGAGGTGGACTAAATCACTTAGGCCCCTCTTCGGAGTGCCTTCACCATAATGCTGAAACACTTCACATTTCAGATGTGAAACCTACAAATGGGCTATTTACATGGAGCAACCGAAGAATAGGTAATGCTGCCATCTCAGAGTGCCTTGATAGATTTTTAGTTTCTTGTTTTTGGTAGTCTAGTACTTTCACTCTCACTTATGAGATTTTGGATTGGAGGGGATTGAACCAGTGGCCTATCAAACTTTCCATTAGTCAGATTTGTGGTCCTAAAAAGCCTCCATTTAAATTTTAGTTGATGTGGCTCCGGGACCCATCTCTTCATGACCTCATAGGCTAGTGGTGGAGACAGGGAGGTCCTACTTATGGAACAACCATGTACTCTTTCCTAAAAAAGCTACAGTATGTTAAAAGAAAACTATAGACCTGGAACATGACTTGTTTTGGGAATTTGCAGTGTATGAAGAAGAAAGCACAAGACCAGTTGGATGGCATAACTAGGCAAATAAGAGACAATGGTTTCTCAAAAAGCCTTTGCCTGGAGGAATCTAGAGTGGCTAATGCTTTAACAGAGTGGGAGCTTCAAGAGGAGATCTAATGGAAACAGAAGACCTGCAATGACTGGCTCTAAGAAGGGGATAAGAACATGGCCTTTTTTCACAAATTAGTGTAAGGGAGGGAAAATGGAAAATTTATTACCTCTCTTATTACCCAGGATGGAGCACACCTCTCTTCCTCTCAAGATATTAGTAGAGAAGCTATCCGGTACTTCTTAGAACTTTTTGCCAATGAACCATTGCTAGATGAAGGGGCAAAAAATGTAGTGTTGTCTTGTATTCTGTCCTTGGTTGATGAAAGAATGAATGAAGACCTTATGTGCCCAATTGGGATGGCAGAAGTGGAGGAAGCTTTGTTCAGCATGAAGAGAGGCAAAGCCCCTGGACCAGATGGATTTCTAGCTAATTTTTTTCAAGACTTTTGGGATATAATTAACCAAGATTTGATGAGTGTAATACAAGAGTCCTATCTAAGCAAAGAAATGCTTAGAGCATTGAATGCTACATTCTTGGTGCTAATTCTGAAGAAGGAGCAAGTGAATAAGCTAGAGATGTATAGGCCCATTGCACTTTGCAATGTGGTCTACAAAGTGATTACTAAGCTTATAGCGCAAAGGCTGAAAGGGCTCCTCCCCAATCTTATTTCGAAGGAACAAGGAGGTTTTGTTGTAGGCAAACAAATTTTAGATGGAGTGGTGATAGCTTTGGAAGCTATTCACCCTATGAGTACTTCTCAAGAGAGGGCAATGTTTATTAAGCTTGACCTTGACAAAGGCTATGACAGAGTTAGCTGGAGATTCTTACACAAAATTCTTCTGGCATTTGGCTTCAAGCAAGATTGGATTAGTTGGGTGTTCAGTTGTGTGACTACACCTTCCTTTTCAGTTCTTGTTAATGGAGCACCTAGGGAACTTTTTGGAGCATCTAGGGGTCTTCGTCAAGGAGATCCACTCTGTCCATATTTGTTTATTGTCATGGCCGAGGGGTTTGGGTGGCTCTTCAAGAGTCGAGTCTCTCAGAATGCTATACATGGCTGGAAATGGGAGAGTGGGATAGCCACCTTGTCCCATCTCCAATTTGTAGATGACACTATCCTAGCAGGTAAAGCATGGATTAGAGAAGCGGAAGCTTTCTGAGTCATGCTAGATAATTATATGGCAGCTTTTGGATAGCAGATTAATGACCATAAATCATCTATTTTCTTCTTCAATACTCCTGAGTCTATTCAGAGGAGAATCATTACCACACTCCGGTTCTAGATTCATACTCACCCTGTGGTTTATTTAGGGGTTCCCATTGTGGTGGGGCAGCAGCCCAGGTTATTTTGGCAAAATATTCTATACAAATTGAGACAAAAGGTAAGCCACTGGACTCATAGATGGCTATCTACAGCAGGTAGAGTGATTCTGCTATAATCAGTTATTTAGACTTTACCTATATACTGGTGCATGGTTCAGAGTGCACCAGCTTACTTTCTAAAAGAATATGATGCCCTATCCAGGAAGTTTTTGTGGAGTGACAATTTGTAGAATTCTAAGTGGAGTCTCATCAGTTGGGACATGGTGTGTAGACCAAAGTAGGAAGGAGGCCTTGGCTTGTGCTCAGCTATTTTGTCTAGCCAAGCCCTTGCTACCAAACTTTATTGGCATTGGTGCACTAGCCAATCTACCCTATGGGCCCGAATCCTGATAGCCAAATATTTTCCAGGCATCGAGCTTCATGATATTTCCAGAATTCCTCTTGAGGGGAGAGGATCGATGATATGGAGTACCCTCAAGCTTGGAGCACAGTTGGTAAAACATGGTCTCTTTTGGGTATGCAACAGTGGGTCAGAGGCCTTCTTCTGGGAAGACTCATGGGATGGTGCACCACCACTTCTACATTCACACCCGCATTTGCAATCTCTTGTAGACTCTTTTCATGCTGCCAGATGGAGCACTGTGATGCATTACAAGGAGACATATAACATGGGAATGATCAATGGATATAGGTGGAAACATTCCTCTGACTGGCTGCATGGAGGTTTAGAGGAGGAAAGGAGTGAATTAACCCAAATCCTTAATGCAAGAGGGTGTAGTGCACTGCAAGGGCATGATGTTCTTACTTGGAGTGGAGATATAACGGGTCAGTATTGTGTGGCTATAGGGTACAGGACTCTGATTAAGCAAATGGTTGAGGGAGGATAGTTTTAATGGGGAAAAAAGTTTAGAATCGAATGGCTTGGCCCAAATGTAATTTTTTTGTGGTTGCTTATGCACAATAGATGCCTCACCTAGGACAATCTCTAGTGAAGGGGATTTCAGGGGCCATCTATTTATGTTCTGTGTTATAATAGTGAGGAGATAGGAGCTCATCTCTTCTTCCAGTGTTTGTTTGCTAAACAAGTCTGGCACCTGTGGTGGAGTGTGTGGAATGTCCCTTGTAGGCATGCCTCTTCTTTAAATGATTTTTGGTCTTGGCTGGGGTATGCTCTAGCAAAAATAGCCCTGTTATAGAATGCTTGGGCGGTGGGACCCTCCTTCATTCTATGGAACTTGTGGCTTGAAAGGAATTGGTGAATCTTCAGGGGCAAGGAGCTAGAGCTGAGACTGCTGTGGAATAAAATAATTAGCGCACTTCAATAAACTCTTCTTGTCAGGTGCATGATAGAGAATGAAGTTGATCCTGGTGCTGATCTTAGCACTGAGAGAGTGTGTATGCACCTAGGGTTGGACTTGTCCAAGGCTAGGGCGTGTGTGGGAGATAGTAGCTCAGCAAAGGGCAAGACTCACCAAGCGCGACCTATCAACAGAACTGGGTGATGGACGCCCCCTGACAAAGGCTTTATCAAAATAAATACAAACGGTTCCTCTCAGGGGAACCCAGGAGTAGCTAGAATTGGAGGTATTGGATGAGATAGCTCAGGTAATATTCCATTTTTATTTTCCATTTACAAAGGCTGTCATATAAATAATTTGATGGAAGCTGAGGATATCCTAGAGGCAGTGAAAGGCTATTGTAAAAGTGGTCATCTCAATGTTATTTGTGAATCAGATTCACAAGTAGTGGTTAATTTGTTGAACAAGTGTAATTCTGGTAAGATAGAGTGGCATTTAAATGTTATTATTTAGTAAATAAGGCAATTAAGTAAGTCTTTGAATTCGATTTCCTTCCAACACATTCCCCGTGAGTGGAATGATGTTGTGAACTCCCTTGCTAAGTGGGCCTCGGAGAATGGGGCATCCTGGAACATTATAAATTTTTACCCCCGGTTTAGTTAACTAAGCCTATCTATTCCTATGGGAATTACAAAAGATAGAAAGAAACAAATGAAAGAAAGCAACATCATATTACCTTCCAAAATCAATTCACCATACCCATGTGGCTCAAAATCATGTTCTCCCTTGATCAAGCATCCTTTTATTTGTCAAAAAAGGTGGCAAACTCCTCTAATGTCTCAATAACACTCCATAAAACCTAGGCTCATGATTCCAAATCACTAAACTAACCTACCAATAAAGCTTGAAAACAAAATCAATGATCAAATGAAAAGGATTATGGAAACAATTTAACATTATAAATTTGAAATATTTAAGCTTAAAATTCATGTCTATGGTCTCTCTATTTATAGATTTTTAAGATTGGTCAGGATCAACCATGACCGTCCATCTAAAGATTGAGATGTGTGGCCATGTATAATCTTAATATTTAGAATTAAATATATAATTATCTTCATCATGACCTTGTAAAAAGGGGTATTGAAGAGGTACGTAAAGCATTAACTAGGCATGGGTGATATATAATCTTGATATTTGTGCAATTTATGGCCTAGGATGTCTTCCCAAGAAATGATGTCACCTGATAATGCAATTAATAGGAATCAATTTTCAAAAATAAATATTCAACAAATCTCATGGAAAATCCAATTAACTTCTTGATTTGGATTAATTATCCTTAAACAAGGTTAATCAACATTTGTGCAATTATATAAAAATTAGCCCTCAATTTATCAAAATAGTCAAAAAATCATATTACTGAGTTGTAATTTGACTCAATAAGAATTAGAAAGTGATGTTAGATGTGTTGGAATTGTATTTCTATTTAGGATGTTTCCAACATAAAATAACAAAGGTACATGGCATATACCAATGAATTTAGGAAAAAAGAGTGATCCAGAGCGCAAAAGGTGAAATTATCATTTTGACTCGAAATGAATTGATCAAAGTTAGTTGACCCATAAATTGTATTGCCCCATTTAGGGATACTTTGACCTAAATTAACACTTGTAAATGACAAGTTCGAACCATTTAGTGCATTTTATGAATTTTGACCTAAAATGTGCATTTGAGTATAATTCAAGTAAGATTGATAATTTCAACACAAATGGTGTTAGGAATTAGATGTCTACATTTTGCCCTTATTTGAGAAGGCGTAGCAAGACATTCAGGTGAAGCAACATCTTTTCAAATAAAATAGTTTTCAAGAATAAATTGGAATAGACCCATGTTGCCCCCTCAAGAGGATATACTAGGATGAAAGAGAAGGATGCACTTTCAAAAAAAGAGAGAAAGTGAGAGGTTAACCCATGGAATAGATCACATCTAGATGAGTTAATGCTTGCACACATGAATACCATCAATGATAAAAATATAATGAGAGGTATAATAGGCCCCAAACATGGGGGGAATGGGAAAGATACAATCCATAAATGTAAGGGACACACTGTAAACATATCTCATTTAAGAGTACAAGCTACAAACTTATGACATTGATCAATCCTGAGACAAGTTGCACACTAAAATATTGCCTTCGTGGGCATTAGTGTGAATAGATTGGAATTAGAGAAAAATGGAGAACGTTATATTTTAGGAATGGAAGCACCACTAGAATGGGGTCTCCAAAGAGAACATAATAAGAAGTACTCCAGTAGAGCAGATTTGATAGTGATAAAATAGTTGTGCCCTAGTATATAAAACCATATAAAACCAAGTATATGAGAATGCACAAAGTGATGAGAGAAATGAAAAGAAGAATGGAGATAGCCAGTTTAACCTTAATATAAATTAAGTGTTGCCTACATATTTCCATGGACTCATGTTCCAACATAAACTTTAGGATAATGTACTTCACCCAAGTTTGGAATAAAATGGCATGATGAATGATGAAAAATGACCAAGAATTAATTAGAATCATAATGTATGTAAAGAGATTCACATCTAAGGATAGATAAAGAAGCCTAAAATACATGTTACCTAGAAGCCTAATTCCATATAATGAGACTATGTTTTGAAAAGTGTTCTTGAGAATCGTTCATTGGAGTTGATGTTGGCATTAAGATGTTGAGACCTGAGAAAAATGTTCTTGCTATAGCAAAATAAATTAGGCATCATAAGTATGAATAACTTAGAATTACATAAGAATCCAATTGCACTAAGCTAGTTCAAATTTGGATATCTATAACTAAGGACAATGGTAAAACAATGACCAAAACCATAGTTACAATGATTTACATTTAAATAAAATATCAAAAACAAAGAAAAAATATAAACATCAATGAGCCTAAATTGAAATCAAGATATGAGCTTAAGTATAAATAAAAATGTTTGTAAAAAAAAAGGCAAGAACATCTTAAAAACATGATACCAAGATATTAATAATCAAGATCCATGTGGATCATCAAGATGTTTTGAAACACAAAAGAGAAAAGCAAAATCAAACAGAAAAACAATCAAGCAAACACAAGACCAAGAATGGAGATAAGAAGTAATAAAAAGAGAAAAGAAGAAGAAATAAAAGGAGAGGTGAAAAAGAACAAGAAAACACAAGAAAACACCAAAAAAAACTCAAATAAATAAACATAAACAAAAACCAAGATAGTGCAGTTTAATGACAAATATTCATGCATGTGAGGTAGAGGAGTTACTTTCCACTGCATCATAATTAAGAACAATGACAATTGTTCCCTAATTAAAGAGGAACAATGACAAAAAAAATAAGGGAAGATAAAAAAAGGAAGGGGTTATCCAGGCTGACTCCAGATGTATAAGACAAGTGGATGCTACCTACATAGTTCCATGGATGCATGTTCCAACATGAACTTCAAGCCAATGTAGTTTTCCCAGGAAATAGGATAGAAGAAAAATGATGATCAGACCAACATGATTTATAGAAGAAATGGAAGATACAACAAATAAATGAGAATGGTCTAGAAAATAAGAAGTTTATTAGATGAGAAATAATGACCTTGAAAAATTGCAAGTGTGTGGGACAAGATGAAATGAACTAGTTTTTTTATGCTTACAAAATGGCAAGAGCATAGCATGATGGAACAAGAATGTATAAATTTATAGAAATGTGAGATAATTTTTTTATTCTTTTTTAGATTATGTTATGATGTTTTTGGTATTTTCAAAGTATTCTAATGTTTTTGGTGTTTTTTGGATAAAATACGCATAAGTTGGGACCATCTAGTCAAGGAGATACACATCTTGAGAGTAAAGGTTCCATTAATATAGCTAAGCCAGCTGCAATAACCCATGCTCATAAATCAGTGAGAGAGAGGATCTTGATAAAATAACAAAGAGCAGTAAATGTGATATAAAATAATTTGAAACCTAAAGTAAAAAATAAGTATCAACATTCACCTATCTATAACAGTGTAGCAATGGTCTGAAATTGAGAAGATGTTTTTGTTCACTTGTTTGAAGCTGCATAATACTATCTTGGCTGAATTGTTTTGTAGAACTATTTCTAAGGATGTTCATAATGTTCATGAGACATAATCAAGATCAGAATTAGTCAAGGGATAATAAATTGTTCAAGATTATAACATGCCTTAAACATATTAAAGTTTATGCTTCTTGAAGAGAGAAATCAAGAATGAGATGAGGAATATGTTCAGAGTGACAAGGATTCAAATCTTTTACTATCAAGAATCATGAAAATTGGACTAGTGTAGTAAAAAATGTGTTTAAGGTAAGATAAAAGGGTGGGATAAAATTATGACATCGCAAGTTTCCCCAAACTTAGGGATCTTACAGACAATAGTTCAAAGTTTTTCATGCATAGAAACTCTTAAGGTGTATGATGTTCATGAGCTCTTAAAGTTCTTCACCATTAGGTTTAGCCAATCAATATGCTCTTGATCCATAGTTTTCTATGACAATATATGGTCCTAACCAACTGGGTTGAAACTTTCCTTTCCTTTTGGGTTCAACATTTATATTCTTCTAGTTCTCTTTCAAAACTAAGTCACCAATCTCAAATTCTTGATGGAGAATACATTTGTTGTAGCTTCTCCACAATCTATTTTGATAGGCCTACAAGTTTTCTAGGGTATCTAAATGCTTACCATCAAAAATATCTAGTTCATGTAGTTGTGAAGCTCTATAGTCTTCATTATCTTCAATTTACTCCAGTGATATTCTTAATGATGGGATCTCAATCTCAACCAAGATGATAAATTTAGTGCCAAAAAAAATTTAGTATGGATTAGATTTAGTTGGGGTGTGATGATTGGTTCTATAAGCCTAAAGGGTAGGAAAGAGTTTCAAGTGCCAATTATAGCCAGCGTCATTGAAAATCTTTTTAAAGATGGCTAGAATGGTTTTATTTGACACCTCAGCTTGTCCATTACCTTGCAGGTTATATGGAGTGAATTTCTTATGCTTGATCTTGAATTTTACATAAAGTGATTTCACATCTTGGCTCAAAAAGGATCCACCATTATCAGATATAATATGATTTGGGATGCCATATCTATAAATGATATGGTAATGAATGAATTTGGTTATTTATTTCCCAATAACATAATTGAGAGGAATGGCCTCAATCCACTTGGTAAAGTACTTAGTTTTAGTCAAAATGTGCTTATGGCCATCTAAAGATGTCAGGTTAATTTTCCCAATGAGATCAAGACCCCATGTTAAGAATGGCAATGGTGTTGTAATCGATTTCAATGGTAAGGAAGGTGCATGTATCAAGTTTCCATACTGCTAACAAGGAACACACTTTTTTACATAATTATAAGCATCTATCATTATTTTAGGCCAATAATAGCCTATTTTGAGAAGTTTCTTTGCTAGGACTACACCATTGGTATGGGATCCACACATTCCTTCATGAAACTCCTTTAGTACCAACTTGGATTCTCCCAAAAATAAATAATGAAGAAACATTCCATCATAGCCTTTATGATAAAGCATGTTTTTGAGGAGGATATAACATGTTGAGTAATGATGGAATTGTTTATATTGGTTATTATAAAGGTTAGTAGGAAATACATGATTATGGAAATAATTATAAAAATCTTGGTACCATGGTAGCTCAAGTAAGGAATGAATATCAACAAAAGTGCATATCCTCTCTGAATCCGATAGAATATGTGCCGACTAAAGAAGATTTTCAATCAAAGATTGATACTCTTTAGCACTATCATGTATTTGAATCATGGAACTAATTATTACCATGGAGTCAATTGAGCTATTGTTGAGTCATAGAACTTGCTCAAATTATAGAGATTTAAAATGTGTTTTGAGTTTATCGATGATTTGCTTGTAAGGAAAAATCTTATCATACTTTGTTTTATATTTGTTAGTTATTTGATTTATAATTAGCTATGAATCTCCATAGACTTTTAAGCTTTGAATATCCCAATATATGGTAAGATAGAGCTATACAACCAATGCCTCATGTTCGGCCATATTTTTTATACACTAAAATTGTATATGAAATGTTTTGGGGATTAAAATCCCCTATGGTGTGATCAACAATATGCTAGCTCCAGACCCTTAGGATGTGAAGGATCCATCAAATTAGAGCATCCACTATTCAGTTTATTGTGATGATTGTTCTATCATCATGATAGAATCATCTAGAAAGTCAAAGTTGAGAGGTTGAGTGGCCGTAATAGGAGCTTCTACAAGTTGGTCAAGAAGAACTTGTCCTTGGATTGCCTTTTAATTCTAGTACTCAATATCCAACTCAATGAGGAGCATAATCCATTTATCCATGCATCCTTCAAGAGATGCTTTTGATAATAGGAACTTGAGAGGATCTACCTTGGTGATAACAATAGTTTTGGTATTTAGAATATAATGTCACAATTTTTGAGTGGCAAACACCATAGTTATACGTGCCTTCTTAATAGACATATAATTATGTTCATAGGCTACCAATATTTTGGCTTAAATAATAAATAATTTTTTCTTTACCATGATCATCATGTTGAGCAAAAAGTGCCCCCAATGCATATTTTATGGCTAATATATAAAGAATTAGTGGCTTTCCTTATATTGGAGGTTGTAAGAGTGGTGGATTGGCTAAGTATGTTTTAAGATTTGCAAATTCTCTCTAACAATCTTCATCCCATTGAAATTTTACCCCTTTTTTTAAGAGATGGGTAAATTTATGGCACTTATCTATCAATTGAGAAATCAACCTATATATAGACGGGATCTTTCCTTGTAGACCTCACAATTGTTTAAGATTGTTTGGTGGAGGCATTTACATAATAGCATTGACCTTTATAGGGTCGAATTTGGTCCCTCATTATGATACAATGAACCATAAAAATTATCTTTATGTGACTCCAAAGACACATTTCTTAGCATTCAAGTGGACTTTATATGCACAAAGCCTCTCAAATAGTTTTTAAGAATGGCAGGATGTTTAGCTCTTATTCTTGATTTTTATAGTATATCATCAACATAATCCTTGAAAATATCATGCAACATGTCATGGAAAATTATAGTCATTGTATGCTAATATGTGGCTCCAACATTATTCAAACCAAATAGAATGACTTGGTAATAGAATGTCCCCCACAGAGTGGTGAATGTGGTCTTATGTTGATCTTCAGGGGATATCTTGATATGATTGTAACTATAAAATCCATCCATTAAGGATAGCATCTCATACCCAATATTTGAGAAGATGATCATGTCAATCTTAGGTAGATAAAAATCATCTTTGGGGCATGTTTTATTGATATCACAAAAATTATTATAAACATGTATACCTAGGGTCTTTTTACTCACTAATACTATGTTAGAAACCCATTTAGAGTAGTCTGATAAAGTTAGCTCTTAAATTTTTGTCTAACTTGACCTTAACCAAACGGGTGATGCATGGATGTATCTTTATCAACTTTTAATTGGATGGTTTAGCACTAGGGTGAACAACAAGATGATGCAGAACTAAATCTAGGTTTAAGCTTGGCATGTCAGAGTATGCCCATGAAAATATGTATATACCATCCTTTAGAATGGATATAATATGTTCAAATTATGATTTAATAAGGGAAGCTCAAAGATAAATAATTTTAGGATGCTCGTGGGTTTCCAAATTCACTTTTATTGTGTTCTCCATAAGGAGTGTGGATCTATCTTCTAAAATTATAGGTAATGTATGGTCATGATCATTTTCCTCTACTATATCTTCTTATTTTTCCTCCCAAAGATCTGGATAATATGAAGAATTAGAATTTTCCTTCTTAGGTAAAGTATAATTGGTAAAAACCTCTAGAAACTCAAGAGCAAGATGCTCAAATATTTAATGTTGTTTTGAAGAGATGCGTGTACTAGCTATGGGACTTGAGTTGGATGGGATTTCAACCTCCTGAGGGGATGAGCAAACTTTCCCTCCTGGGAGTTCCTAAAATAGGTTTCCACTCAAAGGCTTGTCTTTTTCTTTAATTTTTTCTTGATCAACAAGTGCCTCAAAGAGGTTTTCACCTAAAGATATTGATGTTTGTTCTTTATTATGACTAAGAAAGTTTCTTACTCTCTAAATTAGGTAAGACAATCCAATGAAAAATCAAAACACTACTTATGATCACCAATGGGGAATGCATCTCCTAGTCCCATGTATTCTGTAATCGATTCTTCATTTTGGAACTCATTGAGGCATATGATGAAATTTTGTTGATCCAAATCAATGAGTTCAAGATGGCAAAGGCATAGGTTATAGTGAGGGTTTACTTGAAGATAGGAACTACCAATGGTAAATATATAATGTACTAATTTAGTAAGGGAAGCACCACTAAGATAGGTTTTTTATTTAGAATGGGAAGCTCCAATAGGCATTATAGTCAATATGGCATTTGAATTAAAAAAATTTGAGTCAACAAGCTCATCAAAAAGGCTATATTTAGATGTTGTGTTGCTACTAGGATTCTCATTACTAATCACTTCATAAGAGTCACTATCATATGTCATGAGGTCATTCTATGGTGGTTTAAATCTAAGACCATGATTCCAGTTGATAACTTTAGCCGATAAGGGTTCTAAAATTCCTTGTGCCTATGGGCCAAGGCCTTTCCCTATATAGTCAATATAATCCATTATCTTATTAGGGATAAGATACTTTAGATTTTGAAAAAAATTAGAAAGGCCTTTAGAACATAGCCAATCTCCCTTGGTAGAAGCCTCTTGATCGTTATTTGGTGTAATTGTAGGCACAAAAACCATAAGAGATTTCGGTTGTTTCTTCTTTGGTTACCAAATCTGATCAAGTTTGTTAGGAGTCTAAGAAGTTTTAGGCTTACCTAATGTTTTAGAGGATCTTGGTAATTTTTAAATATGGAGGATGTATTTCATATGGTATCTGGAAATGCCTACTTTAGACATCAAAATTATGTCACACAAACATGCATAACTTCTTGGTCTAACCCCCCATTTAACCCATTTCAATAATAATAATTAATCTCCCTAACCCATGTTTTTACCCCTCACACATTTAATTAATTAATTTAATTAAAAACCCCTTTGCCACTTTACATAGCCACCTCACTCTATGACTAATTCCCACCTGATGAGTCACGTCAAGACCTGGTCCCCTCATCCTCACTACCCAAGACATAGTCCCACTTCTAAACTAAATTCTTAATCAACTACCTCCTTATTAACCCCTTAATTTTACCATTTTGTAATGGATGCCACACTTGACATGTGAAAGAATTAAAAATAGGCCAAAAACAGTAAAGTTTTCCTATTATAGGGCCATCGATTTCGATCAACCCATTATCGATGTTGATAAGATCATCGACATTAGCAATATAAGCCAAACTCCAACCTTAGGTTTAGGTTAGCAAAAATCAAGAAAAATTATTATTAGTTGCATTCAATCTCTCAACATTCTATTTTTAACATCCTAGCTTACTATCATCTTGCATAAGTCAATCATGATTAGGAAATGAGCTCTTAAGGATCAATATCATCTACTTGTTCTCTCTATTAGGTATTTAGGTTTAGACTCCCTGATAAGGATCATCAATCCAACACTTATCATTTAGTGACAATAGCTAAGTATATCACTTATTTAATAGGTCTTTTTAAAACATTTATTCTACTATTAATTTATATCTTCTATGCATTAATTTACACACACCTGACCAAACCCCCATGAGGGAATTACAAAGCTTCCTTACTTATTTACCCTTAACCTAAAACACCAAACCTTTGATTAGATCTACCCAAACCATATTCTCTCTCTCATAATTCTCCATAACCTCTTAGCCTAATCAAAACCATTTCCTTGACCTAAAAAATCCTTCTACAAGCCCTTAGCCAATTATTACCCCTATCAACCTTGGTAGCCTAACCAACATCAGTCACCTTCCTACCAACCTTTATAATATAACTAATAATAGTCACTCCACTATTAACATTAGTGACTGTGGATTTCCTAACCCCTCTAAAACCTACCCAAATAACTTCTAAAATAAAAAAATGTACACCACCTGTAACCTGACACTCTCTGTTGCACTCAAGTTGTGAATAACAAAAATATTATCTCTCTTTCACTATATCTTTTCCTCTCTTTTAGTTATTTATTATTCTTTTATCTCTCAAAAGTGGACTGTCATCTCTAAGGAAGTTTCACACTTCCTAGAAGAAGCATGGAGCTTGGCATCCTACTTATTTAACTACTAAATTTTTTATTATGGTAGTGCTTTATTACTTGCAGGTAGCCCTCCCCATCAAAAGAGGAGTGATCACAACATCTTGATATGGCACATAAACCAATCTAGGTTCATTCTAATCACTTATCCCCATCACTATTTTATATTTTCATGTAGACTTGAAATAATCAAAACTTAGTGAAACATTTTTGGTACACTTGGTGGGATCCTAGAGTTTTCCTTGGGTTCAAATCTTATTTTAAGCATTCATATAGGTTCATTATAGTGAAAATTTCATTTCTTGCACTTTTCTTTTCTCCTCTCTTAAAAATGAAAGATTCAACATTCTATTTTTTGTTTAAAAGCATTAAACTAAAATTCTCTTTATTTTTTTTGTTCCTCTACAAGCAATTTATCATTTTCTTTTAAAATTAAAAAAAGGAGAATCTCTTATTTCCTTATTCTTGCATGTACATTAGGATAGTGAATTTCATACTCTATTCCTATTTCATCTCTGTTTTCATTTAAATTTAAACATTTCAAATTTGGGTTTAAAACTTACTATATTTCTTTATTTGCTTGTTGCATATTAACTCACCTAGTTAATTATAAGCATTTTAAATAAATTATAGTGCACCTATGTTACACAACCAAATCATATTCACACAAATAAACATCTAAACTCACTTGAGAAAAGGCCCATCAATATTTCATCACATGGTGGATCACCTTACCCTATCTAGCTATCTTACATGAATTTCACCACCAAGGGGAAAACCCACTCCATTCTCTAGTGGAGTATAATCTCTAGATAGAAGGTATATTTTGGATAAGTGGCCTAGCTCAGCTTTAGGTCTATGAAGTGCAGAGATCAAGATCTTATAATAAGCCATGTACTTAGTCTAACATAATTTCCTTTTGATCACTAAAATTAACCTAGAACCATCTCTAGATTGATTTCTAGTACCTTTGATAGCTAAAGTTATCTATTCACTATCTGATTAAGGCATA
This sequence comes from Torreya grandis, assembly GCA_037957365.1. Taxonomy (NCBI): domain Eukaryota; kingdom Viridiplantae; phylum Streptophyta; class Pinopsida; order Cupressales; family Taxaceae; genus Torreya; species Torreya grandis. Next base: position 2,571,994 of record JARHVA010001422.1, on the reverse strand, counting down.
AGCCACCATAAGACTAAAAAATAATTTCTAAGACATAATAGCTACTGGTTGTATGTTCTTTTTCTACTTTTCTATTGCCTTCTATATTTTGGAGTTGGTAAGGATGTTTTCCTATTGGTTCACAAAATCAATACTATTTATAATACTCAATTTGTATAACCTATTGTCTTATGTTTTATGAGTGTTCTTCCTTTTTACATAGACCTCTTACGTCCACTAGTTTACCCAGTTTTAAATTTTGCTTTCTTAAAACATTAGATTTTCCATCTCCCAAGATAACACAATGATCGACATCAGTTAAACCTACCAGCATCGACATATTTGGCCTACCAACAATAATTAAACCATCAATGTCGATGAACTTTTCCTACCAACATCAGTCAAGAGACTGACATCAACAATTTTGTAATTTCATCTACTCAAAATAACAACCTAAATAACCCATTTACCTACACTCAAACCTAGTTTTTCTTTATTATGTCTCTAATATAGGGTAGTAAGACTATTTATACTTCCTCTTTCATGGTACTAACATGAGCGCAAGCCAAAATTCTTACTGATTATGCAATCTGACAACCACTTCCACCTTCCCCTCTCACTTCTAATCAAATATAGAACATACTCCTAACCCCAACCAAATTCCCATTGTACTTGAGGGAGATCAAGATTTTGCTAAATTTCTTGATCATAATGTGGCAGCCATTCAAAATTACCTTATTATGAGCCAAACCCATAATTATTCGATTGACCTGATCTATGGTATGACAACCTCTCTAATGGAGACAAATTTAGATTTAGTTTCCTCCATTATTTTCCCCATGGTTACCCAAACCACCACTTTGATGAGTAACCCAAATATAAATAATGTCTAAAGTGTAACATCTCCAACTACCCAATCCCACCTAAACCCTAGTGTGACTTCTCTATTTTCACAATCACAACTAGTTTAGTCAAGTCACACCCCATTCTAGAATATAGTGGTACCTATTCCATCTACACTTGTGCCTATAATTACCTAAGTTATGACTCATCATTCATTTAGTATAACCATGCCAATAATCAACTTGTAATAAAAGCAACCAACCAAGGCATAGTTTCCAACCCAATGGGATAAGCCCCTATTATTTTTTCACCCCATCTTATGACTCATTATCCTTATGTTACTCTGACACAACCTCAAAAAGCTATGTCATACACTTCTTTTGCTTCCTATCAACTTCCTTATAACTTAGGAGGTATCCCCCAAACTAATCTCCCTATAGACCTCGTTAAGATGTTGATGGAAAAGATGTCTAATCTAGAGACATCTATTTCTATTTCAAATAATGTGTTATATTATGATTAGATATGCAATGAACCAATCTATCCTTCTATTCCTATTCACCCTTATCCAAGCCAATGAGAACTCCCTAAATTTAATCATTTCTATAATAAAGAGGACCCACAACAACACTTATGAGAATTTAGATATGATTTGTATTTAATGGGGCATGATGATGCATTACTACTTCACACTTTCCTTATGTCTCTTTCAAGTGATGCCTTGGATTGGTATAGCTCTATACCTCAACATTCGCTTTTCTCATTTACCCAACTTAGAAAAATATTCTTAGACCATTTCTCTATTAACATTTCTAAGGTTTCTATAACAAACCTTTATTCTATCAAACAATTTGATGATGAATCTATCACATATTTTGTCGCTCATTGGAGAAGCTTGATCAATCAACTCTCCTTCTCCTTACCCCAACCTGAGCTTATTGAGATCTTTTCAAGGGCATGTTCTAAGCATATCTCATCCACACTCTAGGTAGAAACTTTTTATACATTTGATGAAGCCTTTAAAATGACACATAAATTGGAGGTGCATGCTATAGGTGAAGGAAAAGTTAAGTTGTGTAGTAAGAATCCCAATTCCAAATCAAATGACTCTAAAAATTCTCCTTCTAACCCAAAATCTAATGGATCTACCAATGTGGTGGTCATTAAGTAAGCTTCTTCCACAATCATAAACTAATTAAATTCCTCAACTTCCAAAAATCTAACCAAGCAATTCCAATAAGGGTGTGAACAAAGACAATACACTCCTATTGGGGAGTCATATACATTAGTTTTGGAGAAACTATTGCAACAAGGTGCCATAACCCTTCCTCAAATCAAACATCTTATACAATTCAACCCTTCCCATCTTATCCCAACTTGGTATAAGGAAGATGAGTTTCTAGGCTATCATCACATCAAAGGAAACAATTCTAATAACTATAAGACACTTAAGAACATTATTCAAGACATGCTTGATAGAGGTGATCTCATCTTGGATATTCCTAATGCCTTCCCTAATCAAAGTATGGATGTGTTGAAACACCCTTTTCCTAACCATTCACCAAATCAAAATATTGTTCAGACCATAACTAACTTAGGTGATCATAATATCCATATGGTTAATATGGTCTTTACTTTACCTCTAGTTCAACCTTCCCCTCAATAGGAGACATCCATTTCACCACCTCTTCCCCCACATTCAATGGAATCTATTTTTCCCATTCTTCCTCCTCAATTAGAAGAACCCATTTCACCCATTCCACCCTCAAGAGAGGAATAGCCTCCTTGACCACTTATTTTTCCATCTGAGGAGCCTGTAATGCTAATTTTGTTTGCACCAATATTACATTTCCTCTTAAAACTTGAAGACCACACCCTACTCATTCCTTAACCACATGTTTAAGGGAACTTAATTCCTATATTATACCCTATTGAGGAACCTTATTCAATTCCCTCTCCTCCACCTATAGAGATTAGTACCCCACCCACTTCACCTTTGCACTTAGAGGAGTCAGCATTATCTACTCCTATAATAGATGAGAGACCTATTATGCCTACTATAATTGTAACACTCTTAAACCTTCTTTTACCTACGAAAGATCATACTTTACCCATGCCTCACCCACATGTTGAGGGATCCATATAACCTATGCTTTACCCTCTTAAAGAACCTTCTTTGCCTACCTCCCCTCCACCCAAGCAAACCATGTCTCTTCTCCCATCTCTGTTGAAGAGGACCCTATTATGGTTTCTTCTTATCTTTGGCTCGAAGTAGAAGAAACCAATTAATTTCCCCTTTTCCAAACACCATATCCTTATAAAGACACAACCATAAGGCCAACATCAACTTCATCTAAACCCTTCTCCCATTTGGTGAAAAGTCTATAATTTATTAACTCCATGAAGTTAGACCATGTGGCATTTTGGGAATAGCTTAAAACTCCATATCTAACAAAGTGATTGTCAACCCTTACCCCCAGTCTCCTTACTACCCTTTACCCCAAAGTATTTGACAAAGCTAGAACTTCTTCACCAAAATCACCTAAATTTTAGCCATCTATGTTAGAACCCTCACCCTCATAGGAATATACCACATCAAAATAGATTACACTCTTAGGTGTACACCCTATTTATAATTTAATTCATTTACAGGTGAAATTAGATTTAACTCCTCAACCATAAGTTAGAGTTTTATAGCCTAAAATACAAGAAAATGTTAATCTCCCTAGATATTTATGATCCCTTCTTCAACCCTCAATGTTACCATCCATTTTGGGACCACACTCATCTACTTTAGTTAGAATTTTTCCTAACCAAGCAAAAAAAAGGTTAAATTACCTCCACTCCTGCCCTTACCATTTAGTAGGCCTCTCACATATGACACTAATAAAGTGACATGAAAACATGTAACTCCACTGTCACCAAACAAAACACCACATAAAATTACCTTTTTATCACCAAAACACAAGAAAGTGTTCACTCTTGTTAGCACAAGTACAATCCCACTTCCAAGCTCTCAAAGCTTTTTCTTATGATAGTTATTACAATCTTCCATAATAACTCTTCATCCCATTAATCCTTATAGTCCTCTTGGAATGAATCCATCTCAGTTTAATGATACATAATTGTGTTTATATTGTCACTCACTTGGACATAATACTAAGGGTTATAAAGCCCTAACAATAGTCATTTGGCAACAAATTGATCTCGACACTCTCTTCGATGATATTTCCATTAACAATCCTATTATTCCACCTTTGGTATCCACCATGCCTCTTACTATTCCACCTAAATTCAAACCTAAAGATGTCATCATAACCCCTTTACCACCTCCTTCATTGACTTTGTAAATCAACATAGTTAATGTGGTCACATGATCACAAAACCAAAAAGATAAAGGTAAGGAAAAGGTTGATACTCCTTGGGATCATCCCTTAACCAAAGACATTCCTCATCCTCATCCTAACATTTCCATCTTGGGTGTTCCTAAAATGACATCTTCAGATATTATTCAAAGCTCAATGATGAAATAGCTTCACCAAACTCCTATGAAAATGTCTTTGTATGAGTTAATCCAAAACTCATCCCAATACCATCAAGCTTTGATTAGTGATTTACAAGTGATGGAGGTAAAACTAGATGATCCCCAACCTCTTGCAACTTTGGTTAGCTCCCTTACTTCCATCTCCTTGATTTCTTTTAGTGATTCAAAAATTCTACTCTAACACCTTGAAGATCAGGATTCCACCTTTTTTGTTACTACATATATTGATCAGACTCATGTCAAGAGAGTCATGATCTATGGGGTATCTAGTATTAGTATTATTTATACCCATGCCTACAGACATCTAACCCTTCTTGAAAATTACATGTCTCAAATTGATGTAGTACTCAGCTCCTTTAATGATACTATAGCTACCATGATGGGCACTATTGTCTTACATATCTATGTAGGTCCTCGTACTATCCCCAAACTCTTCTATGTTGTGAAAGGAGAGTTATAATATAACATACTATGTGGATGACCTTAGATACATGTCATGGCATGCATACCCTCAACATTACACTGTTGTGTCAAATTTGAACTACATGGACAAGTACATATTATAATCCCTAACCCACATCCGTTTAAGACATACAACATGACTTATAGTCCTAATGATGTTCTCATTCCATTGAAGACACCTATTCCTTGCTTGATACTTCAAAATCTTCTACAAGCTCCACTCATATGGTTACATAAATACTGACAACACAAATTCCTAACAAAGATCCCATGGAAGAGACCTTTAAACATTTGTCACTCAACAAATATCATTTTTTGATTCTTGACATGTTATATACTTGACAAGAGTATGGAAGGCTTCACATGCACCCAAATTAAAATTCTTGCAATTTGATGTTCATCCCTTATGGCCCCCCTAACCTTCAAACTAATTTCATATATGGGGGAATTGATCAAGCTCCTACTATTGGCAATCCATCTTCTTTACCACAGCCATTTACCTATGATTTATCCTTCCTAAGAAACCCTAGATTTACTCACACCTATCTCTATAGGTGTGCCTAGAAATGATTTAGTTTGGGTCATTATGAACAAGGTTTCCATATGCTTATTTAATATCCTACTATCAACACCATCAAAAATGCCAAAAAGAGGTATGGAGTGGGATATGATGAACCAAATAAACTCACTAAAACCTCTCATGACCAAATTATTGAAAAACTAATTTCTCCTTCTCCACCATCACTTACCAAATTGGAGGTATCTATACCTCCTAATTTGTTTCAATAAATGCCATCTTTTTAGGGCCTATCACCTATCACCAGGGTAAGGAAATAAGGTCCCTTCCTCTCATTCATCTTAAAATAATTGATGAAAATTATCCCACTATTAACACTATCCAATGTCAATATGATGATGAAATGCTCACATACATGGGTGAAGATTATTCTTATATCCAATAGTCACTTCCATTTGAAACATAAGCTATGTTAAATGAATCAACTATTGACGTCAACCTACCATCTCACAATAACCCCCACATCCTCAAGATTGTTTAAAATTTAGATTCCTCTGAGCAGGTTGATTATACCACAATTCTTAATAACCATAGAAAAGCCTTTTCTTGGTCTTAAAATGACATACCTAGTATTGACCTCTTTATCATCACCCATAACATTGTTACCACTTGAGATGCTAAACTTGTTATGCAAAAGCTTTGCAAGATGCATCCTCATATTACTCTCCTTATCAAAGAATAACTCCAATGCCTCCTTTCTATTAACTTTATCCAACCCATTGACTACTTACAATGGATTCCCAATATTTTTCCTATCACAAAAGTGATCAAGGAAATCTACATTTACCCTGACTATCATGATTTAAACATCACTTGTCTAAAGATGGTTTCCCGTTACCAAGTATTGACTGACTTGTTGATCTAACAACCATCCATGAGATGTTATCACTTATCAATGGATTCTCTAGATATAATCAAATCCTAGTTGCTCCTGAGGATTAGCATAAGATAACCTTCATTACCCCATGGGGGACTTTTTGTTATTGGGTCATGCCTTTTGGCTTGAATAATGCTAGTGAAACCTACCAATGCACCATGACTTATATTTTTAATGATCTCCTCATGAAATAATGAAATATTACATGGATTACTTACTTGGCAAGTCTAAACTTCACCAGGACCACTTGATGATTCTCAAAACCATATTTACTCATCTCCTCTAATATAAAATTTGACTAAACCTAAAGAAATTTTTCTTTGGTATTCTTTTCGATAAGCTCTTAGGTTTTATCATTTCTCTTCATGGTATTGAGGTCAATCCTAATAAGGTTAGATCAATATTAGAGATGCCTCCACCTATTAATATCAAATAAATCTACACCCTACAAGGCATATTTCAGTTAATCTATCGATTCATTTCTTAGTTTTTAGCTCACTTCTAACCCTTCCACCATCTCCTTAAAAAGGATGTATCCTTCCATTAAAATATATATTACCAAGAAGCTTTTGATGCACTTAAAAAATATTTCCTTTCCCCACTAGTTCTTATTCCACAAGGAAAATAATCCTTTCTACCTATACATTTCCACAATAAACCATTCTCTATGAACAAATTATTGCACATCGAGATGACCAACATCGAGAGTAGGTAGTTTATTATATAAGCTGCACACTTATCAATTATGAGATTCAATAAACCCATACTTAAAAACTTTACTTTGCATTAGTCTTTTTTACCCCAAAACTTAAGCATTATCTCCTAAATGACAATACCTATATGGTCACCCATACTGATCCCCTCAAATACATGTATTCCAAACCATATCACAACTAACACATAGCTCGGTGGCTCATGTTTCTTACCAAATTTGATTTATAATTCATTCAACAAAAGTCTATTAAGGGGAAAAAAATTTCTAACCAATTAGTTGCTGCTCCATTACCTAACCATCAACTTTTAAACCTCAAATTCCCTAATGAATCCATTTTAATAATCTCTACCATTGACATCTCCTATCAAATGATGATGTTCTTTGATGGATCTAAATGTCAACACAGTGGGTGTGTGGGGGTCATTATTATTCCTCTAGATTTCAAGCCTATGCATTTGTCATTTAAACTAGATTTTAAATGCACTAACAATATGGCCAAATATGAGGCTTTGATCTTAGGAATATAAATAGCTCTTTTCTTGGGTATCAAATACATAACCATTCTTAATGATTCTCAGCTAGTGGTTAACCAAGTTAATTATTCTTACCTACATGAAAATGAAATTATATAGCAATATGAACATCATGTTAATATGCTATTAGGATCATTTTTCTCTTATCTCTTGCAAACTATTCCTCGATCTACAAACATGTTTGTTGACATGATGGTTTTACTTTCTTCACACATACCCTCTTCATCCTCTTCTTTGAGAATGTATGTCACTGTGAATCACTTAACATTACCCTCCTATGTCTCATCTAACATCCTCTTTGTTGGAAATATAAAATCCAACCTGAATGACTTATGGTACAAAAAACTCACTGATTAGCTTTCTTTCTCTATTACACCTTCTGATCTCTCCAATAATGGGAAACGAGCCTTCATAAAATGTGTTGTTCATTACACTATATTAGGGGGACTTCTCTACACATGAGGTTTTGATGGTCTTCTCCTTAGATGCCTCACTAGTATTGAGACTCCCTTCACTATCAAATAATTCCATGATGGGATTTGTGGTAGACATTTCAATGGTCATGTAGTTTCCAAGCGTATCCTTCAACTTGGATATTATTGGCCTATGCTCCATCAAGATTGTGCTAATCACATTCAGCATTGTGTCAAGTGTCAACAACACACTAACCTATTTCACATTCCTAGTCATGCATTACAAGTCACCAAATAATTTTGACCCTTCATGCAATAGGGCTTAGATCTTATCAGGTAGATTAACCTTCATTCATCCTTCCATCATTGCTCTATCATTACTTGCAATAAATACTTCACCAAGTGGTTTGAGGCCATTACCCTCATCTCTACTAAATTTGAAATAATTATTGACTTTATCAACCATCACATCATCTATCATTTTGGTGTCCCTCATAAAAATATCATAGATAATGAAAAATCTTTCAATAATAAAATTGTTCAAAGTCTTTGTGATAATTTTGGAATCAAATTAAGCTTTTCATCACCATACTATCCATAAGCTAATGGATAAGAAGAAGCTTCTAACGAAACATTGACCAAAATTCTCATGAAGGTAGTCAAAGATATGGGCAAATATTGGTACACACACGTTCCTTTTGCTTTATGGGCTTACCACACTAGCATTAAAAACCCCAATGGGCGCTACACCTTTTTCATTGGTATATGGGATTTAGGCTATTTTGCCTATTGAATTATAGATTCATTCTCTTTTCATTTCTCTACAAGACATACTTACTAATGATGACTTTCATTAGGAACATTTATCTCAACTTGACTTGCTTGATAAGTGTCATCTCATAGCCCTCAACCACCTCCAAATATATCAAGACCATATCAAACATGCTTATAACAAAAATATCAAAGAGAAAGATTTAAATATAGGAGATCATGTCTTATAATAAAATTAACATGTGATAAACATGGAGAAAATAAAATGGGGTATGTTTTCTCTTAATTAACTTGGACCTTTTATCATAACTAACAATTATGGCTCAGGAACTTATCACTTGTCTTCTCTCAAAGAAAGTCCAGAACCTAAGAATTTAAATTCCTTACAACTATGACCATTCTTTTGTTAAGTAAAGAATCTCTTTACCTCATGTTTAACTTGAGATCATCCCTTGAGCATCCCCATTACATTCATTTCCAGTCTTCTTCACCCTTACTCTTATACACTTAATTCACTTATGTAGTGGTATGGTGTTTCCCTCAAAGTGGAAAACTCCTAAGCCTCTATAGTCTTGTCCATGACTAAAAGCATATAACTAAAAATGGGATATCTAAAAAAGTTATAAAGTCTTAGGTCATGCTTCTCAATGTGGATTGATCCCTTAAAGATAGCTACATAACTTCCCTTTGTTACTATCAATATATTTCTCCCTTGAAGGATAGTTATTTAAAATTAAAAACAAATCTTAGACCACTCCCTTGAAGGATGGATAAGCCAAGCTTTGCTCTCAAAGAGAAAAAAAATGAAAAAGGCTTCTCACATTGATTGGATTTATATGACCTTAACCCATACAAAATCCCATTATAGGCTTCCCACATTGATCAACTTACACACACACACACAAAAAGAGATTTAAGTCATGGACTTGTCTATATTAGCTCTTAGGTCACCCAAAAAAGGGGCACATCATCCTTACTTTGGAGGTTATAGTACCCAAATATTTTCTCTCATTTTACCTTTTTCACCTCATACTAATTCAAAGGACTATGCAACTTACTTAACATAAGGTAAACACAATGCTTCTCTAACAAACACAATGGTTCAAGGATATAAGGCATGAAAGAGGATCATCTTCTTGAGCCTATTTATGTTCTGATTATGATCTTGGCCAGTACACAAGTAATCTACCTCTTTATTTACCCATTTATAATCACTTTTTGATTTCTCTATTGAGATGAAGAAACAATGTCAAACCAAAACTATCAAATCCTACTCAATTTATTATAAGCATACACCATCACAAATATGGAAAAATGCTGAAATAAACTAACATAACAAATTTATTTATTTTACGCATACACCATCACAAAAGTGGAAAAATGTTGAAATAAACTAACATATCTAATTTATTCATTTTAAGCATACACCATCACAAATATGAAAAAATGCTAAAATGAAACTAACCAACCAACTATACATATAACATCACAAATATGGGAAATGCTAGTCTAACTCAACTAACATGATCAACATTAACATCAAAGTAACATATCATAAAATAATCATATCAATATCATCATCATAATCATAATACACACATCTCAAAAATGCAATAAATGAACATCTCATATAAATGTGTGTGTGTGTGTGTGTGTGTGTGTGTGTGTGTGTGTGTGTGTGTGTGTGTGTGTGTGTGTGTGTGTGTGTGTGTGCATGCACGTGTGTGTGTGATAAAAATACATGTCCATAACTATATCATCATAATAACATCATCTCTCTCTCTCTCTCAAAATATATATCTTGCATCTTTAGCTCATAGGGTAGTATGCATATAAAAAATATAATCAAAACTAGCAAAACTCTAATACTCAGGGTCCTTGAGGCTCTTTGTATGATCATGAGGATGTAGTGTCATCACCACTCTCCACCTATTTGCATCTGTGTGAGCTAGAAGTCATGGAACATGAAATCAACCTCTCTTACTCCCTAAAATCTAAATATCTTTAAATCTATTATAACTCTCTAATCACCCTCTCATAATTATCAATCTCATCTAGGGAAGTCAAATATCTTAGCAAAGATATAGTCTATGGACGTCCCATAGCACCTGATGATGTCCTAGCTTGTATTGGTCCCTATGGTAGTGGTGGAGGAGGAGCATCCTGACCTTATACTCTTAGACTATCTCTCTCTATTATCACTATAGTCACTTGACCCTATAAAACTATAACCTAGACTTGTAGTGCTACAACCTGGCCCTGTAGTGCCCCAATCTGACCTTGCAACATCACCACCTATGCTTATAAGGCTAAAACCTATGCCTAGGCTATATATTAAGCCTATACTATTACATCTTAGACCTATACCACTACATCCCTCTCTCTCACCAACCCTTATAAATTTGGTGGTGGCCTCCTGACCTCCACCACCAGATGTAACCCTACCCACCAAGATGTATACTCTACTATGCACCTTGGGTCTCCAACACTTGGCCCTAATAGTATCTCCTCAAAATATGGCCCATCTATCTCTTAGGGTAATGGTATGGGTGCCTCTATGTCATCCCTCTTGTATTAAGGGAAGGAAGGTAGAATACCCTTTAATAGACCAAAAAACCTCCTAAACTATGTCATGAGTACCATCTCCAACTCACCAGCCCATCTCCCCCTAAAACATAATGAGCTTTGCAAACCCATAAGCTACTATTCTTATCCTCTAAAAATTGATTATGTTAAATAGGGTCTCCAAAAAATATTAGTAGGATCAACCCCTCAATCATGCACCTATAGTAGGCAATGTCCCAAACCACACCATCCACTCAGGTCTATGCCATGCCCTCTCTCCACTATCTAAAACCAATATTGAAGTTGGCTAGGATCATGGTAGGTAACCCCAATGGTCATGTCACCATGATGAGTTCATACACCCAATAATATAGTAGATGGCTGACACATAAATTATATCATCATTACAACCTTAAACCCCACAACTCTTTATATAATTATGTTAAAAATATTAGACCCTAGGAAAAAATGATCCACTAGTCAACCATTTATGTAAACACACCTATCGATGCAATCAAAAACTTTACATTATCTAAATCTAGTAATGCATACACCATGATCCTGATCATCATGAGGATGCTTAGTCGATGTTACTCCTCATCAGCTATATAGAGTGGCTTGTATGTGAAACTCATTGAATGGTAGGTCACCTCACTAATATGCTCTTCATATAAGGTGACCATGTGGATATCATACTCCTCTCTAGAGCATGCAAAGAGATCCTCACCCTAGAGTGGTAGCCATAAAATCCTATAAACATCCTCTTAAGTCAATATCAACTCTTTAATTTGTAGATGGAAGGTGTTGGTGGTGTGATCCTACCTTTCAATCAATAATATCATTAGGGACACATACCAGGTGACTCAATAGTAACATCACACTCCTCCTAACCCCATGATAGCCATGTTCTCCTACTCATCTAGAGTAACATGTGTCCTTAGTCATGTCAACAACCTTGGTGGATGGTATCTTAATGTCAACTCCATCCTCACCTACATCCATACACACAATAACTCAAGTCACATACCTTTTACTATAATCTATCACTACCTTTTTTCCCTTCTCTTTAGGAGAAATACATTGGTTTTACGCCTTTAATATATCTATATAGGTATCACTCAATTGACATGGGGTCTTCTGAGGTTAGCTTAGCCATATACCCACCTAACTCTCTACACTAGGCTTCACTACCTCTTTCTCTCTAGCCTAGGCTTCACTTCCTCTCTCTCTCTCCACCCTATGCCTATCTACCTATTACAACTCTTGGCCTTACTTCCTATATCCCTGACCCTTGATACTATGCCCTATCTTTTAAAACCTTAGACCTTTTGACCTATCTCAACTTACCTTTTTGCCCCTTTTCCATAACACACCTTTTTAGATCTTTTTCCTAGACTTGTTAATGTAGGCTCTGGGAGAACTACATTGGCATGAGGCCTAATATCAGGCTATGTAGGTAGCACTTAGTTGACATGGGGTCCTCTGAGGCTAGCTCAGTCATTGGGTTAGTCAACTACTTCTACTAGGGAACCCAACTCAACCTTTCTCATATTTTACTACTTTTTATAGTCACTAACATCAACATTAATGTTGACATCGACACTTTCTAAGCCTGAGTATCTATTGATGTCAGTAGGCACCTATCAACCTTGGTGCCATATCAATTGATGTCAGTGGACCTCATCAGTGTCGATAACTGGTTTGGCCCTAAGGATGAATGATCCAAACACAAACTTACCCATTTCACCTAAAACCCTACCCATAACATCGCCTAACTTATCCTACAACTACCTTACCCTATTTTCTACCCCTTTACTAATATTTTCTACATTCCCACCTCTCAATTAGCCTAAAAAATATAAATACCAAAATCAAACTTCAAACTAACTAGTAGAGACTCTTACCTCATCTCTCCATCTCCTCTTTGCTGGTATCACTGGCTCTTGTGGTGCACCTCCTGATGGGTTCCCTTCTTGAGTTTCCATCTCAAATATCTCTATAAACTCTATTTCTTCTCTCCAATCACAAATTCACAAATGAGTTTGGTTAGCCACCAAACCCCCTTTTTTAAAGTTTTGTCAACTATCAATGTCAGCATTCTTGACCTAATATACCAACATTAGTACTCACATAAATCGAAATCAGTAATGTTTACCTAAGCTTGTTTATGTTGGCACTTTATATTATCAATATCGATAATGTCACCAATGTCAGCACCATTCCAATACTATTTTCCCCAACACAACAACCCCAACTCTTCCAAATTTACCCATATATTAGGGTAACTTGAGATCACATATATCTCCCTAACCATGACAAATTCCATTAAATATCACACAAATCTTCACCCATGACAACTTTACTTGGAGATCATAAATATCTCCTCACTCATTAAACCTTTTACACCAACCTTCCATTGCTCGTCTTGATTGCTTATGCTGTTCTTCTATAGTTGTTATTATGCACATGCATATATATTAGGTGTTTTAGATGGAAAACAATATCATCTTATCACCTTCAACCCCTTTGTGTTTCCTAGGGGCAATTCCTACCTGAATACTTGTAAAACATCGACCATTAGAGCTACAACTTTGATCATTTTGACCTATCAACTATCAACTACAAGCTATGCTTTGTTTAATTCTATTTGAGTCCTCCTCAACCTTACCATTCTTAAATTTGTTGACTATAACTCATATTAGTATATTCATATGAAGCAATATTCAATAATTCACCACTCATCTAATTACCTTTTTATCAAACTAGTACCTAATTCCAATTTTTCCTCTATCTATTCTCATTTTGAGGGGGGATACCTCACCTAATACTTTGAATATATAAATCCTATTTTTGTCTTATAAACTTATTAGTACAAATTACAAGACAAAAGGGGTAAATGTAGACACCAAAATTATATCACAGACATGTGCATAACTTCCTATGTCAAACCCCCCTTTAGCTCATTTCAATAATAACAATTAATCTCCCTAACCCATGATTCTACCCCTCACACATTTAATTAATTAAGTTAATTAAAACCCCTTTGCCACCTTACCTCGCCACCTTTCCCTATGACTAATTCCCACTTGATGAGTCACCTCAAGACCTAGTCCCCTCATCCTAACTACCCAAAACTTATTCCCACTTCCAAACTAAATTCCTAATTAACTACCTCCTTCTTAACCTCTTATTTTTACCATTTTATAATGGGTGCCATAATTGGCACATGAAATAATTAAAAATAGACCAAAAATAGTAAATTTTATCTATTCTAGGATCATCAACATTGGTCAACCTATGACTAACATTAGTGGGATCAGCAGCATCAACAATATAAGCCAAACTTCAACCTAAGGTCTAGGTTAGTAAAAATTAAGAAAATTCATTATTACTTACATTCAAGCTCCCAACATTCTATTTTTGACATCCTAGCTTACTATCATCTTATATAAGTTAATGACAATCAGGAACTAAGCTCTTAAGGACCAACATCATCCACTTTTTCTCTTTGTTTAGGTATTTTGGTTCAAACTCCCTGATAATGATCATCCATCTAGCACTTATCATTCAGTGACCACAACTAAGTATATCACTAATTGTTTAGGTCTTTTTAAAACATTTATTCTACTATCACTTTATATCTTTTGTGCATATATTTACACACACCTAATCAAACCCCCATGAGGGATTTACAAAGATTCTTCTCTTGTTTCCCCTCAACATGACATAATAAACCTCTGACTAGATCTACCCAAAACATATTTTCTCTCTCATAACACTCCCCAACCTCCCAACCTCGATCAAAACCATTTCCCAGTCCTAGAAAAGCTTTTTACAATCCCCTAGTCAATTATTTCCCCTAATGACCTTGGTAGCCTAATTGACATCAATCACCTTCCTCCTGAACTTGACATTATAAATGATATCAATCAATCCACTATCAACATTCGTGACTGTGGATTTCCTAAACCCTACAAAACCTACCCAAATGACTTCTAAAATAAAAAGAAAATACACCACCTGCACCCTGACACTCTCTGCTACACTCAAGTTGTGAATAATGGTAATATTATCTCTCTTTAAATCTCTCTTTACCTATATTCTAGTTATTTATTACTATTTTATCTCTCAAAATTGGACCATCATCTCTAATGAAGTTTCACACTTCCTAGAACAAGTGTGTAGCTTGGCAGCCCACTCATTTAACAACTAACAAACATCTTATGGTAGTGCTTTCTTACTTGCAGGTACTCCTCCCTAGCCAAAGAGGAGTGCTCAAAACATTTAGATACATTATACAAAATAATCTAGGTTCATTCTAATCACTTATCCCCCTCATTCTTTTTTGTTTTCCTATAGACTAAAAATAATCAAAATTTAGTGAAACACCTACAAATTTAATAATAACTTGCTTGGTTAGAGTTTTAGTAAATGGATTAGCCAAAGTAGAGGATAGTTCACTAGGCTCTATCTAATTACATGGATATGGATGAGAGATGATGGCTTTATTCTTCTTTGTAATAAATTTAGAACCTGGGCAATAGTTATAATTATGAAACTCTACTTCAAGAACCTAGGTAATAGTTATAATTATGAAACTCTACTTCAAGATGTTTATAGTATTTATATAGCTACTGATCAGAGTGAATATTAACCACGATCTTATCATGGGTAAACTTAAGGCATTGGTAAATAGTAGATGGAACTACCTATACTTCATGGATCCAAGGATGACCAAGAAGTATGTTATAAGGAAGCTCAATATCCATAATATAGAATAATGTGTGATGAGAAATAGATCCAACCATGATAGCAACCAAATTGTACTAGATGACTCCCTCTCTTTGTTGTTATGATCCTTGTTTATAATAGATTCTATCTGAATATCTTCATCCATGTATCCCAATCATCATACTAATTTAAGAGATATGATGTTCAACACTAAACTATTATCTATAAGAACCCACTTAATGTTGTGATTCACAATGATTATCTCAGTGTATAGTGGGTTATTGTGGTTTGGGCTAAGGGTGGACTTGTATTTTTGATCAAATGTGATTTTACAAAATGAAGATAAGTGTCTAACTAGGTTCCAAAATTGATCAAGGTTTATATCATTAGGCATAATAAACTCTTGTAAAATTTTGTTGAAGATGGTTCTATGGACATCATATATCTACAAGAGTTGTAATATGGAAATTTGTGTAAGAATTTTATCTAATTGATCTATCAACCTATAAGGCCTTTGAATTATGGATTAAACAATTTTAGTCTTTATTAGGATAGTATTCAGCTTTAGAACCATTGGCACAATGTTCTAATTGGGTTTTATGGAAGAAGTGGGTGAAGGGCCCTAGATGGTAACTCATAGGTATCTAGTAGTGACTTCACAACCTAGAGGTTGCAAGGAGTTGTTATAAATAGAAGAGGAAGGAAAAGGGCCTTGGATGGTGACTCACAAGTGACCAACTGTATTGATACAATTTTGGGTCAGTGAGGAGCCTTTATAATTAGAAGAAAGGTGATGTTCATAATTAGTAACCCATGTAAATAGATTAGCAACATGATGATGTGAACCTAACATGATATTACTAAGGGGAGAGAGTTTTAACCCTACAATGATGGGTCTTATGTTGCAAGTAACATGAGATTGGTTAAACAGTTTTACAATATCAGTGGAAATGTGGGTTACAAAAATGCATCCCATAATATTTTTATAGTTGTAGGGTACATTGTTATAAGCCACATTATTAGTATGGTCATTATGATCTCAATTATGCTCATTACAATTTTAACCTTGTTGTTGGTTTTGATTTTGCCTCTATCCTTGATTGTGACCATTTTAATAATTTTTTGGTGGTAGTGGATCATGTCAAGGAAAGGGGTCTTTGTAGATTCCCATATCCTAATTTGTGTCTTGATTAGGGGCCAACTTAATTTCTAGTTCACCACTTTCAATAAAGTACTCAATAATATGTTTTAATTGAATGAAATGATATGCACTATGACCAACAACACAATGAAAGTTACACCATTCATTCTCTTTGTACCAATATGGATTTAGTTGATCTTGAGGAAATGGTCTTGATACTAGCCATTTAATTAAATTAGCTACAATGAGATTATGTAACATTGTTTCAACTAATTCTCTTAACTTACTAAAGACTCTAAAATTGTTATGAAATGTCCTTCATGGAGGTTTTCTCTACAAAGTAGGTAGTAGATTTGGGGGAGTTAATTGTACATTTAGAGGAGGCATATCCCATATCATTTATACATGTCTTTTTTTAGTCACCCCATTTCCAACCATGTTCTTATTTTTGCTAAATCCTTTAGGTTTATCATGCATAATTATTTAAGCTAGCGATTTATATTGATTAGATGCCTGACCTTGCACAAAAATATTAACAAGGCCCTTAGCAGTAAGAGCCTTCTCAATCTGTACTGCTTTATCAATAATTTCTTAAAATGAGTTAGAATAAGATAACCATATATTATTCACAACTTAAAGAAGAAAATTCTATGTAAAGATATCAACCAACTATTTATCTGGCAAATTATGTTGAAAGTGACCTACCAATGCTCTCCACCTTTGCGGATATGCGATAAAACTTTCACCATCACATTTCTTGGCTTTTCATAAATCAACAATGGTTAATTCATGTTATATGTTATATGATAAATGGTTAACAAACCTTTTTGATAAGTCATTCCAATCTACAACTAATCTTTTGGGTATTTTAAGTAGCAAATCAAAAGCTTGTCCTCCTAAACTTTGTGGAAATAGTCATAGTAAGTATTTGCTACTATAAGCAACTCTAGACATAAGACAAATAATGCATGTAGGTGTTCACATGGATATCCTTTTCCTTTATACTTGTCATATTTGGGTGCCTCAAAATAAGGTGGAAAGGGGTTTTGGAGAATAGATAAATCAGATGAATATGGGTGTATCTCATCAAATTTGTACCTTTTGACTCTGTTATTTATCTCCAATCTTTGAAAAATTTCCTTCATAGATTTATATTCTTGCATGTTTGGTGCATTTTTGGATTGATTAAGATGTTGTTGGGGTGGAATTTGCCCCTATTTTCATTGCTATTGGGGTGGAATGTGCCCTTAGTTGTATTGTTGTTGGGGTGTAATGTGACCCTAGTTTTGTTGATATTAGGGTGGAATGTGCCCCTAGTTTTGTTGTTGTTGGGGTGGAATGTTCCTCTAGTTTTGTGTGGATCTATAGGGAGTGTATACCTTTTGATCCATGACTTGGTTCTTATTTTCTCCTTGAGTTGAGATTATAGGCCATTGATTCTTGGATTTTAAAACATTCCCTAAATTTGGTTATTTCATACTTTATTGATTTTGGAAATTTCTATGTTTATTTTTAAATTTTTGTGATGGTTGAAAAGAACTAGCCAAATTATCCTAAGGGATTTCCCTAGTTCAAATTGAATGTTTGGGTTTTTTATTTTATAGAGTAACAAGAGGTTATTGATGATAGAAGAATGTATGTTCCATGCTAAATTAAACACTTTGTAAGGTCTCTTGTGACTTTAACTATTCATTTAGATTACCTTGATCCACAATGGTAATGTCCTCATCTAATATTTGTTACATACTTTCAACCACATTTCCTTACTCTTTTGAAGCATCATTATGAATTAAAGTGGCAACTAGGGAGTTAGTCCAGTCTATGATAAGTTGATCTATATATCATTGACTTATTATCTTGATCTTAGTTAGAAGATCCATATTTGTGGGTTTCGACTATGTTTGTATTTCTTTTCCTTTTTTAGAGGAAGAAGGTATGCATATTCATGCAAAATATTTCTCATTCCATCATTTTCCTCCTTCTCTAACTAAGGTATGAAATTTTTCTATAGGAAAGTCAGAAGGTAGTCTAGCACTTGATTCTATCAATTTAAGAAGGGCTTCATCTTGATATTCTTGGCATTGATATTCATTGTAATCATCTTTGGATCCTACTATTATGGGGATATCATAAAAAAAATGGGGTTATCTCAACCATCATAATTTTTTTCATTTTCATAACTAAGGCCATAAGATGCCCCACTACAAGTGAACCTTTGAGTCATGTCTAGAAGAGTTTTTCTATGTGTTTGACTAACTTTGGACCAATGCTTGGAAACCAAACAAAGTATGCTTTGGATCTCTTTTAAATAAATAACCAAGGTACCAATGAGACTATAAGAAAGGGTGGTTTTAAATGATGCACAATTTATAAGATTTGGTTCATGAGTTTACTCAACCTTTGGTAAGGTTGAAATCATATAGATTGAAAGAGGGTAAGGTAACTCAAAGACCCAAGGTGAAAAATAGTACACTAAAGCCTAGATCTTTATGATACACTCTTACTATAAAAGATAGTTTCAACTTTGACAAGTTGACCATAAAAGTTTTAGAGGAAAGCTCTCTAGATTATGAAGAAGACAAAATTGACTAAGCAACTCAATATGTAAAAACCATACATGAATCACTAAGTACAAAGCTAGGACGAAATAGGCAACACAACCTCACCACATGATTCTATTAGGATAAAATATGTTCTAAGACTCAAAGCGTGAGTGATACGCAAGATGACTTTATTCCACCAAGATGATAATGTGATTTTGAGTCTTAATAAATGACCTTCAGTCCAAATGGATAATTGAACCCAAGTTAAAACAAGCTTAGTGCAAAAATGGTGAACCCACTTTGACACATCAACCCTTAGAACTCATAAAGGTTCAATTTTGAATGTGGATTATAAATGAAGGATTTAAATAAATTGGGTGAATGATCTAGACTCAATTAGGTAGTGTGACTATGTCAAATTGAATGATATGACACAAAGTTTTTTATAACAATTTGAACAAGGAAAAGATGAATTTTCTAATTGGACAATGTAACACCTCCCTTGCTCAACAAAATTGAGGACAATGTGTTTTGGTTAAGTTAATTGGGTTAACAAGTAGTTTTAGACACAAATCAAGACCAAGTAAGCTAATTAAAAAAAAACATCCTAAGTCTATATTGACAAGGTATGGCAAAGTAGGGTCTACTAAACTAGTAAGTTTTTGATCATTCTACAGGAATAAATTACACAATAACTTTCACATCAAACAATACAAAATATAAGCATAAAAATTGGGTGACCATGGCATTGGCTAGTTGTAAAAAGATATAGTCCTTTTTACAACCACTACATCATATTGTTTGCTCAATGTAGTGTGATGTCCAAATGCAAATGAATTCAATGCTAGGATATGAAACCCCAATTCAAAGCTTTCCCAAAGAACTCATGGAAGGTGATGAAGTCCCCCTCGCAAGATAAGTTTACATAAAAATAAATAAAGTATGAAATAGAAATACTTTAGGGTCATTTTCAAGGTCACCTAAACTTTGAAAAGTTTTTGGGGAGTGATTTAGATGAAATTATTTCTAAGCCTTGGACTAGGATTTTTACAATAAGAATGGTTCTTTTCATTCCAAGGGTTCCCTAAAGGGGACAAATGGAAGAGCATACACACAACATCCCTTTTTTTTCCAAACAAAAATTATATTAAGAAACTATTGAAGACAAAAATCTTGGAAAGATGAGTTCATTTTTAAGCCCAGATTAAAAAGAGGTGGTGTTCATTTGACCCCTTGGTATTAGTTGCAAACTTTGAAAACATTCACCATAAGCATCTAATTTTTTTTTAGACACCAAAACAAGGTTCCTAATTTATTTTTAGGCATGAAAAAGGTGATATAAACATGTTTTTAGAAATTTAAATCTTGGTCCTATAATAAAAATGTTAGCATGTCCTTTAGCCTTGAATATATTTTAGTTTTGAAACAATGAACTTTAGAAAAAGAGCTCTTGGGTCTATGTTTTAAGAAAAGCATAACGACTGACATCAGTTATATAACCAACAATGGTTACATTTTCTAACCAATGACGGTTATCTAACTAACATCAGTTATACCAATGTGACTGACAATAGGTATCCAACTACTTTCATTTTTACTAATTGATGTTGATTAAGATATGCAACTAATGTCATTTTTAATATCTAACATCGATTACTATGTAAACTCGTGGCAAACAAAAATGGAAAAATAAAGTTAGAAAATCAATTTGCAACAGTTTTAATGATCCAAATGAAGATTTTAAAGTTACAAAATGTTTTTTTTCATGTGTGGGATGTGTCTAGTCCCACCAAGTGTGCCAAGATGTAGAAAGGATTACAAATCAAGTTAGTCAAACATTATTCCATAAATAATGAAAAATGCATAAAGAACTAACTAATTAAGCCTATCTATTCCTATGGGAATCACAAAGGATAGCAAGAAACAAATGAAATAAAATAACATCATATTACCTTCCTAAATGGATTCACCATACCCATGTGGCTCAAAAACATGTTTTCCCTTGATCAAGCATCCTTGTCTTTGTCAATAAAGGTGGAAAACTCCTCGAATCTCTTAAGAAAACTCCATAGAACCTAGGCTCATGATTCTAAATCACTAAACTAGATTATCAATGAATCTTGAAAATAAAATCAATGATCAAATTCAAACGATTATGGAAACAATTTAACATTATAACTTTGTAATCTTCAAGCTTAAAATTCATCTCCATGGCCTCTCTATTTATAAATTTTTGAGATTGGTCAAGATCGACCATGACCATCCATCTCAATATTGAGATGTGTGGTCATATCATAATTATATTCATCATGACCTTGGAAGAAGGGGTATTAAAGAGGCATGAGAGGCATTAACTAGGCATGGGTGACCTATAATCCTGATATTTGTGGTATTTATGGCCTAGGGATGTCTTTCATAGATATTATGTCACTTGATGATGTAGTTAATAAGAATCAATTTTCAAAAAGAAATACTCAACAACTCTCATGGAAAATCCACTTAATCTCTTGATTTGGATTAACTATCCTTAAACAAGGTTAATCAACATTTGTGCTATTATTTGAAAATTGAGCCTTAATTAATCAAAATGGTAAAAAAAATCATACTACTGAATTGTAATTTAACTCAAGAAGAATTAGAAGGTGACATTAGATGTGTCAAAACCATATTTCTATTTAGGATGTTTCCAACACAAAATAACAAAGGTATGTGGTGTGTACCAATGAAATTAGGAGAAAAGAGTGATCTGGAGCACAAAAGGTGAAATTGTCATTTTAACTCAAAATGAATTGATCAAAGTTAGTTGGCCCATAAATTGCATTACCCCATTGAGGGATACTTTGATCTAAATTGGCACTTGTAAATGACAATTTTAAACCATTTAGTGTGTTTTATGGATTTTGAACTAAAATGTGCATTTGAGTAAAATTCAAGTAAGATTGAAAATTTCAATACAAATGGTGTTAGGAGTTGGATGTCTACAATATGAAGAGAAATATTTATAATCTAAAGGGGAAACTAGAATTGCCCCTATACCTACTCTATTTTTCCTCCTTGAACTATCAAATAATAGCTTCCACATACCATTAAGGTCTTCTTTAGATCCAATGAGGGTAGGCATGATTCTATTTTATTTATGTAGTAAATAGACACCCATGTATCTTTCTTCAACATATTCCAAAGGGCTGAGAAATTGATTATCCCCCCATAGCTCATCTAGGAATAAGTCTAAAATTTTCTCAGGATACATATTTAGTTTTTGATTGATTGTAAATTCATCCTCATAAAGGATAGTGAAATTGAGGTTTATGTTATCTGGATGATGAGACTCAATGTGAAATTATGCCATGGGCTCAGCCTTGATTGATATGTTAGTCCCATACCTTGTTATGAATGTCATGTATGACCAATCTACTATGAGATATCCTCATATCTTTGTTATGAATTATCTATATAATCATAGAGCAAAATAAGGAGACACCTCTGGAATAAACACATCTTGAGCCACTGAAACACTAGGACAAGCATGTAGGGTCAAGCTTAGACCTCTAATAATACTATTTAGTTTGGTGGAAGATCCATCAAACTAAAAAAATGCCTTAGATTGAGGTTCATAGTTTAAACCAAATTGGTCTCTTATTAACTTTGTCATCACTAAAGTACTTACTCCACTATCTACCAGGTAATTATGCACCAAGGAATCACCAATGATTAATAAAATATAGAACAGAGGAGGTTTGACCACCTTACTTGAACCTTCTCCCATTAGACCTTGGGTTTCATTAGTGAGGACCTCAGTTTCTCTACTTGTTATTTGCCTGTAGTTGTTGTAACACCTATCTTGGACAATCCTTCCTGAAGGATATCCACTTGACCAAGCATGGAAAGCATGTCCCACATTAGTACACTCACATTAGATTTATTCATTTGCTAAACAATCTTGATTGCTAAACCATGAACCTTTACATGTGATTTGGGTGACACTACTGTTGTTTATTAAATTTATGAGTTTTTTGGATCAAAATAAGTCCCTTGATTCTAAATATTTAAAGCTACTAGAACCTTTGGAGTAGTAATAGGTCCACTTGGATTTGATAGTAATAGAGTAATAGTGGGGGAATCTTTGACCACCTCTTGATTACCATCCATTTTCCTTCTTTTGAACCTTGTATTAGTTACCACTAGAATGTATGTTTTGGCTACAACTAGTATAATGATTGAGTGCATAGCATTATTCTTTCTCACTAATGACCATTGTAGCATCTAGATGGTTTGGTACCTATTCATATTTTAACTATCTTGTTTTTGCCATCATGGGGATCTATATGTTTTGAGCCATTATGGCTTGATTGTATCCATAAGAAATATCTTGCTTCCATTGGTCATTGAATAACTAATTGAAACCATCAATTGGGACAATGGATTGCCCAAAATATTGATTCCAAGTTATGTTTCCTTTAGCCTCTTGAGCCATATTATTTTGAATAGGAACTAAGGAGTTGGAAGAGCTTATGACATTTGGGTTATAGTTTCTTTGATTATTGTAGCTAGGTTGTCCGTGCCCTTGCTCATGGTTCTAGTTTTGGAAATATCATTTGAAGGGTGGTTTATTCATTTGATAAGATTGTTATTGAGACTGGTATGGAGATTGAAAAGGTTTATTGAGCTGAGGTTGCTGCCTTTTAATATTTACCACATCATTTCCTAAGTATTGGAGCATGTTATTAAGTTATAAGTAGCTTTTCTTCTCTTGGGAATCACTTGATCCACTAGTGGAGGTCTTTTCTTGCTTAGGTGAAGATATAACAATAATTGTTGAAGTTGGAATAATAACATCAAGTGGGGGAACAACCATAGGGGATGGTCTAATTTTAGAGAAAAGAGGCATTACAGGTCTAGGAGTAAGCTTTCCATCCTAAACTAGGCAATTTCTTATTTTGATAGCCACCTCATAAGCATCTGGTAGTATGCCCCCTCCCATAGATTAAATCATTACAACTATATATCTATTTAGAGACTTTAGGTAGTATAGGAATGCAAAGTTAGGGGATGGTCTAATAGAGGCTAGAATTCTATCCTAAGACTTTTGTAATATTATGTTGAAGTATTTCATTACTTCATGAGGAGCTCTCTTGATTATGGTAAGTGGTTCTACTATTGACAAATGGTGACTCTTGTTTGTAAATCTATTATACAAGGCCACTCCTAGCTGATTCCATGATTAAATAGAATTGGGAGATAAGCCTCTATACCAATATAAATATTTTCCATTAATGGATACAAGTAATATTCTAATAGCTATATTTTCTATGACATTATGGATATTAAAAAAAATTGGCTATGTCATTTATGTGTTAAACAAGGGTGATGGTTTGGTTTTCTATAAAATATGGGATGATTTTGATAGATGCTACTAGTATAGGATCATATTGTGTTAGATTCCAAGGACTTTGGCCACTGAAGCCTACAAAATCTCTTTGGGGAATCATGGTAATAGGGAGGACTATCAAGAGGTTTCCTACAAGGATAGGCCTTGACACTATGTTAGGAAAAGGTTTCCTTATGTATGGCAAAGTATTGGTGAACCTTAACCTTCTTGCTAAGTTTAAAGGTAATTCAAAAAATTCCAAAGGAATACCTCTATAATCTGATCTTGTAGTCACCTTTAGCATGAAAGATAGTTATATTTTTACCAGCAAATTACTAAGTATTCTTCAAAATCACCAAATACTGAAAGATGAAAACTATAACCGCTAAAAATATATCAAACCAACATCAAACTTGACCAATAGTTTTTGAAATTTTTTCCATCGGGCATGCCATAAACTATTTTAGGCTATAATTTCACCCTTTTGGGAGAGCATTTAGGGTCTCTCACTCCTAGCTACAATATTGTAACAACCTCAAGCTATGGGTATCTTGTAGTGAGGTTAAACCTCAAGGATTTTTAATGAGGTTATCTACTCAGATACTTCACTTTGGCTTGTCTCCCACACTAGCATATACTATTAGCTAAGGAAAAGGGGGATAAAGATAACTTGAAAGGAAATCCTAAGATAAGGATGGTGATGCACCAAAATATGAAATAATCCATTGTTAGCCTAGGAACCTTAACAACTAGTAATGAACCTAATCAAGACACAAACTAATATGATCCTGTCCCAAGGCCAAAAACATAAACATTTTTTATAGAGGTTGAAAGGAAACCCTATAATTTGAAGAATAGAAAGAAATAGGTCTGAATGAGACACTATAAAATTTTGACACTTGAAGAAGGCACCAATGTCTAACACTTCACACAACCTACAAAGAACCAAAATAATTAAAGCAAGATACATAGAGAACCTAAAGATGATAAAAAGGGGCTTATATCTACAAGTTAAACTCTAATAATGTACACTAGACTTCAAACTAGAATCAGAAAATTCATCTTATTTCTTTTAGAAAGTGTTACAAGGAAATTTTGATAGAGTAACTCTATCGCTAGTTGAGGGATCTATTTTTAGGCTCAAAAGCCTACAAATATATATATATATATATATATATATATATATATATATATATATATATATATATATATATATATATATATATATATATATATATATATATGGGGCTTACATGAGGAAATGGAGGGAGGTCATAAATGGTTGCAATGACCACTATTGTCCTTGATTTCTTTTGTATTCAAGCATGCAACTACCCTGACCATGAGATAAATCATCGAAGATCACCACAAATCTCCTTGAGCCCCTTGTGCTTTCAAGTGTCCCTTTTTGGAGCTAAGAGAGCCATGTCGAAGGTAGTTGCATGTTTCTTCCAAGTGTGAATGGTTTGATCTTTGCATTAAAACTTTGGCATGATCTTTCATGTATAAATATGATATCCCCATATATTTGAATCTATAAAAATCCATTCTACTTCTACATTGAGTAGTTATTTGTCAAAAATGATGGCCCTATCAAAGGATGAGAACCTCTCCATTAATTTTGCCTACTAGCTCCTACCTTGAAACTTGGACCATATGTTTCATATAAATGGAAAATGAATCTAAGGGAATTTGTTTTTCTATATCAATTTATTTTGATGTAAGTCCATATAAATCCAAATGGCTACTTGCAGGGGTTTATATTTTGACATTTACGAGGCTGTCATGGGATATTTAAATATGAACAGGTATTTTATGAGCTTAAAATTTGACACTATTACGAATGTGATGTTTCTTACGAATACTTTCCTATGGGCCTTTTTTATTTTGGGCCTTTTGCTTGAACTACTTTTGTGGACCTTTTTCCCAAATGAATTTGAACTTCAACTTATGAGAATGACCCTTCAGATTTTGAAAAGTCCTTTGGAGAAGTGCCCTTTTTAAAGGAGAAGCATAAATCATCCACTTTAAAAATTCTTCTTTCCAAAGGGAATGTACCCTTCAAAACTCTTGTAAATGTCCTTTCCCTTTGGAAATAACCATCAAATTTTTTGGCAAAGACCCTTTAAACAAAATTGATTCAACCACTTCTTTGAAAGAAAAGGTCTTTGTGACTTTTGCAAAGGTCCCCTTCTTCAAAATATACCCTTAGAAATTGTTGCATAAGGAACTTTGGCATGGAAATGACTCTTCAAAAAAAGTGTTATGGCCCTTTGCTTTGAAAGTGCCCTTCATAACTTGAAAAAGGTCCCTTTTTCTTTAGTAAAGTGCCCTTCGAATTGTTTGTTTTGGCACTAATTCCTGAAGGAATTCCTTCCAAAGGAATTTATTTAATAAATTTCCTTTTTCTTTTTTTTAAAAGGCCTTTTTCTTTGGGACAAAAGTTTTGAAATAAATATACCTTCATAAAATTGTCTCAAACAATTTTCCTAAAGGAAATTTGTCTTTTACTTTAAAATTCCTTCGGCCTTTTGCTTCAGCCTAGTTTTTTTAGACTTTATTTTTCTACTTTCCCTTTAGAAATGCCTTTTGGAAATATTCTCAATGACTTTCAGAACCTGGAAATGGGCTATTTTCTTTGAGAAAAACCCTTTGGATTTTCCATTTTAGACCGTTAGAACTTTGTAATGGACCATTTCTCTGAGAAACAAATCATTTAGAAAAATGAACTGAGCCATTTCCTTGAGAAAAGTACCCTTTGAGAAAATTGTCTTAGCCACTTCGATTTGAAAAGATATCCTTCATAACTTTTGCTTCTAATAAATTTTTTGAAACAAATCTCTTGAAAGAAATAGGTCTTCGAGGAAATTATCTTGGCCACTTTTTCCCTAAAAGAATTCAGTCTTTGTCTTTTGCTTTAGACATTTTGTCCAAAAGAATTATCCCTTCAAAAAATTTGTCTCAAATAAATTATTTGAAAGAATTCAACACTTAACCAAAAAAAGGGTCCTCAAAGAAACTATCTTAGCAATAAAATGGTTGAAATAATTTCCAAATTAAAAACTTAACCCAAAAGGATTTGTACTTAGCTTTTCCAAACTCTTTAATCCCTTCTAGACTTATTCATGAAACTATTTTTTGATCCTCAATCTTTATAAATCTTCTCAGCTTAATCATCTAGGCACAAGGTTGGTATGTGGGCCAAAAAATGGCCAACACCCACCTTGGTACAAGAGACTCTCCCATCCATAAATCCTTCCCTATGGAAAACTAGACCATTCTCAATGAATCAACTATTGATGTTAACTTAGGAACCCAGGAGAATCCTCATATCATTAAATTGGGTAAATCTTTAGACTCAAATGAGAAACATGATTATCACACCTTATTTTAGGACCATAACATCGCATTTGCTTGGTATTATTAGGATATGCCTATGATTGACCCCTCCATCACCCTTCATAACATCATTACCCATCTAGAGGCTAAGCTAGTATGGTCAAATCTTCAAAAAATTCACCCTCATATAGCTCTTCTCATTAAGGAAGAACTTCAAATTCTTATATCTATCAACTTTATTCAACCCATTGAATACCCATAATGGGTCTCTAGTATTGTTCATGTTACAAAGCCCACTAGGGGACTCTACCTTTATGTGGATTTTTAAGACCTTAACCTTTCATGCCCCAAAGATGACTTTCCTTTACCAAACATCAACCAACTAGTTGAACTTACCATAGGTTATGAGATGTTATCCCTCATGGATGGCTTTTCAGGATATAATCAAATCATGATCACCTTATTAGACCAACATAAAACTACCTTCACTACTCCTTGGGGAGCCTTCTACTATCGAGTCATTCCTTTTGCCTTAAAAAATACATGAGAAAAATATCAATGGGCTATGACATATTTCTTCCATGATCTTATTCATAAAATTGTAGAGGATTATGTGGATGATCTCCTTAAAAATTTTAAACACCATAAGCACTATTTATCTATTCTTACTATCATTTTTAACTGACTGATCCAATTCCATGTTTGGATCAATCCCACAAAATGCATTTTTTTAGTTTTGTTCAGAAAGCTTCTAGGATATATCATCTTTCTTCATGGAATTGAGATTGACCCTGCTAAATTAAAGGCCATCCAAGAAATGCCTTCTCCAACAAACCTTAAGTAACCTCATAGTCTACAAGGAAAACTCCAATCTATCCATCACTTTATCTCTCAATTATCAGATAGATACCAACCCTTTCACCACCTCTTGAAGAAAGAAACCTCTTTTAGATGGACCAAAGATTATCAACAAGCCTTTGATTCACTCAAAGAGTGCTTACTTTCTCCACCTATTCTTATCCCACCTAGGGATGACCAACCTTTCTACCTTTACGTATCCACCACTGATCACTCTTTAGGTGCCATGCTAGGTCATTAGGATGAAAAAAATAAAGAAAAATTCATTTACTATATCATTCACACACTTCTAGAGTATAAGAAATGATATACCCATCCTGAAAATCTTTGTCTCACTTTCATTTTTATTTCTTCTAAGCTTTCTTACTACCTTCTTAATCATAAAACATATGTTATCACTAAAACTGATCCACTCAAGTATATGCACTCTAAGCCATACCAAAATTAGTGTATAGCTAAGTGGCTCATGCTTATAGCTGAGTTTGATTTTGATTTTCTTCATAAAAAATCCATTAAGGGGAAGTTCATTATTGATCATTTAGTTCAATCCCCTCTCCTAGATAACCATCCCATTATATTAAAATTTATCGATGAGTCTATTAAAACTCTTTCTCAGGGAAAACCCTCTTACTAAATGACCATGTTTTTGTATGGCTCTAAATGTCAACATGGTGGGGGTGTAGGCATAATTATCATACCCCTTCATGGTGAACCCCTTGCACTATCCTTTAAAATCAACTTTGAATGTACTAACAACATGCCATAATATGAAGATTTGGTCATTGATCTCTAAACTACTCTCGCCTTAAAATTCAAAACCATTTCTATCTTCGCTGATTCTCAACTCGTGATTAACTAGGTTAATGGGTCCTATCAGTGTAAAAATGACATTTTACAAAAGTATAAACTCCTTGTTGATGAGATCCTAATATCTTTTGACCATTATCAAATCCAATTAGTGCTTTGATCTACTAACAAATTTGCAGACATAATGGCCTCTTTTGCTTCTCAAATACCCTCTCAACCTACAAAATCCTAATTATTTATCATCAACCACTATTTTATTAGGCCCTTATATATTCGTTCAGACCTTTTAACCATTTTTAGTTTGGAGGCATCTCCTTTTGATGTCTAGTATGACTAAACCTTTAATTACCTTAACTTGGGCATCATTCCACCTGATCTCTCAAAGAATGCCAAGAAGGCCTTTGTGTAGGGCACCTCTTGTTATACCATAATGGGGGGAATCCTATATAAAAATGGATTTGATGGTCTTCTCCTCTATTGATTACATAGTCATAAGAATCTTCATGACATCAAAGAAATCCATTCTGGAGTTTGTGGGGGACATTTTAGTGGCCTCACTGTTGCCAAAAGAATCCTATGCCTGGGTTACTATTGGCCTACCCTTAATCAGGACTATTGTGACTATGTAAAGAAGTGTGTTAAATGAAAATAACATGCTAACTTACATCACATGCCTACTCATAGCCTTCAAGTATCCATGGATTATTAGCCCTTCTCATAGTGGGGGTTAGATCTCATTAGAGAAATCAATCCTCACTCTTCTCAGTGACACCAATATATCATCATTATTTTTTAGTAAATGGGTGAAGGCCATCCCCCTTATCTCCATTAAAACAAAAAAATATTATATTTTATTAATCATCACATTATTTTTCATTTTGGGGTCCCTCACAAAATCGTACAAGATAATCGAAAAACATTCAAAAAAAAGTTCAATCCCTCTACAATGCTTTTGACATCAAACTCAACCATTCATCACCTTAACATCCATAGGCAAATGGATAGACAAAAGCCTCTAACAAAACTCTCATCAAAATTCTAACCAAAGTTATAAGTGTTTCAAGCCAGGATTGGCACATACACATTATTGGTTTAATATTTTGTTTATCAACATACTGGTAAATAAAATAGGTCTTATCAGTGAAAGCAAGAAGATTAGTCATCCTAATGTATAAGTTTATCACATAAAAAGGAGACTTCTATCTACTCTGACCAAGGGGAGGTTCCATATGGATATGCTATGTATATATATATATATATATATATATATATATATATATATATGAATAGAAAATAGTACTCAAGGGTAGGACCAAACATCCATCTCTCTTTCTTTAGAGATGATGTATACAAAACAAAGGAAGAAATCAAGAGAATGAAAGACAACACTCCTCTTCTTTCAGAAGAACTGTTCAACTAGTCATGGGAATACTCCTAGAAATAAAGGAAGAATATGACTAAAGTATGGTAACCAGTAAATCAAAATACAACACACAGTCTGCACAAGAAATACTCAAGAGTGATATATGAAGAACAATGAAAGCTCAAAGTCTTTCCAAAGTTCTTTACACAACAATGAAAATACAAACACACTAAAGGCAGCTATGGGGGCACAAAGTCTCTCCACAGTTGATTCTCCAGGATAGCTTCTTGACAAATTTACTAATTCTGCTTATTAAATCAATGAAACAAACAAGATATCACAACACAAAGTCTAAAAAATTCCCTTGTTTTCATTAACAAAATATGATAAACAGACTGAACACAAAATCTCAATGATGCCTCTCAATTTCAGTAGAGTTTCATTTAGATTATCAAAAAGAAGATCCTTATTAAAATAGAAGAATGCCCCTTATATAGCCTCTTCAAAAAAGGACTTGGGAACAATCAATACATCAATTTGCATTGAAATCTATTAAGGAGACATGCTGGAACTTAGAGGCCCTTTTCCCATTTAATTTTATCAATGCAAGGAAAAAATTTGTGCTTATTGAAAGTTTGTAACTTCCAATGTTCCACCTGGCAATCTGATCTTATCTTCATCATTCCTCCTTGTCTGGCTAATTGAATTGGGTCTTGGATTTAAATTGTTGTTCTATTTCTTCCCCACTTTCTGCTGGTCTTGACCTTGAAAATTGTGAATGTATTCTATTCTATATGTTCAAAGGATTAATGACTATTTTACTACCTTTGAAATTCACATTTTCATGACCATCACTGTGTTTCCAATAGCTAGTTGACTATGTTGAATTTGATGTGTTCGGGCGTGTCATCTCTTGGTCTTCTTTTATCTTTCCACTTGGCACTTTTCCAAACTAGATTTTACCCTTTTGGGCCCTGGGAAATGATTCTTCAGAGTCTTTTATTGGCCCTTCACAAATTTCCCCCAAGCTTACATGATCCTTCGGCTTCATTTGTCGGCCCTTCACAAATTTCCCTCAGGCTTTTCCTCGGGCCATTCACTTATTTCCCCCTGGGCTTTTCCTTGAGTTATCCCCTTTGAACATTCTCATAGACATTTCCCCAGGGAAAATTCCCATAGACAAAAAGTCTGGGTGAAATTCCTTGGGCAAAAAGTCTGGGTGAAATTCCTTGGACAAAAAGTCCAGGTGAAATTCCCCAGGCAAAAAGTCTGGGTGAAATTCCCGCGAGCATTGGAAAAGTCTTTGAACAAGTCTTAAAACATTCATTTGATGAAGTGTCCTCCATAAGGGCACTTGTCCTTCAAAAAAATTCTCTTTTGCATTGAACCATCCCTTTAAACCTAGTCAATGAACCTTTGTTGAACCGGTTCAAAGGTTCAATGAAGCATGCCAAGCCTTTGAAGCAAAGCTGATGAAAGCATTGAACTGCTTGGTTGAACCCACCTTTGAACTGTTTGAAGTTGAACCAAAGGATGAACTAAACATTAAACCTACTGCTAATTGTTTGCTGATGAAAATTCTTGTAGAAGTCATGAAGCTCATTGATCTTGGATGTTAAACCATTTGATTGAACCAATTCAGAGGTTTAATGAAGTGCGCCAAGCAGCTTTGAACCAAAAAGTGATGAACTTGCTATTGAACCATTGAACTAAAAAGCCTTGAACCAACTGACAAATCAAATGATTGAACCAAAAGATGCTAAAACAAAGGAAATGAACCATCTGAGTGAAATAAAGCATTGAACTGCTTGGTTGAACTTGGATGTTCAACTGTTCCTTTGGTTGAACTGACTGTTAAACCTTTGAACTCGTTGAACCTGTTGAAGCAACTAAACTTTGAACCTTTCCCAAAAAATGAAAAAATGTTGAAAATCAATTATTTTGACTAAATATTGCCTACAAGAGTCTGTAGATTTTCCTTTTCCTATTGAGTTTGCAGATTAAAGCCTACAGAGTCCATAGATTTAAGCCTGCAGAGTCCATAGATTCAAGCCTGCATAGTCCGTAGATTTTCTGAGAAGCTCTAAAAATGAGAAATCTGAATATCTAAGAAAAATTTTGAAAATGGAAGATATTATTTTGGTTTGTAGAACCAAAATAATTCAAATGTTGTTACAAAAATAACTGTTATTTTTGGGAGACAACAGTTGGCTCCAGTTAGGGAACTTTTGTCAATTGCAAAATGAATTGGAAGGAGTAGAATCTAAAAACTCCAGTGTCTTCAAGTGTACCATTGGGATTTGGATTCATGATTTCTATAAATGAAAGGCATCAAAAATAAAAACAAACAAAACAAAATAGAATTTAAAACTATACAAATATACATATATATAGAGGTAATGATCTGACACTTCAAGAATTGAAGTGTTTCAAATGCTGCCCATTATGGGGCAGAGAAAAGAGTGTGCCATCTTGGTATTTCAAAAAAAAGCTATTTTCATCCATGTGCTGATGAATTGTGAATGGGCCTCTCCAAAGGGAGTCAAACTTTCCATGCATCCCTTTTGGCTCTCTTCTTTTGTCCCACAGTAGGACTTTATCCCCAATCTGAAAATCATGATTTCTGGCTTTCTGATCAAAAAGTTTCTTTATCAAATTTTGATGAACAAAAATTTTGTCCACCACCATGGTTCTTTGTTCTTCTAGCTGAGTCAGATACATGATTCTTTTGTCAAGAGAACTCTCATATGTCTGATCTTCAATAGCCTTCACCAATTTCAAGGCTGGTAACTCTAAAGTGATTGGTATCTCAACATTAATACCATAGAGAAGTTAAAAAGGAGATATACCAATTGCCCTTTTTGGCATGATCCTATCAGCCCATAGAGCATCTACCAATGCTTTGTGCCCCATCTTTTGATTATCATGTACAAGATTCTTGATAATATTTACCAAATTTTTATTGCTAGACTCAGCTTGTCCATTTCCTTGTAGAAAAAAATCAAAAGAATGAGAGAGCATAATTCCATAATAAAAATAGAATTGCATGATTTCTTGAGAGGTGAAACAAGCTACATTATCAGTAACAATTTTAAGTGGGACTCCAAATCTGGAAATGATGTTCTCTTTCAAGAAATTGCATACAACTTTTGAGGTAGCATGCTTTGTCGAGATTGCTTCTACCCACTTAGTGAAATAATCAGTTGCTGTAAGGACATAATCATGTCCAGCGCTTGATGATGGATTTATTGTCCCAATGAAATTGAGTCCTTACTACTGGAAAGGTTCCTCTATGATCACTGGCTTAAGAGGTAGAGCAGCCAACTTGGGTTTTCCAACAAATTGCTGGCAAAGTTCACATTTTCTTACCCATTTATGTGCATCTTAAAAAAGAGTCAGCCAATAATATCTAGCTCTCAAAATTTTGTGAGCATTCACAAGAGTAGAAAAATGTCCTCCACAAGCTAGATTATGGAAATATTTCAAGAGCTAGGTCTGTTGTTCTTTATCTACATAGTGAAGAAAAACTCCATCTATGTTTTTCTTGTACAGTTCGTTATCCCAAAGGACAAAATTGGCAGCTTTCAATCTGATGGTTCTCCTCTCTTTGTAAGACAAATGAGTAGGACATTCTCCATAAGTCAAAAAATAGGTAATATCTAAATACCATTCATTGGTAGTAGAAACAAAAAGAAGTGTTGGCATATTGTCTATTTCAGCTTCTTCAAGTTGTGTATCTTCTGGCTTATTATCAACCATTAATTGACAAAGACCTTTACCTCTGACTAGCTTTATTGGCTTGATATCCAGATCAAATTCTTGGATCTTTGCAATCTAATTACCTCTCTTTGTGCCAAACTCCTATTGAGTTAATATAGCCTTGATTGTATTGTCAGGAGCTAAGGTAGTAGTATGTGAATTCAAAATATAGAAGCAAAAGTGTTTGACTACTTTTACCAAGGCATAGGTGTGCTTCTCTATATTCAAGTACTTCAATTCATGAGTTTTCAGAGGGCAACTCATGAAAGAGATGGGAGATTCCATACCTTCTTTGTGTTGTTGGACAAGAATAGCTGAAAGAGTATGCTCAGATGCATAGATGTATATAGTGAAATCTCTGTGGTAATATGGACAGACCAAGGTGGGGGCATGAGCAATAGTGACTTTGATATCTTGAAATCCTACTTTGCCTTCTTTGGTCTAGCTAAAGGTAGTCTTTCCTTTCATCATATTTACAATGTGTCTTGTCTTCTCAACAAATTTGGGGATGAATCTCTGTAAGAAATTCACATTTTCAAAGAAAGAGTGGACATCTTTCTTACTTGCAGGCAAATTTAGCTCTTGAATAGACTTGGCTATGTCTGAGTCAATCTTTATGCCTTATTTGGACATAATGTGTCCAAGGAGTTTTCCTTTTGTCACTCAAAAAATATACTTTTTAGGATTCAAAGAAATACCATTTTCTCGGCAGCACTCCAGCACTTATTACAAGTGGCGCATATGATCAGATCAGTGCTTTGAAAAGATAGTTAAATCATCAAGATATACAACTATGAATTTTCCAATTTCATCTTTAAAATCCATATCCGTAGCTCTCTAAAATGTAGTGCCAACATTTATGAATTGAAAAGGCATTCTTTTGTATGTAAAATTACCCCAAGGCATGGTGAATGCAGTCTTGTATTGATTAGGTTCAGCAACTTCAACTTGGTTATAGCCTAAGAATCCATCAAACATTGATAACATTTCTGATCTTGTTACTATTTGGAGCACTTGGACCATGATTGGCAAAGGGTAATTATCTTTCAAAGAATTCTAATTTAGATTCCAAAAATCAACACAAATGTGGATTTCACCATTTTTCTTCCTTACAAGAACTATATCTGTAATCCATGTAGAATGATGGATTGAAAAAATAATTATAGCATTTAACATTTTTTGAATCTCAGACATAATTGTACCTAAAATCTTTGGATTGTATTGTCTGGATTTCTACTTGTAAGGTGTTAAATCAGCCTTGAGAGGAATATAATGATGGATTTCATCAGGACTAAGAGACTTCAGATCTTCATATGAATATGCCAATACATCAATGTATTGATGAAGCAAAGAAGTAAATTTGAATTTTTCTTCAGGTGTACAACACTTACCAATGTTGACCATTTTTGGATTTTCTTCATTGGTCAGATTCACTTGGTCAAATCCTTGAGAGAAATTTGAATCTGTTTGTTCTTGCTTGATGAATCTATCATGCTTGTCAAATAGCTTTTCGAGAGAAACTAGGCCTTTAGAAATTTTATTTCCTTTCAGCTATATAAACTCTTCATTTACAACTGAACTAGATTCAAAAATTAATTTAGACTTCTGAGATTCACTACCTTCAAAATATAGCTGTTCAAAATTGTCTTTTCTTTCCAAAAAGGCAATGATCTGATTACAATCATTGAAAATTTGCCAATGATCAGCATTATCAGGAACACTTGGCCTATAGATCAGCTCAATGGTATATTTGGCTTCTTTAAAATCAAAATGTGGAACTAAAAGAGTTCTTGAAATAGTAAGTGCATCAGCTCTATCATTGTATTCTCTTGGAATGGAAGAAATGTTGAAAGCATCAAAGCTTTCAATTTGATCCCAAAAAATATTACGGTAATGGTGCAGCCTTTCATTCTTATTCTCATATGAATTTCTCACTTGGTAGACCACTAATTCGGCATCCCCTTTAGCATGAAGACACTTGATGCCTCTTTCTTGAGTGGCTTTCAAGCCCAGCAACAATAATTCATATTTAGCTGTATTATTTGTGTTGCTAAACTGTAACTTATATGATGAAGGGAACATATCTCCTTAAGGAGATATCAAAATTAATTTGGCTCTAGAACCAGAAGAAGAACAACTACCATCAAATTCTAGAGTCCAAATCTCATCAGACACTGGCTTTACTTCAGACTTTCCCTCATCAAAGATGGAGGGTCTTTCTTCATGATCTGTATATAAAAATTAATTACCCATACCTGTGGATTCAAAAAGGATTTGAGCTTCAGGAGCTGACGTCTTGGTGACTATATACTTTGATTCCTTTTTCAAGAAGTAATATTTTCATCACACCTTGTACAGGGATCCTTGCCTCAGATAGATCCATGTTCAGCTCTCCTCCCATGTCCTTACAAAAATTCCATCGAAGTAAAATACCATAAGATGCTAGAACTTCAGCCACTAATACAGTCATTTTAATCCTCTTGTCTGGAAAGGCTACAAATGCAAATTGAACATCTTTGATTTGCCCCAACAATGGCACTTGTTTGTTCTCCATAGAGAAACATATGCCAAACGTCTTGGTTAATGTGAGACCAAGAGATTCAACAACTTTGGTAGGCATGACATTATCAGATGCACCTGAATCTATTATATAATTACTCAGCTTGTGGCCATTGATTAACAAGGAAACATAGAAGGGTTCTATTTTTATAGAAGTAGCTAGAGGAGTAATAATCATATTATTTGGACTAGGTGTATTTATTGGGGAATCAAAAGTCACTTTTTTGGCCTTTTGCACTATAGGGACAGTCTGATTTTTAACATATTGGACCAACTTATTCAGTTGATCTAGATTGGACTGCAAGTACTCAAATTTAGACATTTATATTTTTGTCTTTTTGACATAATCAATTATGTCAAATGTCTGAATTGAATTAGGTACAAAGAAAGGTACTTTAGATTTCTAAGTTTTAGAAGGGATGGGAGGTATACTGGTTTGTGAATTAGAATTAGAAGGGGAAGGTGAAATAGATGTATTTACCTTTTGAGTGATTACTAGATCTTTTGGTTGAAAGGGTAGAACTGATCCACGCTTGGAAATTTTGAATATTGGTTGTGATTGCTCTTCTATCTTTCCTTTATCAGCTTGCTGGACTGATTGATTCTTAGATCTAGTAAACACTACATATGATCCATCTGAAGCTTCTCCTTTACTTTTGGGTTCATCTTGATAATTCAGGAAACCAATGTGGGAGTCACCAGTTGATTCTTCTTGACTGTCTTTAATGATATCATCATCATTTTCTTGATACAATTCAGGCTGATAAGAAAAATCTGATTCTATCTCAAGATATCCCATTATTGAATTAGTTGGAGGAGTTTCCAAGGCAAGTTTTCCTTGTGGACGAGGAAGACAATTTTGTTGTCCTTGGTTTCTGGCAACATTGCCCTGATATGACTGATTTGGGAATGTTCTTATGTATGTAGGAGAAGAAGACATTCCTTGAGCCATTTACTTTTTGAGGGCAAGGAGCTCATTCACTAATTTTTGCACCATAGGATCTATGGTGCTTGTAGATGCAAATTCAGATGATGATGAATCTCTATTTCTATTGGGATCTCTTCTTATTTTTCCTGCTAATATGAGATCATCTTCTACTTTAGTGGCCAAAAGTTGAGCTGCCTCGAGATCGATTTGGCCAGCACGTCTCAAGAGGAAACTGACTTTAGGTAGCTGAGAATTAATGAAAAAGCATTTAAGATTCTCAGCTGTAGGTCTGGTAATCATAGGAATTCTATTTCTCAACTTGTAAAATTTAGCCATGAACTCTTTCATAGGCTCATGTGGCTCTTTTTTCATTTGTGTAAGTTGATCTAGAAGTGTATGCGCATCTTCTACAGGTTTGAATCTAGCTTCAAACTTATCTTTCAAAGTATTCCAATCAGTCACAGATCAAGCCTGTAAATGGTAAAACCAATTTGTAGCAGGACCTTGTAGTGTTTCAACAAAAAGCTTGACTGCTACATCTTCAAACTCTACCCCAATTACTCCATAAGCTATACTGAATGCTGCAATATGTTCATTAGGATGAACTTTCCCATCACCATGGAATTTCAAGAAATTCTTCCTAGAACTGCGTGGAAGTTCATGTAGAGGAGTAAGATTGAGAGGGCCAAAAGCATTACCCCAGGGACCTTGAACTACCATTATAGGGTGCTAAAAAGGAGGGATAAAAAATCCCAATGGGGTAATTATAGGCTAAGCTTTATCAATAGTAGAAGTTGATATTTTGCTTGGTAATGGAGATCTAGTTTTAGTAGGAGAGAAGCTCTTGGTTTGTTGTAGATGAGATGGTGAAGAAAATAGATCAAAATCACTTTGCTTTACTTGCTCAAACACAGGATCAATGACACCTTTAGCCCTTTGACTTCGTGTATATCTTGAATCTACCAGATTTGTAAAACAAAATTTGAAAAGAATTGACTTTGCTTTAGTTAAAGCTTGAGGCTTTAAACAATGCATTCTTTTCCTGTGGTGTGGAGGTGAATGGAATGGATAGACTATAAATGGATAATGGTTAATTCCCTAGTAGAGTCACCAAAAATTGTTGGCTGAATATTTTGTCTATCAGCATACTGGTAAACAAAATAAATCTTATCAACCAAAGCAAGAAGATTAGTCATCCTAATGTGTAAGTTTATCACATCATAAGGAGACTTCTCTCTCCTCTCATCAAGGGGAGGTTCCTTGTGGATATGATATGTATATATATATATATATATATATATATATATATATATATATATATATGAATAGAAAATAGTACTCAAGGGTAGGACCAGACATCCATCTCTCTTTCTTTAGAGATGATGTATACAAAACAAAAGAAGAACTCAAGAGAATGACAGACATCACTCCTCTTCTTTCAGAAGAACTGTTCAACCAATCATGAGAATACTCATGGAAATAAAATTAGAATATGACTGAAGTATGGTAACTAGCAAATCAAAATACAGCACAAAGTCTACACAAGAAATACTCAAGAGTGATATACAAAGAACAATGAAAGCTCAAAGTCTTTCCAAAGTTCTTTACACATCAATGAAAATACAAACACACTGAAGGCAACTATGGGGGCGCGAAGTCTCTCCATAGTTGATTCCCTAAGACACCTTGACAAATTTACTAATTCTACTTATTAAATCAATGAAACAAACAAGATATCACAGCACAAAGTTTGAAAAAGTCCCTTGTTTTCATTAACAAAATATGATAAACAGAGTGAGCACAAAGTCTCAATGATGCTTCTCAATTTTGGTAGAGTTTCATTCAGATTATCAAAAAGAAGATCCTTATTACAATAGAAGAAAGTTCATTATATAGCCTCTTTAAAAAAGGACTTGGGAACAATAAATACATTAATTTCCATTGAAATATATTAAGGAGACATGCTGGAACTTAGGGGCCCTTTTCCCATTTAATTTTATCAATGCAAGGAAAAAAGTCACGCTTATTGAAAGTTTGTAAATTCCAATGTTCCACCTAGCAATCTGATCTTATCTTCATCATTCCTCCTTGTTCGGCTAATTAAATAAGGTTCTAGATTTAAATTATTGTTCTGTTTCTTCCCCACTTTCTAAAATTGTGAATTTATTTTGTTCTGTATGTTTAAAGGATCAATGGATATTTTACTACCTTTGAAATTGACATTTTCATGACCGTCACTATGTTTCCAATGGCTAGTTGACTATGTTGAATTTGACGTGTTCAGGGGCATCATCTCTTGGTCTTCTTTTATCTTTCCACTTGGCACTTTTCCAGACTAGACTTTACCCTTTTAGGCCCTGAGAAATGATCCTTCAGAGTCTTTTGTTGGCCCTTCAAAAATTTTCCTCGGGTTTTTCCTTGAGCCATTCCCTTATTTCCCCCAAGCTTTTCCTTAGGTTAACCCCTTTGAACATTCCCATGGACATTTCCCTGGGGAAAATTCCCATGGATAAAAAGTTTGAGTGAAATTCCCTGGGCAAAAAGTCTGGGTGAAATTCCCACAAGCATTAGACAAGTCTTTAAACATTCATTTGATGAAGTGTCCTCCACAAGGGCACTTATCCTTTAGAAAATTTCTCTTTTGCATTGAACCATCCCTTTAAACCTAGTCAATGAACCTTTGTGTAACTGGTTCAAAGGTTCAATGAAGTGCGCCAAGCCTTTGAAGCAAAGCTGATGAAAGTGTTGAACCACTTGATTGAACCTGCCTTTGAACTATTTGAAGTTGAACCAAAGGATGAACTAAACATTGAACCTACTACTAATTTTTTGCTGAT
This sequence comes from Torreya grandis, assembly GCA_037957365.1. Taxonomy (NCBI): domain Eukaryota; kingdom Viridiplantae; phylum Streptophyta; class Pinopsida; order Cupressales; family Taxaceae; genus Torreya; species Torreya grandis. The sequence goes on along the minus strand of JARHVA010001422.1, from coordinate 2,530,482 downwards.
GAAAATTCATATAGAAGTTGTGAAGCTCTTTAATCTTAGATGTTGAACCATTTAATTGAACCAATTTAGAAGTTCAATGAAGTGCACCAAGTGCTTTTGAACCAAAAAGTGATGAACTTGTTGTTGAACCATTGAACCAGAATGCCTTGAACCAACTGACAAATCAAATGATTGAAATAAAAGATGCTAAAATAAAGGAAATGAACCATCTGAGTGAAATAAAACATTGAACTACTTGGTTGAACTTGGATGTTGAACTGTTCCTTTGGTTGAACTGACTGTTGAACCTTTGAACCCATTGAACCTATTGAAGTGACTAAACTTTGAACCTTTCCCAAAAAATGAACAAATGTTGAAAATCAATTCTTTTGACTGAAAACTACCTGCAAGAGTATGTAGATTTTTCTTTTCCTATTGAGTCCGTAGATTCAAGCCTGCAGAGTCCGTAGATTTTTTGAGAAGCTCTAAAAAAGAGAAATCTGAATATCTAAGACAAATTTTGAAAATGGAAGATATTATTTTGGTTTGTATAACCAAAATAATTCAAATGTTGTTCCAAAAATGACTATTATTTTTGGGAGACAACACACATCCCATTTATTTTATGGGCCTATTACACTAGCATTCAAACTGTAACAAGTGTTGCACCTTTTTCCTTGGTCTTTGGATCAGAGGTTGTTCTACCTCTTGAAGTCCAGATTCCCTCTCTTCATATTTCTTTACATGACATCATTTTCTAAGAGGATTATTATCAGTAATGCATCACACACATTGAATTACTTGATGAACATCACCTTACTACCCTTAACCATATTTTCATATATCGAGAACATATTACCCATGCTTATAACAATCAACTCAAACAATAGGAATTCAATATCGAATAGCTCATCTTAAAAGAAAACCAACATGGAGAAGATTAAATGCATCAAATTTTCTTTCAATTAACTTAGACCCTACATCATTTCCCATAAGTATGGATAAGGATCTTATCGTTTATCCTCTCTTGAAGGCAAATAAGAACTTGAGCCTCTCAATGCTTCACATCTACATTAGTTTTTATATTAAAGAAGGATCAAGCTCACCTATTTGTCTAACTTAAGCTCATCCCTTGATTATAAGATTTTAACCTTCACCCACCTTCTTCCTTCCCTTTTGAGGACAATTGATTACAATATAGAACCATGTGATTAATCATCATAGTCATGGCCTAATCCTAAATATGTGTACCATAGCTATACCCATAGCATGGTTCTCATGGATACTTTTCATCTCTAACAAAATGGAATCCCATGGTTATTGTCTCTCAAAATTACACCCTTTCACATATCATAGACCTTCTTGTGTAAAGTTTTTCCCTCATAAAGGTAAAACTATGAATCTAATTAGATTGGTCCATGTCTAAACACATTTCATCTTACAATAATTACATGGGTCAATATCTTAAGAATTGCATATTGTTCCCTCAAAGGATAGCTACCCAAAAATAAAATAAAAACTGCCAAATGTAAGGTGGACTGATCCCTTTAAGGACAACTATTAAGATCATCCAACACATTTTGTATATGACAAACTATGGAATATTTTAATTAGAGTATGAGGAATTACATGACACATCATAGTCATTAGATTACATATGGCCTAAATCACATGTATACATTGACATAACTTATGAATAAGGCGTCATTTATTTAAAAAAGTTTACGTCATGAGCTAGATGGTAGCATTAGTGTGGGATGAGCGGATGGCACTCTTGTTCATTTGTGCTAATGTTTTTTATGATAAATGTGGTTGAATAGAGTATTCTTAGTGCATGGAGTTACATACACCATAATTTGTAATGGAAATTTGAATGATGATTATGTGAAGGTAGATGTGCTCACATGAAGGACATGATCTAATCCTAGTACTAGTCCTTATTATGATTCTTTAAATAGAATACCTACCCATTTTTCCTTGATGACATAGTTCTCCATTCTATTGACTAAGAAGGTCATATGATGTCATTAATTACCTTGAATAGTATTCCCACTAGAAATAGTCATCTTTACCTACCTTTTCACATGGACACATTGCCCTCGATATGATTGGTTGTCTCAATAAATCTATTATGTACCATCATGATATCTTTTTATTGCCTTTATCATCTTATTTATATCTGATATCTTTCCTTACTTTGTCATCTTGTGAGCTTTATAGGCTTGGTGATCATTTCCATCACTATCACCTTTAGCTTGGTTCACATAAATTGGCTTCCAACCATGGGTTGCTATAACTATCATGCCTTAGAAACTACCACTATTTCTAGTGGTGATAACTCCTAGATCCTTGCCACTATATAAAATATTCCATTAGAGGTAGGATATCATGAATTCACACCAATAAATTCACCTTCTTGTCCCCTCTACCCTCCCCTTACTACTAACCCATTGCCATAAGCTTTGATTATTGGACCCTAACCATTGGTAGTGCATGATCTAATATGGTAGTCTTTTATTTTGTGCTAGCTAAATGTTCATCCATAACAAGGGAACCACCATCTTCTCCCAACCACACAGATTCTTGTTGGTTAAGCCTGAACTAGTGGAACTAATAAGTCATTGATTCCACAGAGCTGGGATAGAGGATCCATACATGTCAACCATTTGTCTAGCTCACCCATGCAATTTTAGGTTAGGCAAGGTCCATCCTCTGTCACTCACCATGATGATAACTTCCTTACTTTTAGAATCTACTTGACCATCAAATAGATTATTTTTAGGTCATCACTTCTTGACTACCCTAAAAAGTTGGCTTGTAATAGTGATGAACCTTTCCCAAAGTGACTATGTAGATCTGGATAGACCCCCACCTACTAAAACTCAGCTCATAGTGGTTGACACTATCTCCAAAATCTTACCCTTGCACAATTTTAGAAGGTGTAACCTCCTAACAAAGGCACCTCTTCTTTGGATAAGCTCTATTGAATATCATTTATGGTGCTTAACATTGTGTTCCCTTCTAATTTATCCAACCTTACTCATTTGTATCTCTCATCCTACTAAATGTGATATTATTATGGTAATTATTTATCAATATACACCATTCACTTTACTTGAAACCTTCACCAAAACCCAGAACTATTGTTTTACAAAGCCTTTTCCCTTAGCCTAAACCAACCCATATGGTCCATAAAATTGGGGCAACCAATTTGAGCACCACTCACCCAAACCTTATTAAACTACATTGGCTTCATGGATATGGACTATGTAGATGTTGCTTCACTTCTAAGGGTAGCTCGACCACTAACAACTAATTCCCATCCCCTTTTCTTCTCACTCATTTCCATTGCTAACAATGCCCTCTTGCTCAGGGAATCCTACATCAAGGAAGATTTGAATTATTTCTTCAGCATCCTTATGTCTTAACACTATCTAATACTTCCTCTTTCCCCCATTTCTAGGAGACCTACATCAGCTTGAGGTATTTTTGGACTATGTAGGCAAAACTTAGTTACTAAGGTCAAATTGGCCTCATCTTCTATTTTGTTTTCCATTCTCACCTAAAATCTCTTCTTTAACTTCTCTACCTATCCCCTCACCACCTACCTCCCTTTAGCTTGTCAATATCTTTTAACCACTTTTCCAGCTTGTCAATCTCTTTTAACACAAGGGTTGACAACCTTTCCCATCCACCTCTCTTACCTCACACCAAGGATCCAACTCCTTTGCTTCATTTACCATACTCACTTTTGATGTTTCTTATCCCTCTCTCAACTTCTTACTAGCCAAACCCTTTATACCCTTCAACTTATTTCACCATCCTCATCATCTCCCATCATCCTTAGCTATTTGTCATACCCTCTTTATCAATATATTTTTGTCACCAATTCCCCATCATACTGTTCATCTTGCAAGCTTTTTATTTCTTATATTACTATAATTTTTCTTTACGTGTACCACCACTCTTTTCCATTTCACCATTTTCCCCGCCATACCCATTTTCCATTCTTCTTGTTTTCTTTTTTTCCATCCTTTCATCTTTTTTATCTTCCTTTTTTCCTCCACAACTAATTTATCCTTGGGTATTTATCCTTTGAAAATCCTTCCATAATTTCCTCTTTTTTTCTTCTCAGTTATTTCCTTTTACCTTTTGCATTCCCATTTTCCTCTTTCCATATCAGTACTCACTTCTCTTTGGCATCTATGTGAGTATCCTTGCTTTGTATCCCTACTTTAATTCTCCCTTTTTCTTCTTATCATCCTTTATCTTCATCTCATTCCCTTTCATTATTTTCTACCATCTTCTCCCTTTTCTCATTTCCTTTCATTTTTCTCATCTTGAGGACATTCCTTATTTTTCCCAACCTACTTTGTTTTCCCTCCTATATGTCCATGCCTAGATCCTTCCATCCTTCTCCACCTTTATTTTTATATGTAACGTCATCATTTCCTCTACCTATCCCTTCACCCATCTCTTGGTCTACCATCATCTCATCCCTTGTTGTATCTCCCTTATGTTTTCCAATTCAGCCTCTACCTCTTTAGAATGTGATCACTAGTTGTGTCACTTCTACATCTCCTTATCTACTTCCTCATGTGATTCACACTCTTGCTTTAATGCATGAAATCCACAACCTGATCCCTCATTTTATTATTATTATTATTATTATTATTATTATTATTATTATTATTATTATTATTATTATTAATTTCCACACTCCATATTAAAAAACCCCTCAATGTCTTTCTTTGAATTCCCTCAAAACTCAATGCTTACTTATTTTGGGGCCCCACTAGCTCAAAGGTCAAGGATTCAAATCTTCACCACTTCTCATTTACACACTCTACTACTTTTCTTCTCTAAATTATTGAGTGATACCCTTCCATAGCCTATTAATGACATTGTTTTGAAGTGTGCACAATGTTGAATTATTTAGATGGTGATGAAACAACCCATCAGGTCACCATGACAATTCAAGTAGTGCCATATTTTTTAAAGCCTAATAAAGCATTTTTCTCCTTTTTTAAAATGGTGACATAAATTTCATGCTTAAACCTACTCATTCATGGTTGCAAATTCCTTTTGCATAATTGATGCAATCATCTAATTACATCCTAGGTAATCTCATCCATAATTTCTACAAAACCAATAAAAAACTATTTGAGATCCATATTTCCCACCATTTGGTACTTTATTTTCTCCAACATCCTTTAGTTGGACCTCACTACATGACATCAAATTAGGGAAACCAAGTTAACCAATAGTCTTCACCTTGAAATAACTACATTTGGGTTGACATTATTTTTGGATTCCTATCCATGGAACTATGTAGGCAACGTCCACTTGTCAATTACATCTGGAGTCAGCTCAACCATCTCTTTCTAATCCATACCTAATCCACCCATGATTTTAGCATGTCCACCTTGACATTGGTTTCTTTTAACCCAAGACATTGACATGTTTTATAAAAACTTTTGACCATAATGACCAATCTTACCATGTTAAAATTTTAAATGTTTACACCAACTCACCAATTATGTTGTTTTTTAAGACCACCTCCTACCCTAGATACTTGTGACCAACACTGAGCTTGTATAAATGACTTGATAAGCCTAACTCAATTACTTATTACCAATGTTGTAGACTAGTTATCCATATCACATGTCTTTCTAGGATCAACCTTATTGGTAGATTTAGTCTCTATATAATCTTGACTATTTTTTTTAGACACATTTTTTTAACCCATTGGTATTTCACATGCCAAACTACCTTGTGGCACCACCTAATACATCCCCACCAACTGCTTATCAAACCTACACCCAATTTCATATTCCCTCATCAGCTCTTTATTTGAGAGGGAACACCTCCTCCTATAATTAGATCACCCTAACCTTTGACCAAGTGATTAATTTTTGTTTTATAGCTTGTTAATTCAAAGCCACATAAATAAAAGGGTTAAAATGTAGACACTAGAAAACTATGCATTTGTAGTTTTCAATGAATAAATATGATATGATCTTGATATGATTCAAATATTCAATATATGTAGAAATACACTTAAGGTAGGGAAACACCATATAATACTCCTTTAGGAAGGAATAACTCCATAATGTCCCTTGGAGGAGACAACCTCCAATATCCTTTTATAATAGAAGACTCAATGCTTACTTGATATCTTTACCATGATAATCATCTCCTTTATATAGACATCTATCTAACCAATGTATGGGTAACCTCCTAATCTCAATGTAGGCCAACCATTACCCAATGTACTAATTCTAAAATTTACTCCATTATTCTAATATGTTGTACCCATATAACTAACTAAGGGGATGTGTGCCACATGTTAGCATCTCCATCAACCCATATACATTAATATATCATATCCCTAGGTACATAACATTACTTTCCTCCTTGACATGTTTCATCCCTGAAACATAGGAAGAAACCAAATAATGAGTGTTCTTCAAATCATTGCACACTTATCTCCAATCTTGATCATCTAGCCATCCATATGTGATCTTGGTAGGTGATAGCTCTCCAAGCTTGTTTCCAAATGCCTTTGTGCTCCTCTAAATTTTTTCATGATTATAATTATATTGATTTGGTGTCTAAGAATAATTATTCCTCTTTTTATTCCATGTACCATATTCTACTGCGCTACTCTAATTCCCACCATGACCATAGTAGGTATTCTTCCATGCATAATCATAGTGATTTCTCCATTCATTCCATTTGCCATAGTATTTGTTCTTTGGATTCCATGTATATCCATAATGATTGGAAATTTTATTTCCTATATAGACAAAATGATTGTTGTTATGACACTTCCTCACCTAGTTCCATGATTGTTTCCTCTCATGATGATGTGGGTGTCTATATTCATCAACTTTTTCTAATATTTTGACTGTATCCACATTTTCTTCTACTTATTCCACCTTTTCCTTCTTTGTCTCTTTAGTAAATGAAGTGTTCATTTATAGTTTTAGTGTGTTTTTATCTATATCATCTAAATCTTCATCATGCTCTTCATCCCCTGTTTCAATCTCATCCTCATGATCTAACTGGATTGTTATTGGTGCCATTTTCACTATGATATCTTGTAAAGTGATATTTTTACTATACCAAAACTTCATTAACTTTTTCTAAATATTAATATTCATTGTTCCCAAATTCTCTAACCATGGATATCCAAGAACTATATCCACATCATCCATATCCAAAGCATAAAAATCTGAATGTAAAACATATTTTTCCATAATGAGCTTCAAATATTCAAACATTGAAATATTATTACCATCTAATTAAACCTCCTTGATATTATATGCATGAACATGTAGATGTTTGGCCACATTCATGTTAATTAAGTTATTCTTTTTGGTAGGGTTTATGGACATAACCACCTTCTTCTTTTGAATGCATCCATGAAATTGAAAAATTGACTTAGATTTCTTTAGAGCCAAATTATTTGAACCCTTCTCTTCTTCTTCTTCTTCTTCTTCTTCTTCTTCTTCTTCATCATCATCATTATTTTCTTCCTCTTTCACATTCTCTTTTTCTTTTATATCCCATCGATCGAGGAAGATTTGTTCCATTGCTTACCATGAAGAATACTTTTGTGCAAAGCTCAAATAAATTAAACCACCAATGTTGTGTAGGCCTAGACAAAGAAAGAGATAATTATATTTTACATAAAATTGTTTTAGTATTATTCTCCTTAAAAACTAGCCACCATTCTCTAGCATCAACATCATCTTCCCCTAAAAAGTTATGCAACTTCATGATCCATAAAAAAAATAAGGGTTCATGAAACCCTAAAATGTCTATAAATCATAAAAATTACATCGAAAAAGTCCCAAATTTTTATTGTATCTTTTTATTATGATACTAGAACCTTAGTCAAAATTTTGTGAAAAAATGTCAAAATTTTAGACTTGTAGATTGAATATACGAAAAAACATAAAATCACAACAAATAACTAAAAATAATTCCAAATATTTTGAAAATTTGAATATGTTTCTCTTATATTTTATTACATCTCCAGTAAAAATTTAGAATACAAATTAATTATATTTTGGAATATATAGAGAAATTAGTATAAACCCTAAAATAGCAATAACTCCGTAAAAAATAAAAAAAAGACATCAATTTTTTTACTGTGACATATTTAAAATATTCTCCCTATCTGGTAAAACAATTGTGTAAAAACTAACATCTAATCAAAGTATATTGGTGATTAAAAAAATAGGGTTTCATTCCACACAAATTTCCCAGATCAAAGCTCTGATACCACTTGTATGATCTTCATATGATTCAAATATTCAACATATGGAGAAATACCCTTAAGGTAGGGAAAATGATATAATACTCTTTTAGGAAGGAATAACTCCACAATTTCTCTTCGAGGGGACAACCTCCAACATCCTCTTAGCATAGAAGACTCAATGCTTACTTGATATCTTTACCATGATAATCATCTCCTTTATATGGACATCTATCTAACCAATGGATAGGTAACCTCCTAATCCAAATGAAGGCTGACCATTTCCCAATGTACTAATTCCACAAGTTACTCCATTATCCTAATATATTTTACCCATATAACCAACTAAGGAGATGTGTGCCACATGTCGGCATCTCCATTAACCCATATACATTAATATATCATATCCCTAGGTACATAGAAAAATACCTCAGGACCCCCCTAAATACCCCCTAAACCTTATCAAACCTTAACAAACCCTTCTTAACCTATCCAAATCACTATTATTCTAGTCACATAATATTATTCAAAAATACTATTTAAAATTACTATTCAAAAGTACTATTCACTATCACTATTCACTATGGGACCCACTATTGCTATTTATGATGACATGATAAGTGGCATGTCATGTGACATGGAAAGTGACATGGCACATGATGTGTCAAGTGCTATGGAAGGTTATTTGGGAGGTGGTATGGTGAGTGACATGGCTTAGAAGTGAGGTGGCTAAATGTGGGACATCATACCCCACCTAAGACCCTTCCCAGAGTGTTTGATGACCTCATTTAAGCATCACAAGAGACCCCCATTGAAATATGCTGAATTTACCCTCAATGGAAAATTATTCAACATGTATTTTACCTTCACACATGAAATTAACCACCAAAATAAGATACCTACCTATTTAAGACAAAAGCACCCATATTTGACTTCTTAACCCAAATGGGACACTCACCAAACCAAATGGGAATACCCACCCACCTCATGTTGACTAATTCATCCACCACATATAAAATGGTGACATACCTATATTATTCCTCTTTTGGCATGACTCTTCACAACATATGTTATAAATACCCCCCTTTCCTTCACCTAGGGTTAAGTTGGAAAGTGACAAATTAGTATTTTTTGTTATTAAATTTTCATTGTAGGTTCTTAGAGGAGGTTACCCACTTGAGAAGGAGTTCATCTACATATTTTAGGATAAAATATTCAAATCATCAAAGATCTACCAGAATCACTCTAGAATTTCATCAACAATATCATAAACAATACCATCATCAATAACCATCTCAAAGGTAACCTTATTTGCTTATTTCATTTCAAATTATTATCTCCTTTTGCCTCTTCTCTCTTGACCTCCATAACTTTGACCTTTCATCTCTTATTTTTACCCTTTTTACCTCATTACCATAATTCACCCACTTGACCCTTTTTACCTCTTTACCGTAATTCACCCACTTGACTCCTTTTGCCTCTTCACCATATTTACCAAGTTGAGCATTTATCCATTTTACCCTTTTCACTTCTATCTAATTGATAATTTTTAACATCACCTTTTGACCATTTCAATAATTTATCAACCTCAACCAAACCATCTTTCCCTTTTAACTATTTTCTAAACCAAAACCATAACCTTGCCTTGACTAGCCTTTTAGCATTTAATTTATTCAGTTAGTTTCTTAGGAAAGCATCCATCTTAATTGTATTTAATTTCAGATTTGTTTTCATTTAATGTAATTATATTTTATTTTATCATTTAATTTAATTATTTGAAGAAGGTGGATTGATAGCTTCATACGAAGATTTCACTTCTAGGACCTAGCTCATGCTAGGCAATCCACTTTGATACTTTTCTAACAAACAAGTTTTCTTAGTGTTTTCTTATTCCAAGTTATTCCTTCCTAGCCAAATATGAATATCCACCATCATCTAGATCATGTGCACATTTTATACCAGGTTCTCATAACCATTACCCTTATTGATAGTTTCTTCTTTTCATACTTAGAAAAAAGTATAAAATAGAGAGAAACATAAATAGTATCTCATTATTAATCTATGAAGGCACCCATATAATGCCTATAATTAAATGAATCACCCTAATACTCATGTATTTTATGTGAAGTGTGATGCAGGTCATCAATATGGAAGAGTGTTTAAACTAAACATTAGATCATGAGAATGATTGTCTCTAGAATAGATCAATCCAATACACACTCTCTTTATCATTTCCATACAAGTCACTCAGTCTCCCAATTCTGCAGTAGGGTCATCATGTTTCCTATTAATAGATAAATTTCATGTTTATCTAAGATTATAATATGTCCTAGTGTTAAAGGAGGCTATTGAAGAGTAGATGAAGATTGTTGACATGAGGTTACTTGGTCTAAGTTAGGATGTGAGAGACTTAAGTTAGGTATGTAAATGAGGCACCATAATGGCATAGAAATGATAAGAGGTAGTGAATATGTCAAGGCTTAAGTTAAAACACATGTTAATGAACAAATAGGAGTGAGAATTATTTTGGATCCTTAGTGGATAAACTCACTTGAAGAGAGTCTTAATTTGATTGATCATATCAGAGATTTAACTATTCACGAGCGCCTAATCATCCCATAAAGCCTACAGAGCCTCAAAAGGAAAATAGTGGAAGCGTGATGGTAAGCAAAAAGTATAATCTACCTTATTACTAGACTCTACCTTTTGCATCTTCACATTTTACGAATCAACAATCTAATTTGGCATTAATGCATTGAAATTTACTCTTTGTAATTTTAAAACTAATTGGCTCTTCAACATTTGTGCTAAGATTTTTCCTTTCAAATTTGTATCCTCCGAATTTGTCTTTAGTATTTGGGTCCTTCAAATTTTTGCTTAGAATTATCCATTTTGTGAAAATGGTCTTCATCATTTCATTATCCTTATGGCATATTTAATAGGACTTAAGTAGTAGACTTACACTATGTTATGGATAATTTTTTTATTGTGACCTCCCACCTCACAATTTATATACCACAAGCTATTACAAGTTTCAAGATTACTAATGGAAATCATCTTCTCTAGTTGAGAGTCCAATGAGTCAATTTGAGCCTATATTGATGGATTGATTATTGTATCCACATTACTAACTACCTCAACCCTTAATGTCACTTCTATATATTGAGCCTATATGAGATCCACCTTATTTAGCTACATACAAAATCTTATATTTTAAGGTCGTAAACCTTGCATCATAAGTGTGAATGTTCATAATAAGATCTTGCTAAATCTCTTTTAATGCAATGATGCTCTGCTACTCAAAATCAAGGATATTAAATTTCTTAAAAAACACTTATTTGAGTTTATCATTATCTATGATAGCTTATTTTGGGTTGAATATTTGACACCATGTATGCACATGATCTAAAAATGTTGTCACAAATTGGCTTGCCTTCTGATCTAACATAGTAACACCCTTGGAACACAACATGATTTTGTATTTTTGGATATACTCTACAAAATTTTCCATTTATCTATATTTTTAGAAATTCAAAGACATATCATAAATAAAATGTTGAAGGATTGACATTTACATGATTAACACACTAGTTGATTCCTAGGTGCTTGAACTATGGTTACCTCCACATGTGCCACCCATATTTCCTCTTAATGGTGACTTTGGTCCACCAACCTCTATACTAGGTTACATCATGGTTATGTTTGTACTTAGTTTATCTACTAATACACCTCCATCTATTTTTCCTCCAAATATGTTATGGCATGCCCAACATAGTTGGGATCTTTAACTATGTTGTTGGTATTACTAATGATTACAAAGGTTTTTATGATATTACTTATTGAAATATGCTTTGTGTTGCCTCTTGTCTCTTGAAATCCACTATAAAAGACAAATCCATTCAATTTTCATTATTTTCTTTCATATTTTAATAAAATGCTTGAGTTGGCACTTTAGATACATCATGGGTGGGTGCCTCCTTAATTTTCATTTAGTTTTTCATACTCACAGGATTCCAAGTGACTTTATCCATCTCTTCATGAATGTTGTATTTTTATTAAACATGTGTTAAATGGGATGTTAAAGGTATCTCCTAGGATATACCTTAAACATGAACATGAGTGGAATTTTCCTTCACTTTGAAGGCACTACTGGGTCATATATTGAAGATCTTTGTAATAAATTCAAGGTTTCTCCTAGGAGATACCTTTCCAACATGCACAAGAGTGGATTTTTCCTTGAAGGTATCTCCTAATAGATACCTTCAATCTACCCATGAAGGTATTACAAGGCCCTTGAAGGAATATCTTAGTAAATACCTTAAAGGGCATTACAATACATTCAAGGGGACATTGAAAGTATCTCCTAAGAGTTAACTTTAACATGAACATAAGTGGAATTTTTATTCACCTTGAAGTCACTATTGGGTGATAACTTGAAGGGAATTGTAATACCTTCAAGGTATCTCCTTGGAGATACCTTTCAAACGTGCACAAGAGTGGATTTATCCTTCAAGGTATCTCCTAAAATATACCTTCATGTTACCTAGGAAAGTATTACAAGGATATTTAAGGAAACTCCTAGTATATAGATTGAAGGGCATTGTAACACATTATACTTTAATAAAAGTGGGAAAATTATCAATAAGATGTAAGGTCTAGCATCAAAAGGCATTTACTATTTTTAATGGATGAATATGACTATTTGAGTCATATCAACTGATCCCATTACTATTTTAGTTAATAGGTTTGATCAAGGGACTTTATGCACTTGACCTCATTAAGATATGAAGGGAAATGTTGATTCATTTAACATAATGTGATGATAAATTTATACAACATGGTAAACATGGTGATCATGCCTTCAAATCTACTAGTTAGTTGGATTATGGACATGCCAAAATAAAAATTAGACAACTTTGACCTTAACAAAATTATATCATAAAAAAATATTTCTCTAGTTTACTATATACTAATACAAACATAAAACACCTATTTATAAATATATCATTTCATTGAAATCATAGATAAAATGGATATGTAAATACCCAAATTATAGTTATTAAAATAAGATTTCACTCGCAGGGATTAGTTGGTGTGGGGGATTGATTTAAAGGCATCATTAGGGTCTAGTGAACACTTTCTTGTAAATTAACTATTCTTAAAAAATGATCAGTGACAAATTATGCTTCAAGGATCCAAGACTTTGATCAACCTCAGTACCATGTTATAATTCATTCTTTATCAAAATTCTCAAACAAATATCTCTTAAGATTAATATAATTATCTGTAAGAGATTGAAATTCTCAAGAAGTTATAATATATTACTAACTTAGTATTTTTTAGACTTAATATGGACTATATGCATACATAGTCAACTATAGAAGGCCAGTTTAGATGTTTCACTTTCAACTTATCTATAAAAAACCATAATAACTTAGCTATGGTTTTGTGATAATTTGAGTCCTTGTGAGGCTTCCATTTTGTAATTTTGGTTGGTATACATGATTACCTATAATTATTCATATCTAAAACTATTAAAATAGCCTCTTTCCATAAAAAATTGAAGCAATGAAGGATCTATCTTATTCAAATCTCTCTTAATGATCTTATGAGGTCTATAATTTTGACGACTTTCACATTGAATCTTGGAATTAAGACACCTTTACACCTTGATAAGATCTATAGGAGACCTTATACACAACAATAAATGTATTGATAACTCCCTTATTTTATTAAAACACCTATTTCCTCATTGAATCCCTTATACATCTCACATAGTCATGTACTCTATCATAAGATTGCATAGAGATTTATTAGTCTTGAGAGAGGTTATTATTTTTAAAATTACTTCACATAAGGATACGGACTCAAACACTCTCCCTTACCACTATTTAAATATCTGATAAAGAGACACCATTTTCTTTTATTAGTTTCTAGGAAAACTAGGTTCAAGGTCTTTTAAACTCTTATAGGTCTATATATTCCTAATTATGCCTTCACAATGACAAAAAAATGATTTTTGAGATCCTAAAAGACTTATGACTACTTAAATATGGATAAAAGGTGAAAATTGTGTTTCAATAACTATATAAGTTTTAATGTCTAAAAAACAAGGAAATATAGTTGATTCTCTTCTTTTTGACCTTCTTTATCAACACCTATAGACTAGTTCATACACAGTAATCAATATATGCTCTACACTAACTAACTATCCTATACACTGATCTATAAGGACTCCAACATGGAATTTCGTATTTTAAATAACCTTCTGAGACTAAGGCTCTTGACTCAACCAAATTAACATATTTAAAATGATGTTCCTACATCATAAAACTAGTAAAATAACCTCATTTCAACCTCTTCCCATACAATAGACCATACAAATGAACTCTAGACCATGGCCCTTCTATAACTGGTAATGAAGGATATGGTTGTTATTGTATCGAATGGGTTTGTAGGTTGATTATAAATTGTTGTCCCATCTACTAAAATATATATTGTTGGTGTGGCATGGCATGGTATGGTTTGGTTGACAGGGCACCAATGAAACCCTCTCCCTTCATGGCACTTGTTTACTAAGATTATTTGATTATAGTTATTTAAAAATGACTACTTTCCCTTCACATTCACAATTTGGGTCCCTATTGGTTTTTCACACCCAATAAAATAAATAATAATAAAAATTCATAAGCACTAAATAATCATAATCTCAACCTTTTCATTATCTTCATCATTTCATAACAAAAATCTAGGTCTATTTGAAGCTCGGTGATTTCACAACATAATGTCGTAAATAATGAAAAAGTACCATATCAAGACAAATAAATCACACATTTCAGATACAATAAAAAAAAACACATCAATTAAATTAAATAATTGATAAGAAGGATCTACAAAAATAATAGTAAAAAATGGGTCCAATGCTTTTGCCACTAACACCATAGTAACCTTGACAATTTGTAAAATATTTTTTTTGACCCTGTAATGGCAAAGAAAATTACTTTAAGAGAAAATAATGGCAAGAGAAAAAATGAACTTAACCTTAATTTTGAAGTGTGTGAAAATTTTTAATTATATAATAATTTAAAATTTTATATAAAGTTTCATACAAAATTATTTAAAAAAATATATATTTAAACATAAAAATTTAAGATTAAATTATTTAATAAAAATATTGTTAAAAGATTTAAACATAAATTAAAAAAGATAATAAACATCATTTTTAAATATAAAAATAATTACAACTTTTTATCATTAATTATTATTATTATTAAAAAGGTTTATTTATATTTAATAACTTACATGATTAAATTATATAATAGAGGTTTAACTCCTTAATTTTTATAATGCTTATATCTTGACTATAATGCTTAAAATTTACTTATCTTCCATCTCTACAAGTTTTGAACCTATACCTTTTTTCTACTTCCTATGTACTAACGCGTGGGATGCATAATAGTGTTAATCGCATCCTGACAGAAGTATCTAGTGTCCTAAATTAATCCAATTTAAAAGTGAAATGTAGCTTAATGGTAGTCTTAAGTTCTTTAATGTGAGTTATTACTCCAAATGGGATTGATATAAATACAAGATCAACCCTTATTCATTCTTCACCTAACAACATGGAACAGTACTAAGTATTCTTACCAAAGAGCATTTAATTATACAATACTTATGTATTTCCATACCAATCATATGTACAACACATCTATAGGTCTAAAGTACTAAATGAATAGCCCAAGAACCTAATTTTCTAAGTTACAAGCTAGGTCATCATTGTACTTGTTTTACACATATTTCATTATTCAAACACAAGATAACATGTAGGGGAGAACTACATGAGTACGAGGCCATACTCTAGAGTACTGGTTATGTAGGTAGTTACCTATGATAGAGGGGTCCTTTGTGTCATCTCAAGACCATGTTCCCACTAACCCATTTTTTCCAATATCACTATGAAGATGGAGAATTAGGGGTTTTTTGGTTCACAAGGAGTGATAGTCCATGACCAAGATTTGAGTGCACTAGAGTGAATGTGGAGCAAAATATTGAATCATCTAGGTGGTTGTATCTGGTTCTATTATTTATTTCATATAGGATACTTATGTTGAGCCTAAACAATAGTGCTAAAAAAACTATCCTAGGTTGACATTAGTATCTAGAGAGTTGGATGTGTCAAGTCTAGAATATAATGATTGTTCCATAACCTCCTTCAAACCTATTTTTTCATGTTTAAGTTCCATATTTGTATTAACATCAAAACAACCTAAGTACATCAATTTTTTATCATTTCAATATCTAGAATATTTTTACATTCTATATTTAAACTATCCCATCACAATAAATTTAGATTATGTTTATATCTAAGTTTTGCATCTAATTGGCATGATATAAACCATATTATCATCATTGTGATATTTCGTGTATATATACCACTTTCATTAAAATCTAGGTTTAATGATAAGATCACTTTATATCAACATTTTAGGTTTAAATCTTTCTCTATTTCTTTAATGAAATCTATGATAATGCTAAGAAACTGTCACATAAATAAACAATCATCACATAGACATGCACAACAAAATGACTTCATTGTACTCATTATAACATTAGTACATCAATTTCATGAAAGTCAAAAATTTGAACTATCTATGAATATGTTTAAAAAATAAAAATGACATATTTAATAAGTAAATATGTATACATAGATTATAACAATGTATGATTCGCATCTAAGTATGTCAAATAGTATATATGTGTATGAAAATTATGTCATAATGACATAAAAAATATGAAATATATCAAGATAAAAGCTATAAAATAACATGTACATATCCAAAATGTGTGATATATGCATACAACATGGGCCATATCATCATATAAAATGGATTGTGCCTACAACTAGACCCCTAACACAAAAACTTACTCTCCTACTTGTCATTGCCTCCAAATAAGTTATGATACCTCACCATAAATGTATAATTATGGGTTATGCATTACTCATTATGGGGATAAAATATACTCTCAACATTTGAATCATTGAATGTTTCTTCCACAACCTTAGAAAATTGTGGCATCTAAACAACATAGAAAATATAATTTATGACAAATTAAATGATATAGTTAAAATGATATGGTTAAAATGAAATTGTTTTTGCAACAAGGTGATTCTAGAATCATTGTATACCACCTAAATGGTTATCTTCTATTTCTTGACCACCCATATATCCATGATGGATAATTCTATGGAGCATACATATATAATTAGATCTATATGTACAAATAACTATAAATATGGCATAGGGTATATTTCTTGAATCTTAAAAAAAATTTACTATGTGTTTTCACCATTCTATGTATTTAAATCATGTGTTACCAGGGAGATAGTGAATCTTGAGATGAAACCAAAACATCAATAAAATGTTATTATGATCCATGTGGGGTACCCATAACATTTCTCATCATCTATAGAATTAACACATTAAAGAGATCAATTATGAATCTTATCTTATCTTTTGATTTTATTGGCATGATTATTTTTATGGTCATAATTGTTGGGATTGTTTTTTGATTATTTTCTTTTGATCTCTCATAATTTAGGGCTTAGGGTTTAGCATTTGGGGTTTTAATGAAATATACGATAATTCTAATAAACCATCACATAGATAGATAATCATCACATAGACATGCATATAAAAATGACTTCATTGTACTCATTATAACATCAATACATCAATTTCATGAAAGTTAAACATTTGAACTATCTATGAACATGTTCAAAAAATAATAATGACATATTTAAGAATTAAATATGCATACATGAATTATAATAATGTATGATTCACATCTAAATATGTCAAATAGTATGTGTACGTAAATTATATCATAATGACATCAATAATAGGACATATATAAAGATACAATTATTACTATATCATGTACATATCAAAAATAGTTCAAAATAATTATCTCATTAGTACTATAATTGCTAATATTCCATTTAATGTAATATATATTGATTTGTCATAGATGAACCATATACAAATTCCTCTAGCTTGGGCACATTGTAGTTATAAATTCAACATTGTAATTATTGCATAGTTAATTGAATAAAATATATTTTTATAGAACTCTACCAAATTTTGGTGTTAGAGCCCATATGTTTCATTAATTCTATACATGTCATGTTAATACTTGTATGTAATAATACAAGGCCATTTAAATTTATGTTTGTTAGAATTTGTTGGTAATATTAGGCCATATTATTATTCTTTATAATAGTATCAGTTTTACATTTTGTTATGTATTTACATCAACCCTACAATCATCATATCAACTCAATGTGTTTTTAATGTTGGAAGAGATGTTCAAATCTGGTAGCTTTGATCATTAATCTACTTTAATTTGTTATTTGTCTTAATATGTATTAAAAATTATCAAGCAATTTCTTAAATTGTCTTGACTCAAATTACATTCTCCCCAAAAATAATATGCTAGACTGATCAAATTTTGGTATTCCTTCATAGGTTTATCCAAACCACCAACCAATAAATTGGCTTAGTAGCTACAATTATGAAATTAATCTACACCCTTGTAGAGAGTTATTAAATATCTCTCTATCTAATGCATAATATGGTAACAAACCAAGGATGTAGGTATCTTATGATAGGGTTGAACCTCTAAAGAAGGATGAATTCCTTCTGATGAATCACCTAAACTAACGTTGTCATAGGCAAAAGGGTTATAAAGGTTAAAAGGTCTCCTAAAAAGGATAAAAGGTGATACACCAAATAAAAAATGTAAACTCCCATATGCTTGAACCCACACTAAATCTACAAAACACAATGTAATCTCACACAACCTCACAATCTAGCTTAGTGCATATGTGTTTCATGGACTAGGTCAGGTAGAACACTAATACAAACCTACAAACATATTGAAAACACCCTGGAAAAGGAAAGGAAAGATGGAAATGGATATGGAAGAATCTCCTTCACAAGGCCATCATGCATAACTCATTAAACACTGATCCAAGGTAAGAGATAGGTAAAGAAAGTCTTTTATTACATCAAGAGGTAGTTCTTACAAATTATTGACAAGGTTTATCCTAATCAAGATGATCATATTTTGAAATATCATATAGAGTCCCATTCTCTTCAAGATCAAAGAGTCCTTGTGAAAGTCTAGAATATAAGAGGGAGATAGAGATAACTTAAAAATGGAAAGAATGGGTGATATAGAGAAAGAGATAAGAGAGAATAGGGAGTACATTAACTAATAATAATAAGTGAGATGACATATTTCAATGAATTACCCACCACACTTAATCAAATATGGACTATCCCTTCGTTAACAAGTTAACCTATATTTACTCTAAATAGTCTTCAAGTTCTTCTCATTGGTTGAATAATAAACTATAGAACAAGAGTCTATTATATAGATGATGAGTCATGATCCTTTCAAGGAAGAAAGATACTTAAGATCTAGATAACATTAAATTCTCTAATTACTTCTCTAACCACCAAAACTCTTTGCTTTGATCTTCCACACCACCTTCCACTTTATTTCACTATAAGGATGAAGTACTCATATCTTGAATCTAGACAAAGCCATGTCATGTCTAATTTAAGTAGTTATAGGCACTTGTTTGTTGAGGAAGTGACCATATCAAAAGATGAGAACTCCTTTCATTAATCACAAATTTTCCCTTATTTTAAACCTAATCATAGGTTCACTATAGATGAAAATTAATATCACTTATTAGTTTTCATATAGATATTATATCAATAAAAACCTATAAGCTGTATAGTCCTATATTTAGCTATATTAGGTTTAATTAAACATATTATACCTCTAAACCCTATGGGAGCTAAGAAGTAACTTCACACAAGGATCTTCCTTCTAAAAGGACAACAAACACACCAATGGAATAATCTTATAACTTTTAGAGAATGGGTTGAAAGGTTCTAAATCAACAACTAGAGGTCCTATCTGGGATTTAATGATGAAAAAGATTTATAATTAACCATCCAAACTATATTATTGTATCTCATTCTTAGAGGTGCTTGATTGAATTCTAATGGTAGCATATCCTTTTGAGATATTTGCTCTGGTTTGACCTTGACTATGATTGACCTCTACTCAAAGTCTCATGTCTTCAAATTTTCATCTTGATCTATATGGTCTAGTTTAATCCTTTGTATCTACTTTATCTCAATTAAATATTTGCTATTATATCTGATTTCTCATGATTAAATTCTCACCATTATATCTACTTTCTTTTGATTAAACATGCACCATTGGATCTACTTTTTAGTGATTAAATGTGCATCATTGGATCCTTGGTTTACTAGATTGAATGTAGACCATTAATATACTTGAGAGTGCACCATGATTGAGACACTTATCACCTTCATTTTTATTCTAGGTCTGTAAACCTCTTGACTTGATACTCATCATTTATCTTTGATCGCATGATTTAACATGCATTATTAGATTTGGCCAAACCCATTGGCTTTGTTAGTTGATCATTCACCATTTAATATTTTTATATAAATGAATACCATTGGTATCATTATAGGTAAATTTTTACATATTTTAAACCTACATTCCATTGATCTATGAATGCATGTTGTTGGATCTTCAGGACTCATTGACTTGTTAGATCACTGCTTGTCATTAGATCCTATCTTAGCGTCTATGATTTTGACACTTTTTAGCCATATGTTCACTCTTTTTAATAAAAAACTATTTAAAAAGGCCTAAACATGACATCCCCATGTACATCTTACTTTTTAAGGATTTTTAAAACCAAATGGTTAATTACTATAGCTTTAACTTGATGTCCCCATGCATGTTTTATTCTACTTGTTTAACATTGAGGACTTAAATATCAAGATAGACAACTCATCAAGACATGAAATTTATAAATAATTTTAAAGGCATGAAAAACACCATGCCCAAACAACTCTTTGACCCTAGTTGAATATTCGAGTGCATCTATCAAATGTGTAACCAAACTACTCCATCCATTTTTACAAGACATTTTATGATGGTCTAGTCCATCTTCTCCACTTGCTTAAGTCATTTGATCATTTGGTCAATTAATAAACTAATTAGTTGATCCATTTAGATAAAATATTTTTATATGGTCTAAATTTGACCAACATATTTGGTGATTCATAGGGAAGCATGATTTTTATGCTTGAGAACCCAGACTAGTTGCCTTATTTGATCTATTGGGCAAGGAGTCATAAGTTAATCTAAATTGAGTAAGGTTGTTCTTTTATCAAAATCCATTTCTTGAGTTAACAAGGAATAAAATAAAACAAAAAACAAAAAAAAGTTCCTAAGGCACTTTTGAAAAGGAAACACACAATATGAAAGGAAAATAACCTAAATAAAGTAAGGACAACTAACGTACTAAACAAATGTGAAGATAGACACTTATAGAAAAGTATGAAATTTACTCTAATATATAAAATATTTTACAATAATTTATAATAACCTCCTTCTTAGGTAAAATGGAAAACTTTGAGTATCATTCACTTATAACAAACCAAGATGAAAAATACCTTGCTTTGGAAGTACCAAAATTGTTGAACCAAGCAGCTTGATGGTTAATCTAATGGATGAAATGAAACAAGAATATCTCCAATGTAGACATATTGATCCATGTCTTACAATATTGGTTCATCTTGGATTTAATTATCACTTACTTGATATTTCTTATCACTCTTAATAAGTCCTTTCATGAATAATTCATTTAGGATTTCAGGAGTAACTGCACTCGGTTCACTTGGTGGTTCAAAAATACCATGGTATTCCACATTGTCCTTGTGAAAATTAGGATTGGTAATGCTTATAGTAGCATTCTAATAATGTTTTATAGGAAGGACATGTCTCTTATCCTCTTCAAACTCTTTGGTTATAGAATTGAACTACTATCATAACTCTTTAAGTTCTTCACTGGTATGCTTCTCAAACTGTATCACTTAAGAAATTGAGATGTCTCCTTCATCAACCTCACTCAATATTTAATCTTATTCTTCAACTGTAAATGAGGGTTGATTTGACCATCCAAGGTTTGAAAAATCAAACCTATCTTACTCAAGATCTGATTTGCTTCCTTTTAGCTCCAACATATTAGGGCTATCCTCAACTCATACCTCATCTTGAAGTGGACCAACCTTAGGCACATGGTTTTTATCCTCTTCTAAATCTATGTAGAATGGTCCTTTAGTAGTCCATTCAAGGTCTACCCCATGTTTAGCTTGAGGACTATCTTCTTTAGGCAAGTTTACAACATTAATTTTCTCTATTTCACTTAATAAATTTGAGCATAAATACTACAATTGATGTTATAAATGACTTGATCTGATATTGACCTCCATAATAGGTTCATGAAGGTTGTACTCTTTCTTCTCATCAAGATCCTATAACTTGAAAGATGAAACATGCTCTTCCCTATGAAGTGGGTTACCTATCATGATTTATTCATCATAAACACTTGAATTTTCCTCTTTAGGCTCACCTATGAATAAAATATAATCCTCTATCCTTTTTAAAAGAGGATATTTCTCTAAGAGGGAGATGGTAGGACGGTGAGTAAGTCACCTTGCTTGCAGCTTATGATAATGTCCTTCTAATTAGGGACTTTTAAGAGTCTCTTTGGTGCATCTTGAGGAGATGCTTCAACTAATACCTCCTACTTATTCTTTATGCTTTTATAAACTAATTTACATGATGTAAATGAGTAGGGAACATACATATTTTCTTACTTTTGAATGGCTATAAGAGAGGGTGGCCTCACAAGTGAGGGATGACATAGCTAGGGTTAAATTTATTGGAGAAGATCCATGATGGAATGGATTCATGCTCTTGAATGGAATGGTTTTAGCGTTAGTAGAGGGAAAATTAATTGACTCAAGTTTTACATACTCTTTCTCCCATTACTCAAACACCTTTTTAATAGATAATACCCACCCTTTCAATAGTTTCTTCTCACCTTATGGATAGTCAGCTTCTTGAATGGATGCCCACACATTTTTAAACTTTGGAAAAAATATCTTTATCCCCTCCATGGAATGAATCAAGAATTATTTTCCAAGCTTAACCCCCACATTTATTTTCATGATTTTTCTCCCTTTGTCCAATATTGCCTCTCTAACATTTAACAAGGTTGACTAGGGGGATCATCAAAAACTCTTTAAGATTGACCTTGAGGCTCTTGGAGGGGAGAGGACACATAAGATTGATCCAAATGAGCCTACTACTCTTCATAATATATCAACACATTATTTGCATTTTGGATCATGTTTCTCATTGTTGAAACACAACTATCTACTAAGAGGGGGTGAATTAGTAGATTGACTAAATCAATCCTTTTAAATACTTTTTTAAAGAAACTATAAATGATATGTAGATTAAAATATATATGAAGATATCACACACACAAAAACACATAATAGTATATGTGTACATGGAAAATCTAATATTGTAAAAAACAAGGCTAGAGTAATTGCTAGAAGCTACTGTTCCAATCCAACTTCATTGTCAAAACCTCACTAGTTACATGTTTAAGGGCACCAACCCTAAGGAGATACCAATCCCATAGTTTAATAGAATCAACTCTAAGCAATCACCAACTCCCTAATTTAAGATCACCAACTCTAAGGAAGAACCCACTCCCTATCTAAGCACTAACTCAACTTATCTAATGGCACCCACCAATTAGATCTATATAGAGGTACAACTTTAAATTATAATATAGATTCATAAAAAAATCCAATCTAAATTATATGTTACAAGTTTGGTTTGTAACTACTCATACTCTACACATTATATATGTTGTCTTATTTTCCACTCCACCCCTCTATCTCTATCTCTATATATATATCTATTTAAAACACTTCATCTCTCTCTACAACCTTTTCTCTTTTCTTCTCTTCTCTTCTAGTTATGTGTCTCTTGTATTTATCTATTTGACACAATTCAAATACACCAATAGCTTCAACAACATATAAATATATCCTAGATGACATATATATAAGGATTTGATCTAGGGTTCAGTAAATTCTATGTGTTCATACTAGTTTACTAACACATCATGATCAATTCTATTTGACTTTAGTTCTTGTCTTCAATAACAGGTTTCCCATGTATTGAACTCATGCTCTACCACCATGACTCTTGGTGTCTTTAGTATATTTAGTATATATTGGGCTTTCATTTTGATACACATGCCATATTATGCAAATTTAATCAATTAAAATAACCAAATTCATTATTTGTGTCATAAATTGCAACTTTAATGATTCAAATTTAAAATGTGTCCATTATATCCTTCGATCTGAGCTCCTACATGTCATTATAGCTTCAAAATAACATGAATTTTACTTTTGTCTTGTCATTAAATGAAAAGCGTTTTATCTCATCTCATTGCTTCCTAAGTCTTTGGAACAAATAGGATCCATCAATCTCATCAAACTAACTTGGTATTTAACTTGCCTTTATCTCATTAAATATCAAGCAATTCATCCCATTGAGTCCACTTGCTTTGTTAGATTTTCATTGCATGATCATATTTTCATCATTCAATATTTTGATAAGCTTGATATAAGCTCTAAAAAATGTGACATTTGGCATGAGTTTGTGCCTTCTACACATTGTTGTCAATTCTCACTATTGAGACACTTGGCATCCTCACATTGATCATTGAATATTTGACCTTGAATTTCATCATTGATTTATTATTTAGGCTTTGTGATTGTGACACTTATCACTAGAACAGTCACTCACATGTGCCTTTGACATATTAACTTCACTATGAATCATTGGATATTTAAAATATAATTAAGAGCTTACCATTAGATCTTCTAACAAGCTCAAAATTTACATTGTGTAGATTTGACTAAGTATGGGGACCATCTCAATATCCCTAGAAGACTAAATTTACACCTTCATATCTTTTTCTTTACTCATCTACCTATTCTAAAATTTGGACCATATAAACTAGGCATGATAATAAATAAATACATATTATCATCTCTTAATAAATCCTTAATGCATGATAGATATAATTCCATTAATATTATCACTTATATTCTTCTACCATAGAGATAACTATGATTACAACTTCCTACAAGGAAAAAATTGTTCTTGCATAACTTTTGATGCACTTCATCACATTACCTATAATTTAACGCATAAGATCCTCTCACATTCCATCCATATATTCATCTTCTCTAGAAACCTTCATATGTGCAAGATATGACATCATAAAAACTCCTACTTAGGTTTTTCTTACCATCTATAAATTTGACTATAGGAAAACATTGTCAAAATGCCTAGGAGCCCAACTTTACAAATGCACATCTTTTATAATACTACATTGTGTGACTTGATATTGAGTGTATAGAAACAAAGAACAAAAATAAATAAAACCATATGATCATTTTTTCGTATCACCTCCATGTGTGTAAATGCTAACCTTATCAACATTCTTACTTGGCTCTACTTGAACCCTTTTGTAAATTTGGCTAAGTATAGAAACTTAGTGAATTATGTCTAAGTAGCCAACATTACATCCTTATATATTCTACAACACTTCATCACATAAATTTAAATATGAAACATAACAACTAGGGACTAATTTTATCACATCCATATGACCAAATCCCTTAGACTCATCCACATGTGGCAATGGTGATGTTAACATATTTTTTATCCATATTTTCTTTAACAGACCCAAAATGTATAGATGATCAAAATGAAAAACTAGATGAATTCCACTCATGTACACAAGTAATCAAATCATCCATGACCTCTGATAGTATCCCTTACATATCCTGTAATCACCATATTCATCCCTTAGTATTAATGACATCCATAATGACAATAATCACCCTTTTGATATCAAAGACAACCATGTTGTCAATAATCTCCCCTTTTATCATTGATGGAAAACTAAATGATATGATATTCTAATATTTTGATCCTCATCTAGCCTTGCTTGTATTATATTCTCATGAGTATGAACTGAAGCTATTCATACCAAAATTTCTTCTACTTAGGCAATGACACATTTGTCTAAACTCAACTTGGGCACATGCTCTGATCTTATTTAGTATTTGCAATTTTTCTCCAAACTTCTATAGAGAACATTTTCACTTTTTATCCCCCTTTGACATCAACAAAAAATGGACTATGTCTCACTCTTTATCTAAATGTATCTCCCCCTTTATCAGATAAAGGAGTTTGTCTAAGAATATGCAACCATCAATTCATTATAAATTTGAAAAAGTATGCATTCTTGAGTTCCCTTTTCTCTTTTTTTGGGATTAACAAATCTTCTATGATCCTTCCCTAGATTCATTCCCTATCACTAAGATATAGTGATGTGACATAGGAGCTACCACTCTGAATTTCTATCTCACTACATCTCTTGAGTATCTCCATATCTACATACCCCATGAAGAACCACCATATAGGCTTACTAGCCTACTCTCTTAGATTCAACTACATTGTTCTCTAATCCAAGGACCTGACAAATTACAAAGCTCCCCATTTTTTATGCATGAAGATTAAATACATTATCAATCCACATGATTTGGTTTGATCAAGTCATCATCATAACCTACTTGAGTTCTAATTTGTATCAAACATCACAACATATTCAACATGACTAAAGCATCTCATATATACTCCCCTTCATGTCATGCATTTTTCCTCAAACCATTCATGTTATGGAAGTTAGCTCCCCCTAAATATATATTCTATCTTCCCAAGCTTGGCCCTTCAATAATATATCTTTTACACAGGAAATTATCATACCTTGTAGCCTATCCTAAGTTATTTAAAAGAGGTACATGTCAAAAAAAAGATACATAACTTGTAATTCTCATACCTTTGCATAGAGGGACTACATAAAACACACCATAGCTTACTTTAACACTTGTATATCATAATTTTACAAATTTTCTCCAAGTTTGGTGATCCAAATCATTGCACAACCTAAGATAGACAATGTTAAGGGTTTCTTACATTTGAACCCTTATGCTAGCCTATAATACTTCTTTCATACCAGGAGACAACCATCAAACTCTTTTGCACCAAGATTTGAGCTTCCGCACCTTTGGGAACCTTGGCTTCTTATACCATGGATTTAACCCTTGGGGTTTAACTAAGAAACCTTGTAATTTCCAAGAGCTAAAATAAATCATTTATGAACTCATTTATCTTCATTTAAACCTATAGACAATATATATGAAATGCATCATTATGTCACATGGAAACACTCATTTTATCCCTACAGATACTCCATACACAATACTTTTCTCATCTTGACCCACCAACTCCAACTAGGGGTAATCATTTATTACCTTCTATAATCTTCTAAAGAATTCCATAACATCACTTGCTTCTCCACTGAAAGGAGTCTATAAAGAAACATAGATAGAGACACCTTACTTAACAATGTCCTAGAATAATGTGAAACCAAGAATTACCTATAACTCATCATATTCCTTCTCCTCCTTGGTCATCTTGCACTTATGGTTATTCTTCTTCTTCTTCTTCTTATCATTAAGAGAAGTAATATGTTCATCCACTATAATGTTATCCTTTTCTTTTATGATTGGATTAACAATACATGGAGGCAACATAAATTTATGACATACCTTTTCATCTAATGAATCGTTTGTGTAGTTTAGAATCTCATCACTAGGCATATAAAACTAACATTTTATGCATGAAAATTACTTAGTAATAGTAGGATGTTTACTTTAATTTGTACACACTTCAAAAATATCCTTAGCTAGTACCTTGGACTTCACTTTGAGCTTGGCTTTTTCATTCTCAACATGAGCATACATTAAGATCTCTTGACATTATCCAACCTCTATAGCATTATCCATCATAGATTGATCTTTCACTTTTCATACATTCTCAGGTTTCTGATGTATCCTATTTTTCCCCTTTTTAGAGACTTGTGAACCTTTGTTCATACTAGGAGGCATGCTTTTCTTTACACTTTGTTTTTTAGGTCTAGTAAAGCTTGTTCTACATTATTTAGCTATTTGACCAAAATTATTAAAATTGTATCATATTGAATTTATATCTAACAAGGGTGAAAATGAATTTTTTCTTAAAAAGTTTGTTTTCCTTTTAGATATGTTGGGTGAATATTTTGTCGTCAACTCACTGATGACAAAATGGGAATATTAGCGACAACATAAGGGAGATTTACACCATGAGGAGTGTGGCTTTACCAGATTTAGATGAGGTAAATCTCTCCTCTCATCAAGGGGAGGTTCCCTATTAAAACTTACGTGCCAGATATATAATTAAGCAGAAAATAACACATGAGGGTGGTATAACAGCATCTACCTCTCTTTTCTTAGAGGTAATGTATGAAGAACAAAAGAGGAAAAATTGTGGTCTAAAGCTAACAACACTCCTCTTCTTTCAGGAATGGTATCAAATGAAGAGCAAGAGATCACCTGAAGTAACAAAGTCCACAAGAACGCTCACGCAAGTGCAAAGTCTTCTGTAGCTTCTCCACAGATCCAAAACAAGTACAATCGTAGAGTGAAGTGAATCACAAAGTCTTCACCTGAAACTACAAAAGATAACTGAATCTCCAAGATAAAATTAGCACAAAGTCTATCTTATACCTTTCAGAAACAACCTCAGATAATAATAACACACCCACTTGCTTATTAAATCAGATAAACAAGATGTTACCAGGAAAAAGACATAAGAACTATTTCCTAAATAACATAGATAATCTCAACACAAAGTCTGAAATAAACTGCTTCTCATTTATTTAATCAAGATATGATTTACAAGTTTGAGCACAAAGTCTCAAAAGTTGCTTTAATTTTAGCAGAGTGTTTGCTATTAAATTTTCCAAGCCCTTTTACAAATGAGGTCTCCACTATATATAGGGAGAAAATCCTCAAAAATAGAAAATAATAAAATATATAAAATATCTTGGTCAAAGATGACTCATCTTTGACTTTTAGATATTTTCTAAAATATTTACATGTAATTATATATTACAAAATTGCATGCATTCTGCACAAAATAGAAATGCATAAGGATAGAAGAAGAGAGAAGGGGAGAGAGAGAGTCAATTCTTGCTACCAGACTTCTTCAGATGAGCATCGTACATGGCGATCGATGCCTAAATTCCTACGCTATCTAGCACAAATACATTCTTGAAGATGACTCTTGCTTTGATCAGCACGTCTTTCAATGTTGTGATGGCTTTAGAGTGGCCAGTTAACCTGGAATTCAAATTCTCCAAAGTTAATTGAGCATCCAGAATGCTATCCACCGAAGAATGCATCGGATCATCCCTTTGAAACTCTGAATCATTTCCTCTACCGGAAGGAACTGATGGTCCTTGGAGGTCAAGTTGCATGGCAGCTCTTCTAACTTGTTCAGTAGGCTTAGGTCACTCTTTTCACTAGCTTCCTTGAAAGCTTTGAGATCATCAATTAAGTCTTTGAGTACCTGAATTCTAAAGACCATTGACTCCTTGATCTCAACATAGAAATCTTTGTTGGGGATGACACCGATAGATATCAGGGTACTCTTTTTGAGATCTTTCATTTCCTTCCATCTACTGAGATCTTTCTCTAAGCTATCAATTTTCTGAGAAATAAGGGAGACAAAATTGTCTACCTGAGCTTTCAACCTCTTCATTTTACCTATTCTTTCCGCAGCTTCTGATAGCAAAGAGACTCCCTGATTGTGCATTCTTTCAACATATTCCTCCATGACTTTCGCCTTTAAATAGGTCTTTTTATCTTTTTGAATGACTGAATCATCCACAAAAAAGGCCTTTGGAGTTGCTGCTTCAGGCAGAATAGTGAACCTTTTGATCACTGCTATTAACTACTTAGCTTTGGCTTTATAATAGTCCATCTCCTTTTCCTTGTCAAATTTTTGGACCATAATGTCCATTGTTGACTGAAGATCGCTCTTCGCACCTTCATGAGTAACTTTGCCAAGTTCAACACGAGAGATGGAATAACTGCTCATTTCAAAACCCTCAAGGGTTGCGTCCTGAGGAGGCTTGGCAATTTCTAAAAATTTTTGCCCCTTTTCTTCAACCAACTTGGAGAGGATTTTTGGCCTCTTAGGACCCCTTGCTTTTTCCAGCATTATCTTGCCAAAATTGAATTCATCCAGGGAGATGGCCATTTTATTTCTTTTAGGCGTGAAAGCAGACATCCAAGGCAGGAGAGAAGTACTTGTTGTAACAATAGTTGCCTCTGCTGGTGTCACTGTAGTAGCTTCCACACTACTAGTGATGACAGTAGTTGTAGTTGGAGTAACCGGTGAAACTGTACCAACTACTGATTCTGGCTCAGGTGTAGGGCTCGGTGGCAGGTTGAAAGACAAAGATGATAGACTCAAAATGGACCCAAAAGAGTGAGGGGAACCTGCTGAAGGACCCTGAGGATCACCAAAAACAACCCTAGAAGGGGAAGCGGCTCCAAAAGAGGGAACACTGATTGGAGAGATAGGAGAAGCAGGTACCACAAGAGATTGAGGGGGAGAAGGAGAGGCACTCTAGATCGGCTGTGCTGGTCCCAGTGAGATTGGAGACCCAACACCTGGTCGTTCTAAAGGTTGATCATGTTTCTTCATGGGTTGAGTTGTCTGTGCCTTGGGGCTTTAACCTTTGGTTCCTTCAACTACTATTTTAGGCTCTCGTGTTGACTTAGGCTTCTTGGACACAAAGATGATCCTAGGCTTGTGAGGGTTAGAAGGTGAAGGAATGTCACCTTTGTTTTTTGTTCAGTTTTTTGCCTTCCTCTTCAACTCTACTTGGTATTCAGCCTCTGATCCTATAATGAATTCTTTTAGGGTGATCCCTTTGGTTGCTAACCAATCATTGGTGTTAGCCAATATTGGTTCAAATAATTTTCTCAGTGAGGTCAATTCCTTTTGAGACCACTGAATTAGAGGGAGAGGGGAACCAGCAACCTTTTCTATCAGATACCTACTGTTTATGATGTTCCCATCATCGATTAAACTAGAAGGGATCTCTGCAAGTCCAAGGTATTCTATCTACTCTAGTGTGAGATGGCAATAGTCCATTTTCCTTATTTCATCGGCCATCCTCAGGTCCACCCAGATATCCTCAATCATGGGTTCGTGGAACTGAGTTTTTCTTCTGATCTTCTCTCTGACTCCCCTATAGTCAAATTTCTCTTGTCTCTTGAATGGTTTGATGGTAACCATCTGCATCTCTATTTCCATAACCTTGGCTTTGGTTGATGTAGCAACTGAAAACCTGCCAATCTGGATAGGAAACTTGAAATCGGGTCTCTTAAGTTCCATCTGCTTCATGTGCATGATAGCCAGTTGTCGGCAAAGCTCCATTAAGACTAACCTGTCTGAAGGGAATTTGGGGAGCATATAAGGGTATCCTTGGTAAAAACCCACCTAAAGATATCAAAAAGTAGGGAACTAGAGGAACATGCAGCCATAACCATTCACTACCATCCAGGCCTCGTCTGATATTCTCTTTTGCTCCTACTGAGGATCAAAGAGACACAAAAATATGGTGAAGAATGCATCATTTACTCACCTAAAATGACGTGTTGACCCTTGAAGCATCAGCTATGGATAGTATGAGTAGACTGGAGTGGTCTTTCTATCTCCCTCTGTTGTCAAACCTGGGAAAGATCGCATTGTAGCAGCTATATAGACTAGGTACGAGGTCATGTAGAATTTGAAGGAGGTCTGTACCCTGGTTAATTATTCATGGATAGCGTTGCTGATCTATTCTGCCCAAAAGATCATTTGCTTACCTTGAAGGATGATCTTAATGAATGGATACATCCATTCATGGAATTGTGAAGAGGATGGGAGGCCCTGTACTCTGCTGAGGACGGTGATTAGGTCACCAACTTCTTCGATGAAATCACTTCTGGGGAAGCTCTTCGGCCATCTAGAGAGACCGGTCCTTAGGGTATTTAGCCATTTATAGTTCATGACCTTCTTTGCCCTTTCAGGGTCTTTGTCATACTCTTTTTGTGCATTTTTGAAGTTATTTTCAGTTACTTCGGTGGCTGGAGGACATAGAAAAACTTTGTCGATAAAATCGGGGTCCAATCGAATTATCATGCCGCCACTGGTGTCTGAGACCGATCTAGTCTCTTTGTTGTAAAAATGCGTGCATTGGAGGACAAATTTTGCATGATGTGCTACTACTAGAAAGGCGGCCACCAGGTGGATGTTGCTCTCAACAATTCTTTTTATCCCAGTCCTGGGATTTGTTGCCTTGGTTCACGCTAGGAACTTGGCCATGTCCACATGGCCGATCTCAGTATCTCAAATGTCATCGACATTCAAGGTGACTGATGTGAGCGAGAAGATGCCCTGGTACTTATATTTCATGCTCTTCACCTTTGAGGGAGATGCTTCCATCATAGAGGACAATCTTGATTGGATGAGATTAGATGTGTAGGAGCTCACTAAAGGTGCTGCAGCCATGATCACAGACAAAAGGAGAGTGAGCAAGAGAGGGAGAGTGCAATTTAAGTGACATGGGTTACTGGAGGTCACTTAAATAGGCTAGGTCTAGCAAAGGAGTGAAAAATGAGGAAGAAAAAGTGTGAAAGGGACAACTCATAATTTTTTTTGGGAGTTAGCTAAAAATTAAGAAAAAATGCAGGGGCAGTGAAAATTGCCGCCCTTGCATAAATTTGGAAGAAACAGCAGGGGCAGCAAAAATTTCCGCCCTTGCACGAAGAATGTAGGGGCGGTGATTTTTGCTACCCTTGTGGGAAGGATGCAGGGGCAGCGAAAATTGCCGCCCTTGCACTAAAGTTATAAAAAATGTGCAGAGGCGGTGAAAATCACCGCCACTGCACGGAAGTTGTAAAAAAGTGCAGAGGCGGTGAAAATCACCACCACTGTGCTGGACAAGGAGAAATGTGGAAGGGCGGCATTTTTCATCGCCTTTACATGAAAGATGAAATAAAACATGGGTGGCAAAAAACACCACTCGCATGAGGTCCCAGCAGAAAAACCGTGGGTAGGAGGGAGAAGAAAAAGAAATAAAACCATAACAACTAAAAGACTAAGCTAAAATAGAAGAAACATGAGATAAACTTAAAAATGAACCCTACCTGAGAAAATGCGCATGCCGCGAGGTCGGATTTATGATTTAGTGCTTCAAAACGTCACTTAAAGCGCTTAGGTGCAAGAGGTAGGAGGAGAGGAGGAAGCAATGAGAAGAATGAGGCTTAAATCAGAATATATAGGGTGAAAAACCCACCCCAACAACCCACCACGTGCGGCCATTAATGCCTTACACAGAAATTGAGATGTGCAAGGGCGGTATTTTTTGCCACCCTTACATATAGTCAATCTCTTTGCAAGGGTGGAAAAAATCACTGCCCTTGTAGGTCAGAGTGCAAGGGCAACAAAAATTGCTGCCCTTGCAGGAAACATGTAGAGGCAGCAAAAATTGCCACCCTTGCACAAAAATAAGGGAAATGTAGAAGCGGCATTTTTCGCCGTCCTTGCACAAAAAAATAAAAAGAGACCAACTCTGGAAGGAGAAAAAAGTGGAAGGGAAAACTTGGCTTGGACAAGATAGTAATCACTCCTCATTCTGAGGCCAAGACGAAAATGAATTATAAAATTCGTATCGAAAAACAAACTTAGAGAGACAAAAGGCGAAACAGACAAGTTTCGTAGGGGGTTGTTTTCCAAAATGAGATAAGCTAATTTTGGAAACAATAGCTGGCTCCTGTTGGGGAACTTCTATTTAATCGAATTGATTAGCGGAAGCAGAATCCAGTCTCTAAGTGCCTTCATCCAAGCCATTGGGCTACGGAGTCGAGCGAAAAATGAGGAAGAAAAATAAACAAAACATAAAAACTATACATATTTTACAAATGGACTCATCCAAGCTTCAAGGGTTGAAAAGCTTTAGATGCTACCCACTGTGAGGTAGTGTAAATGGTGTTCCATCTTTATACTCTAGCAAAAAGCTGGCCTCACCACAGAGCTGTCGAATGGTGAACGAACCCCTCCACAAGGAGT
The DNA here is from genome assembly GCA_037957365.1 of Torreya grandis. Classification (NCBI taxonomy): domain Eukaryota; kingdom Viridiplantae; phylum Streptophyta; class Pinopsida; order Cupressales; family Taxaceae; genus Torreya; species Torreya grandis. Next base: position 2,496,161 of record JARHVA010001422.1, on the reverse strand, counting down.
CAAATTTGCCGTGCATCCCTTTTGGTTCTCATCGCTTGTCCCATAACAAGACTTTATCTCTGACTTGGAACTCTAGTTCTCTTATCAAAAAGTGCTTTCACCTAGTCCTAATGTTCCTTGATCCGATCCACCACCATCACTTGTTATTCGTTTAGCTCGGTCAAGCACATGATCTGCTTGTCAACTGAGCTTTTGAAGGTTGAGTCTTCGATTGCTCTGGTTAATCTGAGTGCTGGTAGTTCAAGGGTGATGGGAATTTATACATTTCATCCATATAGGAGTTGGAAAGGTGACATACCTATAGCTCTTTTGGGTGTTATCCTATCAGCCCATAAAGCGTCATACAAAGCTTTGTGCCATGTTCTCTGATTGTCATCCACCAACTTCCTGATAATGGTGACTAGGTTCTTGTTACTCGATTTTGCTTGTCTATTTCCTTGAGGGAAATAATCTAAAGTGTGAGATAAGGTAATCCCATAATGGAAACAAAATTTAGTAATTTCATGCGATGAAAAATAGGCCGCATTATCTGTCACAATTTTTAGTGGAACCCCAAATCTGGAGACGATATTTTCTTTCAAAAAGCTGCATACTACTTCAGATGTAGCATGCTTGGTTGGTATGGCCTCCACCCACTTAGTAAAATAATCCGTCATGGTGAGGAAATAATCATGTCCGGCACTTGAAGACGGGTTAACTGCACCAATGAAATCAATACCCCACTGCTGAAATGGTTCCTCGATCACAACTGGCTTGAGGGGCAAAGCAGGTAGCTTAGGCTTTCCAATGAATTGCTGACGCAGCTCACACCTACACACCCATTTGTAAGCATCTTGAAAAAGTGTGGGCCAATAGTACCTTGCTCATAGAATTTTGTGTGCCATCACTGGTGCAGAGAAATGTCCTCCATAGGTCAAATTGTGGAAAGATTCTAAAAGTCTTTCTTGTTGAGATTTATGAACACAACGAAGAAATGCCCCGTCTAGGTTTCTCTTGTAAAGACCATTGTCCCATAGAACATAACCAACTGCTTTCAATTTAACATTCCATTTTTCTTTAAAAGAAAGATGAGCAGGACACTCGCCATATGTTAGGAAATGAGCAATGTTAGAATACCACTCATCAGTAGTGGCGATAAAGAGAACTATGGGCACGCTTTTGATATCTGGTTATTCACTTTTTACTCCATCTAGAATGTTGTTGGCGATCAATTGGCAGAGACCCCTTCCTCGTACAATCTTGGTTGGTTTGATGTCCAGATTGAATTCCTGAGTTTTGCCAATCCAGTTACCTCTCTTTGTACTGAAATCTTTCTGAGTCAAAATAGATTTTATTTTTATATCTGGGATGAGAACTTCGGTGTGAGAATTCAGGATATAAAACCTGAAATGCTTGACAGCCTTAACCATGGCGTATGCATGTTTCTCCATAAGGGAATATTTCAATTCATATTTTTTGAGTGGGAAACTCATGAATGAAATAGGAGATTCTACATTTTCTGAATTTGGTTGACCCAGAATAGCTGATAGTGTATGCTCAAAGGCATAACTATATATCTTGAAACCTTTAGTATAGCCCAGACAGACCAAGATTGGTGCCCGAGCAATTGCTTCTTTAATTTATTTGAATGCTGATTTGCCCTCGACAGTCCACCTAAATGTGGCATTACTCTTCATCATATTGACAATGTGACAGGTTTTCTCAGCGAATTCAGGAACAAATCTCCTAAGGAAATTCACCTTTCCAAAGAAAGAATGAACTGCGGTCTTACTGGTAGGCAGAGTAAGTTCTTGGATGGACCTAACTCTTTCTAAATCAATTTTGATGCCTTCTCAAGACACTATGTGTCCGAGAAGTTTCCCTTCAGTTACTCCAAAGATGAATTTCTTTGGGTTTAATGAGATGCCATTTTGATGGTAGTGCTCCAGTACCTTTTGCAAATGGTGAACATGCTCAGAACGCTGTTTTAAAAATACCGTCAGATCGTCTAGGTACACTACAATGAATTTTCCCATCACATCATTGAAAGTAAGATCCATGGCCCTTTGAAAAGTGGCACTTGCATTTATCAGACCAAAAGGCATCTTGTGGTAAGCAAAAGTGCCCTAGGGTGTGGTGAACGTTGTCTTGTGTTGATCTACTTTCCCGACCACAACTTGATTGTACCCCAAAAAATTGTCAAGCATTGATAACATTTCTAAACCTATTACCATCTGTAAAACTTGATCCATAATGGGAAGGGGGTAGTTATCTTTTAAGGATAACTGATTCAAGTTCCTAAAATCTACACAGATTCAAATCTCACCATTTTTCTTTTTGATGGGTACTATGTCAGCAACCCATGTTGAGTGATGGATTGGAAAAATTATCTGAGCATCCAGCATCTTTTGTATCTCAGCTAAAATAGTACCTGAGATTTTTGGATTATATTGCCTAGATTTCTATTTGTAAGGCACAGAGTTGGCTTTCAAGGAGATGTCATGATGGATGTCATGTGGCCTAAGAGATCTCAACTCATCATAAGAATAGGCCAACACATCCCTATATTGGCAGAGTAAACTAACAAGCTCAAACCTTTCTTTGGAAGTGTAGCATTTCCCAATGTTTACCATCTTAGGATCGTGCTTGGTCCCCAAGTTGACTTGATCAAAATCTTGAGAAGAATTTGAATCTGTTCGTTGTTGTTTGACAAACCTGTCATGGTTATCAAACAGCTTTTCTAGGGAAACCAAACCTTTGGGAATTTTATTCCCCTTGAGCTGTAGAAAATCTTCACCTATATTGACCTGGGTTTCAGGGGTTAATCCACACTCCTAGGGCTCACTGCCTTTAAAACATAGTTGTTTGAAAGTGTCTTTTTGCTCTAAGAAGGCGATGATTTGATCATCATTGTTAAACACTTGCCAGTGGTCGGCATTATCTGGTACACTTGGGCAGAAAACTAGCTCAATAGTATACTTATCTCCCTTAAAATCTAGGTGGGGAATCAAGAGGGTGGCAGAGACAGCCAATGCATCTACTTGAACATTAATTCCCTCGAAATGGTAGAGATATTGAAGGCATCAAAATTTTCGATCTGATCCCATACCAGATTGCGATAATGGTGCAACCTCTCATTCTTGGTCTGATAGAGGTTCCTTACCTGACAGACTATCAACTCAGTGTCTCCTTTAGCATGGAGTTTCCTAATGCCCTGTTCTTTGGCAGCCTGTAGTCCAAGCAACAGGGATTCATATTCGGCCATGTTGTTAGTATTATTGAATTATAATTTGTAGGAAAAAGGGGTAAACTCTCCCTGAGGGGATACCAACACAACTCTGGCTCTTGATCCAGTAGAAGAGCAACTGCCGTCGAACTCCAAGGTCCATAGCTCATCAGGTATTGTTTTTTCCATAAATTTTTTTCCATTTTGGGGAAAGGGTTGTTTCATGTGTTCATTTTGCTTGGGCATTCCACCCTTCGTGTCAGCTAAAACCAAACCCAAATCACCACCCATAGGAGTTTCATCTAATGCACCGTGGATCTCATCTGTGGATAAGAAATAAGTGCCCATACCTAAAGACTCAAATAAAATTTGAGCTTCAGGTGCTGTAGAACGGGTAACTACATACCTGGCTTCTTTTTTAGGAAGCAATTTCTTCATAACACCTTGAACTAAAATCCTTGCTTCTGATAGGTCCATGCTTAACTCACCCCTAACATCCTTACAGAAATTTCGCCTAAGCAGGATACCGTAAGATGCTAGAACATTGGCTACTAGAACCATCATTTTTATTTGCTTTTTCAGAAAAGCCGCAAAGGCATATTGGGCATCTTTTATTTGGCCAAGGAGGGGAACCTGCTTGTTTTCCATGGAAAAACACCTCCCAAAATTTTTGGTCTAAGTTAGGCCGAGAGAATCAGCCACTTTTGCAAGCATGACATTATCTAAAGCCCCGGAGTCTATAATACAATTACTCAGTTTGTAGCCATTTATAAGTAGGGAAACATAGAAAGGTTCTATTTTCCTAAGAGCAACAGGAGGAGTCAAAACCAGATTGTTTTGGGCTGGTTTGTCTTTGGGGAGATCAGGAACAAATTTCAAAGAATCTTGTCTTACAGGGACAGCTTTATTTTTAACATACTCTGCTAACCTATCAAACTGTTCTGGGTTAGCTATTAAATACTCAACCTCTGTCATCTAAATCTTAGTCTTTATAGCATGATCAATTATATCAAATGATTGAAAAGAAGTTGTAATAGAAGAAGAGATTCCATCATCAGAGGCTTTGACAGGTACTCCACTGGCCTGAGTAGCAGAAGAGGGGGATATTGCGTGATTGGGAGTATTTACTTTTTTATGAGTTACCTGATCTTTTGATTGCGGAGGTAATGGAGTCCCGTGTTTGGCAATAGAAACTACTAGCTGAGGCTCTTCATCTGCCTTTCCTTTGCCAGTTTGTGAAGCTGACTGATTTTGAGATCTGGTAAAAATAGCGTAAGTTCCCTCCAAATCTTCCCCTTTACTCCCAGCTTCATCTTGGTAATCTAGGAAACTAATATTGGAGTCGCTAGATAATTCCTCATCCTATTCATCAAAAAGGTTAGCATTTTCTTGTTGGTCTAAATGTGGTTGAAAGGAGTTGTCGTGATCAGCCTCTAGGTATCTGACCGCTGAATTGGCAGGTGCTGCTTCAATGGCTAATCTTCCTGAAGGGGGAGGTAGGCAGTTTGATTGCCCTTGGGTCCAGGCAGTATTACCTTGATATTGCTAATTTTGGAATGTCCTCTTGGGTGCATCTTGATAGGTAGGAGCAGACGTACCTTGGGCAATTTGTCTTTTCAAAGCTATCAGTTCATTTGTTAATTTTTGCACCATAAGATCTGTAGTGCTCATGGAAGAGCTTTCAGTAGATGAAGGGAATTTATTTTTACTAAAATCTTTCCTAATCTTGCCTGCCAGGATAAGATCATCTTCAATCTCGGTAGCCAAACCTTGAGCCAAGGCTAGGTCCATAGGGCCAGCTCATCTCAATAAGAAACTTACTTCGGGAAGCTGTGAGTTGATGAAAAAACACTTGAGATTTTTTGGTGTGCGCTGAGCCACAGTCAGAATCCAGTTCCTCAACTTGTTGAATTTAGCTATGAAATCCCTCATGGGTTCCTGGGATTCTTTCTTCAATTGTGTCAGTTGTGCCAACAAAGCATGCGCATCCTCAGTGGGTTTAAATCTAGCTTCAAATTTGGACTTGAGCGTATCCCAGCTTGTTACTGACCCAGCCTGCAAGTGATAAAACCAATCCGCGGCAGCTCCTTGTAAAGTTTCCACAAAGAGTCTTACTGCCACATCTTCAAATTTGACCCCAATTATGCCACATGCTATGGAGAAGGTGGCTATATGTTCGTCGGGATGAACCTTCCAATCACCAAAAAACTTAGGAAAACTTTTCCTATAACTACGAGGTAGTTCATGCAGAGGTGGGGTCAAGTTAAGAGGGCCGAAGGAATTACCCCATGGGCATTGAGCCATTATGATAAGAGGATTAAAAGGTGGGATAACAAACCTTGGTGGAGTGTTTATAGGTAGGCGGCGATTAATAGCTGGAAAAGGAGTTCTACCTTGTGTTGGTGACCTGACAAAGCTAAAAGGAAAAATCCTAGACTGTTGAAGAGAAGCTGATGGAGGAAAAAGATCAAAATTACTCTCTTGCACCAATTCAAACATAGGGTCAACAATGCCTTTAGATCTCTGACTTCTGGTATAGCATGGAGTTGCCAGGTTTTTAAAACAAAAATGTGATCGAAACTATTTCAAATTGAAGCTTGAGGCTTCAAAATGCATGTTCTTCTTAGTGGCTCTGGTTTTATAGACCAGATAATATAATAGAGATGGTAAGGCTATAATGATAATGGGTAAGATGTGAAATGGAGTCGCTAGATGAAAGTAATGGATAAAGATAGGGACTATTTCAATCTGAAACTTGAGGTTTCAGACTTCACGTTCGAATCCCCAGTAGAGTCGCCAAAAACTGTTGGGTGAATATTTTTGTCATCAACTCACTGATGACAAAATGGGGATATCAGCCACAACATAAGGGAGATTTACACCACGAGGAGTGTGGCTTTACCAGATCTAGATGAGGTAAATCTCTCATCTCATCAAGGGGAGGTTCCCTATTAAAACTTACGTGTCAGATATATAATTAAGCAGAAAATAACACATGAGGGTGGTATAACAGCATCTACCTCTCTTTTTTTCAGAGGTAATGTATGAAGAACAAAAGAGGAAAAATTGTGGTCTAAAGCTAACAACACTCCTCTTCTTTCAGGAATGGTATCAAATGAAGAGCAAGAGATCACCTCAAGTAACAAAGTCCACAAGAACGCTCACGCAAGCGCAAAGTCTTCTGTAGCTTCTCCACAGATCTAGAACAAGTACAACTATAGAGTGAAGTGAAGCACAAAGTCTTCACCTAAAACTACAAAAGATAACTAAATCTCCAATATAAAAGTAGCACAAAGTCTATCTTCTACCTTTCAGAAACAACCTCAGATAATAATAACACACCCACTTTCTTATTAAATCAGATAAACAAGATGTTACCAGGAAAAAGACATAAGAACTATTTCCTAAATAACATAGATAATCTCAACACAAAGTCTGAAATAAACTGCTTCTCATTTATTTAATCAAAATATGATTTACAAGTTTGAGCACAAAATCTCAAAAGTTGCTTCAATTTCAGCAGAGTGTTTGCTATTAAATTTTCCAAGCCCTTTTACAAACGAAGTCTCCACTATATATAGGGAGAAAATCCTCAAAAATAGAAAATAATAAAATATATAAAATATCTTGGTCAAAGATGACTCATCTTTGACTTTTAGATATTTTCCAAAATATTTACATGTAATTACATATTACAAAATTGCATGCATTCCGCATAAAATAGAAATGCATAAGGATAGAAGAAGAGAGAAGGGGAGAGACAGAGTCAATTCTGGCTGCTGAACTTCTTCAGATGAGCATCGTACATGGCGATCGATGCCTGAATTCCTACGCTATCTGGTGCAATTGCATTCTTGAAGATGACTCTTGCTCTGATCATCACATCTTTCAATGCTGTGATGGCTTTAGAGTGGCCAGTTAACCTGGACTTCAAATTCTCCAAAGTTAACTGAGCATCCAGAATGCTGTCCACTGAAGTCATTGAGAAAGATGCTTCTTCAAAATCCTTCTGGATCATCCCTTTGAAACTCTAAATCATTTCCTCTATCGGACGAAACTGATGGTCCTTGGAGGTCAAGTTGTAAGGTAGCTCTTCTAACTTGTTCAGCAGGCTCAGGTCACTCTTTTCACTAGCTTCCTTGAAAGCTTTGAGATCATCAATTAAGTCTTTGAGAACTTGAATTCTGAAGACCATTGACTCCTTGATCTCAACATAAGAATCTTTGTTGGGGATGACACTGATAGATATCAGGGTACTCTTTTTGAGATCTTTTATTTCCTTCCATCTGCTGAGATCTTTCTCTAAGCTGTCAATTTCCTGAGAAATAAGGGAGACAAAATTGTCTACCTGAGCTTTCAACCTCTTCATTTTACCTGTTCTTTCCACAACTTTTGATAGCAAAGAGACTCCCTGATTGTGCATTCTTTCAACATATTCCTCCATGACTTTCCCCTTTAAATAGGTCTTTTCAGCTTTTTGAATGACTAAATCATCCACTAAAAAGGCCTCTGGAGTCGCTGCTTTAGGTGGAATAGTGAACCTTCTGATCACTGCTATTAACTGCTCAGCTTTGGCTTTATCATAGTCCTTCATCTCCTTTTTCCTATCAAATTTTTGGACCATAATGTCCATTGCAAATTGAAGATCGCTCTTCGCACCTTCATGAGTAACTTTCCCAAGTTCATCATGAGAGATGGAATAACTGCTCATTTCAAAACCCTCAAGGGTTGCGTCCTGAGGAGGCTTGGCAATTTATAGAAATTTTTGCCCCTTTTCTTCGACCAACTTGGAGAGGATTTTTGGCCTCTTAGGAGCCCTTTCTTTTGCCAGCATTATCTTGCCAAAATTGAATTCATTAGGGGAGATGGCCATTTTCTCTCTTTTAGGCATGAAAGCAGACATCCAAGGCGGGAGAGAAGTACCTGTTGTAATAATAGTTGCCTCTATCGGTGTCACTGTAGCAGCTTCCACACTACTGGTGGTGACAATAGTTGTAGTTGGTGTAATCGGTGAAACTCTACCAACTACTGATTTTGGCTCAAGTGCAGGGCTCGGTGGCAGGTTCAAAGATAGAGATGATAGACTCAGAATGGACCCGAAAGAGCGAGGGGAACCTGTTGAAGGACCCTGAGGATCACCAAAAACAACCCTAGAAGGGGAAGCAACTCCAGAAGAGGGAACACTGATTAGAGAGATAGGAGAAGTGAGTACCATAGGAGATTGAGGGGGAGAAGGAGAGGCGCTCTGGATCAGCTGTGCTGGTCCTGGTGAGATTGGAGACCCAACACCTGGTCATTCTGAAAGTTGATCCTATGTCTTCATGGGTTGAGCTATCTGTGCCTCAAGGCTTTGACCTTTGGTTCCTTTGGTTGTTGTTTCAGGCTCTTGTGTTGACTTAGGCTTCTTGGACACAAAGATGATCCTATGCTTGTGAGGCTTAGAAGGTGAATGAATGTCACCTTTGTTTTTTGTTCGATTTTCTGCCTTCCTCTTCAACTCTGATTGGTATTCAGCCTCTGATCCTGTAATGAATTATTTTAGGGTGATCCCTTTGGCTGCTAACCAATCATTGGGGTTAGCCAATATTGGTTCAAATCTTTTTCTTAGTGAGGTCAATTCCTTTTGAGACCATTGAATTGGGGGGAGAGGGGAACCAACAACCTTTTCTGTCAGATACCTACTGTTTATGATGTTCCCATCATCGATTAAACCAGAAGGGATCTCTGCAAGTCTGAGGTATTCTATCTGCTCCAGTGTGAGATGGCAATAGTCCATTTTCCTTATTTCATCGGCCGTCCTCAGGTCCACCTAGATATCCTCAATCATGGGTTCGTGGAACTGAGTTTTTCTTCTGATCTTCTCTCTGACTCCCTTGTAGTCAAATTTCTCTTGTCTCTTAAATGGTTTGATGGTAACCATCTGCATCTCTGTTTCCAAAACCTTGGCTTTGGTTGATGTAGCAACTGAAAACCTACCAATCTAGATAAGAAACTTGAAACTGGGTCTCTTAAGTTCCATCTGCTTCGTGTGCACGACAGCCAGTTGTCGGCAAAGCTCCATTAGGACTAACTTGTCTGAAGGGAATTTGGGGAGCATATAAGGGTATCCTTGGTAAAAACCCACCTAAAGATAGCAAAAAGTAGGGAACTGGAGGAATATGTAGCCATAACCGTTCACTACCATCCAAGCCTCGTCTGATATTCTCTTTTGCTCTTGCTGAGGATCGAAGAGACACAAAAATATGGTGAAAAATGCATCATTTACTCACCTAAAATGACGTGTTGACCCTTGAAGCATCAGCTGTGGATAGTATGAGTAGACTGGGGTGGTCTTTCTATCTCCCTCTGTTGTCAAACCTGGGAAAGATCACATTGCAACAGCTATATAGACTAGGTACGAGGTCATATAGAATTTGAAGGTTTGTACCCTGGTCAGTTATTCATGGATAGCGTTGCTGATCTGTTCTGCCCAAAAGATGGTTTGCTTACCTTGAAGGATGATCTTAATGAATGGATACATCCATTCATGGAATTGTGAAGAGGACGGGAGGCCCCGTACTCTGCTGAGGAGGGTGATTAGGTCACCAACTTCTTCAACAAAATCACTTCTGGGGAAGCTCTTTGGCCATCTAGAGAGACCGGTCCTTAGGGTCTTTAGCCATTTATAGTTCATGACCTTCTTTGCCATTTTGGGGTCTTTGTCATTCCCTTTTTGTGCATTTTCAAAGTCAATTTGGGTTACTTGGGTGGCTGGAGGACACAGGAAAACTTTGTCGATAAAATCATGGTCCAACTAAATTATCATGCCACCACTGACGTCTGAGACTGATCTTGTCTCTTTGTTGTAAAAATGCGTGCACTGGAGGACAAATTCTGCATGATGTGCTGCTACTAGAAAGGTGGCCACCAGGTGGATGTTGCTCTCAACAATTCTTTTTATCCCAGTGCTGGAATTTGTTGCCTTGGTTCGCGCTAGGAATTTGGCCATGCCCACATGGCTGATCTCGATATCTTGAATGTCATCAACATTCGAGGTGACTGACGGGAGTGGAAAGATGCCCTGTTACTTATATTTCATGCTCTTCACCTTTGAGGGAGATGCTTCCATCATAGAGGACAATCTTGATTGGATGGGAGTAGATGTGCAGGAGCTCACTGAAGGTGCTACAGCCATGATCACAGATGAAAGGAGAGTGAGCGAGAGAGGGAGAGCACAATTTAAGTGACATGGGTTACTAGAGGTCACTTAAATAGGCTAGGTCTAGCAAAGGAGTGAAAAATGAGAAAGAAAAAGCGTGAAAGGGACAACTCAGAAAAAATTCTCGGAGTTAGCTGAAAATTAAGAAAAAATGCAGGGACGGCAAAAAACGCCGCCCTTACACGAAGAATGCAGGGGCAGTGATTTTTGCCACCTTTGTAGGAAGGATGTAGGGGCAGCAAAAATCACCACCCTTGCACTGAAGTTATAAAAAACATGCAGAGGTGGCAAAAATCGCCGCCAGAGCATGGAAGTTGCAAAAAAGTGCAGAGGCGGTGAAAATTGTTGCCACTGCATTGGACAAGGGAGAAACATGGAAGGGCGGTAGTTTTCGTCCCCTTTACATGAAAGATGAAATAAAATATGGGCGGCAAAAAATGCCACCTGCATGAGGTCCTAGTGAAAAAACCATGGGTAAGAGGGAGAAGAAAAAGAAATAAAACCATAACAACTAAAAGACTAAGCTAAAATAGAAGAAACATAAAATAAACTTAAAAATGAACCCTACCTGAGAAAACACGTGTGCTGCGAGGTCGGATCCATGAGTTGGTGCTTCAAAATGTCACTTGAAGTGCTTAGGTGCAAGAGGTAGGAGGAGAGGAGGAAGCAATGAGAACAATGAGGCTCAAATCGGAATATATAGGGTGAAAAACCCACCCCAACAACCTACCATGCACGGCCATTAATGCCTTGTACAGAAATCAAGATGTGTAAGGGTGGCATTTTTTGCCACCCTTGCATGTAGTCGGTCTCTTTATAGAGGTGGCAAAAATTGCCGCCCTTGCAGGTCGGAGTGCAGGGGTGGAAAAAATCGCCGCCCTTGCAGGAAACGTGCAGAGGCGGTGAAAATTGCTGCCCTTGCACAAAAATAAGGGAAATGTAGAGGCGGCATTTTTTGCCGCCCTTGCACAGAAAAATAAAAAGAGACCAGCTCTGGAAGGAGAAAAAAGGGGAAGGGAACACTTGGCTTGGACGAGATAGTAATCACTCCTCATTTCGAGGCCAAGATGAAAATGAATTATAAAATTCGTATCGAAAAATGAACTTAGAGAGACAAAAGGTGAAACATACAAGTTTCATATTGGGTTGTTTTCCAAAATGAGCTAAGCTAATTTTGGAAACAACAAGATACAACTCTACATTCATTATCCATATGACCAAAATGATTATATCTATAAAAATAACCATAAAAAGTGAAGCTTACCTAGTCATAACAATTCTTGGTACAGGATAGGGAGTTCTTAATTTTGGCTTCTTCAAATCTCTCCCTCTTATGTAATCATATACATTAGATACCTTTGTCTTCTAAATCTACCATAAGTTTTTAGACATAGACAGTTTTTCTTCTTTTTTCCCTCAATCTTTTTTTATCCTTTAGATTTCTTCACATCAACAATTCTTGTATCTTTGTATTCTTGTAAGCTTCCTCTTTCTTTACACATGATCCTCATTTTATTTTGAAGTTATCATATAACTTTATAGATATACTAGTTATGGCAATTTTTCCTTTTTCATAACCAAGACTGGATATTTCTTTTGATGGCTTTCAAGAGTTGATCAACTCATCAAGAATTATTGAACCTACTTTCAGCTTTAGACCTTTGTCTATTTATTATTTAGCATTTTCAAAATCTTTTCTCAAATCCACTATTTCTACTTATAACTTCATGTACTCATCATATTTAGATTTTAGTTTAAGTTTTAATAAATATTCTATTATTTTGGCTTCCTAAACTTGTGTCTTTAGGTTGACTACCACTTGATTAGATCTTTGAAGACTTTTGGATAGTTTTTTAATTTTTTTTGTCCAAGCTTCTTCTTCCTTGAGTTATCTTTTCTTAGTATGTCAATCTCATCTAGATCATAGATGAGTTAACACTCTAAATCTACTTCTCCTTCCTCTTCTTCATTAGAGTCTTCAACTTCTTCCTTTTATAGATATATACAATTTAATCCTAATGTCATGAATAGGGATTCATTTCCCTCAACATCTAAGTCACAATCATGGTCATTATTTGAGCCATCACACTCATCTAGTGAATCACTATCTTCTCTTATATAAAAGCCCATCTTGCTCTAAAAAAAGTTATTCTTATTGAAATAATGGGGTTTCATCCTTTTACCATCCTCTTCTTGCTTATATTTTTTCTTTTTTTTTTGTAAGGGAATTTAGCAAAAAAAATTCTTGTGATACCATATTTAAAGCATTTAAAGGGTAACTTACCTTTGTACTTTCTAGATCCTCTTTTTAATCTTCTAAAAACGTTAACTTCTTCATCAGTCTCCTCATATATAGATGTAGATGCTTCTATTTTAACTTTCTTGGATGCTTTGAATACAAATTATCTTTTAGAAGTATCTATTTCTTCCATTCTCATCTCATAAGAACTGAAGGTTCCATACAAATCATCAATAGTAAGTTTATCTATATCTCTTGCTTCCTCTATTGTAGATATTTTAGAGTCATAACTTGATGGAAGAGATCTTAGGAACTTTTTAAAAATGAATGATTTTTTTCATCTCTTCTCCAAGGCTTCTGATTGCATTGACTATTTCATCTACTATGAGAAGGTAGTCTACAATTTTATCTTCTTCAATCATTTCAAGACTTTAAAACATACCTATGTATGTTTTTATCTTGGCCTACTTTACCTTAGCATAACCTTCATAGATACTCTTCAATTTTTTCCAAATATATTGTCTATTTTGACAATGAATCACTTTGATAAAATCTGTTTTAGACAATCCACAAAAGATATCATTATTTTCCTTAACATTTCTCTCATATGCCTTATTTGAAGCCTAATCAATAGGAGTTATATTAGGTATTGTATATATATTTACAACAAACATCCATACATCAAAACCTAATGAAAACAAATATGCTTCCTTTAATGCTCTAGAATGCCTAGTTTGATTCATCAAAGAGAGGTGCTTTGTTTGAGGAAGAGCCTTCTTGACTATCTAGTTGTGTTCAATATCTAAGATCTACTTGAGTTGATTAAGCTTATTTCAAGGAACCAGGGCTTTGATACCAATTATTAGAACATAACTATCTACTGAGAAGGGAGGTAAATTAGTAGATTGACTAAATTAGTCTTCTTAAATCCCTTTTAAAAACAAATTAGAAAGGATATGTAGATTAAAACATATATGAAAATATCACACACAAAAAAATGCATAAAACTATATGTATATGTGGAAAATCCAACATGGGAAAAACCATGATGAGAATAGCTATTGAAATCTATTATTTTAATGTAGTCTCATAGTCAAAACCTCACCTATTACACATTTAAGGGCATCGACCCTAAGGAGACACCAATCCACTAGTTTAAGAACACCAAATCTAAGAAAGCACTAAAGCCCTTATTTAAGATCACCAAATCTAAGTAAGCACCCATTCCCTAACTAAGAACCAACTCAACTTATCTTATAACATCCATAAACTTTGATCTATATAGAGATACAACTCCAAATTATAATATAGATTGAAAAAAGAATCTAATCTCAATTCTCTATTATAGGTATGGTCTATAACTGATCATACTCTACAAACTATCTCTCTTCTCCTCTCTTCCACTCTACTCCTCTATCTCTATGTCTATATATATCTTTATTCAACATACTTTATCTCTCTCTGTAGACTCTTCTCTTCTAGTTCTATGTCTCTTATATTTCTCTATTTAACACAATTCAACTACACCAATAGCATTTGACTGTATCTTAAATGACATATATATAAACATTTAATCCAGGGCTCTGTATATTCTCTGTGTTCACACTAGTTTGATACACATCATGCTCATTTTTGTCAAACTTTAGTTCTTATCTTTAACCAAAAAAAATTTGCATATTGAACTCATGCTCCACCGCCATGATTCTTAGTCTCTTTAGTATTTTTAGCATATATTTGGCTCTAGTTTTGATGCACATAACATATTACATACATTTAATAAATTACAAAAATCAAATTCTATGTTTATGTCATAAATTATGGATTAAATTCAAGTTCCACTCCTTGACCATTGGGAAGAACATATCTTTAAATATTGACCATTGATCTTAATTTTGGTTCCATGATATGATGATCCTCATTCAATCTATTCAACTTCAAAATGTATTTATTTGATCAAGTTCTAATAGTTTACATGATCTTTTAGATCCTTGTATGCTTCTGGGTTTTAATGATTTAACTTTAAAACATGTCCATTATATCCTTTAATCTAATCTCCCATGTGCTATTAGATCTTCAAACTAGCATGAACTTTACCTTTGTCTTGTCCTTAAACATTGATCTCTTTATCTCATCTCACTACTTCTTGAGTATTTTGAACAAATACACTCTGTCAATCTTGTCAAACTAGCTTGGTCTTTAACTTATCTCTATCTCATTAAATATCAAACACTTGATCCCATTAAATCCAATTGATCCATTAGATATTCATTACACTATCATGTTCTCATCATTTGATCTTTTAATAAGCTCAATATTTATCTTTGATGATCTCTAAATAATTTGACACTTGGCATTAGTACATGCCTTCTATAATTATTGTCAATTCTTACTATTGAGATACTTGGCATCCTCATGTTGATCATTAACTATTTGACTTTGGACTCCACCATAGATTTACTATTTAGGCTCCATGATTATGACATTTATCACTAGCACATTCACTCATTGGTGCATTTGACATATTGAGTTCACTGTGAATCATTGGATCTTTAATGTATGATTGAGTGCTCATCATTAGATCTTATAACAAGATCAAAATTTACCTTTTTTAGGTTTCACTTAGTATGGGGACCATCTTAATATCCCTGGAAGGCTAACTTTGTACCTTCATATCTTTTGATTTGATCATCTACCTATTCTAAAATTTGGATCATATAAACTCGGCATGATAATAAACAAACCCATATGCTCATCTCTTCATAAATCCTTAATACATACTAGATATAATTCCATTAATCTGCTCACTCAAATTCATCTACAAGAGAGCTAACTGTGCTTAGAATTGCCTGAAAAGCTAACTTTATTCTTGCATAAAATTTAATGCACTTCATTGCATGACCTATAATTTAGCACATAATATTCTTTCATATCAATAATTCCATCCATAAATTATTATTCTCTATAAACCTTCATATGTGTAAGGTATGACATCTGAAAAATCCCTACTCAACTTTTTCTTACCATCTACAAATTTGATTTTGGGAAAACACTATCAAAATACCCAGGAGCCCAACTTTACACATGCACATCTTTTATCATGATACATCACGTGACATAATATTTAGCATATATAAAGTAGGCACAAAAATGAATAAACCCATATCATCATTTTGTCCTAACATAGACATGTTTTAAAATTCTGACCTCATCAACATGCTTACTTAGCTTTGATTAAATCCTTTTATAAATTTGGTTAAATATAAAAGCTTAGTAAATTTTGTTTGAGTAACCAAATTTCCATCCTCATATCTGCTACCATGTTTCATCATATAACTTAAAATTTGTTGCATAATAACTAGGGACTAATGTTATCACAATCATATGACAAAGTTCCCTAGACTCATTCACATGTGGCAATGGTGATGTGATCAAACTACTTATCTATATTTTCTACAACTAGAACTAAATGTTTATATGATCAAAATGAAAAACTAGATGAATTCCACTCATGCACACAAGTACTCTAATCATTCTTGACCTTGGATAGGATCCCTTGCATATCCTTTATTCTATAAATTCATCCCTAAGTATAAATGACATCCATAATGACAATAATGTCCATTTAGACATAAATGATAACCATATTTCCAATACTCATCATTACTATGTCCCTCATTCTTAAAATATGACCATTTTCCAACTTCAAAAACTGACCATATATTCTTTACCAAATAAAAATAACTCTTTACCTCTTGTAGACATGGATAGGGATGATTGGAAAAAACTTCAAACCCATACCAATCTCCCTTATCTACTCAATATAAACTGATAATGCTTGCTTGACTCCTGACAAGAATGTAACTAGATAAGCCTCATATTGACAAGGGGAATTATAATATTGATTTGAATGTGAAAGAGGCTAAACTTGGTCATATGTAGGGGAGGGATGATGCCAAAGGCCATTATAGGTCTGATAGGATGTTTGAACACCAATTGGGGGGAACACATAAACATTATCTGCCTAATAAGTGTGATGTTAATGTAGAGAATAGGTATAATGATCAAAATATGATTGATTATACATAGTATATTATGATTATTAGGAACTTAGGATAGTTAAACCAACTGATGAGTACTTAGAGTTACCAGTGATGGTTGCATAAATACCTCCAAATACTAATTGTTTGAATAGAACACCAAAACTCTTCACTAGTGAACAACATAGTAAGTCCCATCAGGTATGCCATAAACTATTATGGCATTAATCTACACCCTTGAAGAGTGATATTCATGATCCCTCTGACTAATCCATATTATGGGAACATCCCTAGGGTATGTGTATCTTATGATACGATTGAACCTTTGGAGAAGGCTAGTTTTCGTCTAATGAATCATCTAAAATAATGTTATCACAAGGAAAAGGGTTAGAAAGGGGAAAAGATATCTTAAGAAGGATAAAAGGTGATGCACCAAATAAACATGGAAAACTCCTATAATCTTTAACCCACACTAGATCTACAAAATTCAATGCTAGCTCATACAAACTTATAATCTAGTTTAGTGCATAAGTGTTTCATGGACTAGGTTCTCAAAGAATAATAATCCAAACCTACAAATACCTTGAAAACACCTTAGAATAATAAAGGAATGAGGACAATGGATATGGATCAATCTCATTTAAAAGGCCATCATGCATAACTCACTAAACACTGATCCAAGGTAAGAGATAGGTAAATAAAGTCTTTTATTACATCAAGAGGTAGTTATTACAAATGCTTGACAAGGTTTAGCGTAATCAAGATGAGCATATTTTTCAATATATTAGAGACTCCCCTAATTTTCAAAATCAAAGTGTCTTTGTGAGAGTCTATAATCAAAGAGAGAGAGAGAGAGAGAGAGAGAGAGAGAGAGAGAGAGAGAGAGAGAGAGAGAGAGAGAGAGAGAGAGAGAGAGAGAGAGAGAGAGAGAGAGAGGGAGAGAGAGAGAGAGATTACAAAAATAAGGAACATGTTAACCAAGAATAATCAATGAGCTGCCACCTTTCAATTAATGGTCCACCATACTAATCCAATCTAGACTATCCCTTCATCATCAAATTAACCTACATTTACTCCAATTAGTCTTCAAGTTCTTCTCATTTGTTAAGAAATACACTAGAGGACAAGAGTCTATTTTGTATATGATGAGTCATGATACTTTCAAGGAAGAAATATCCTTAAGATATGAACAACATTGAATGTTTCAACTACTTCTCTAACCACTAGATCTCTTTGCTTTGATTTTCCATGCCACCTTTCACTTGCTTTCACTATAAGGACAAAGTCCTCATATTTTGAATCTAGATAGAGCCATATCATGTCTACTTTGAGTGGTTATAAGTACCTGTTTGTCAAGGATGAGACCATATCAAAATATGAGACACTCCTTTCTTTAATAAAAAATCTACCCCTATTTAAAACTTTGTCATAGGTTTACTATAGATGAAAACCAATCTCATTTATTGGTTTTCATATAGGTATAATATTTATGAAAACCTATAGGTTGTATAGTCTTGTCTTGAACTATATTAGTTTTAAACAAAATTACTATTCTAAACCATGTGAGTGCTAATAAGTCACTTCACATGAGGATATTCCTCATAAAATAAAAACAAACACACCAATATAATAATCATGCAAATTTTAGAGAAAATGGGGTCGACAAGTTCTAAATCATCAACTAGAAGTCTTATCTAAGATTGAATGATGACAGAGCTTCATCATTAACCATATTGATTTTATGAATGTATCTCATGCTTAGAGGTGCTTAAATGAACTCTAATGGTGGCATAACCCTTTGAGATATTTTTTATGGTTAGACATTGACTATGATGTCTACTCGAAGTCTCATGTATTTACATTTTAATCTTAATTATTGATCTTGATCTATATGATCTAATGCACTTTATTGGATCTACTTACTTGTGATTAAATGTAAGGAAATTACTTAGATGTTCATATAGGATAATTATATATCACATATAATAACCAAAGATAAGAGATCACACAATAATAATTGATAGAAAAGTAGAATACTAAATAATATAACAAAGCCACTTTGAGGGGGGAACCTCCACACTAATTTAATAAGAGCATAATACTTAATATTGTGATCAAAGACTAACCACTACTTCCTATATATAATCTACTTATCTATTGTTATTCCATAGGCTAACCTAATAAAGAACATATAGAAATGTAACAAGAATATAAAAGAGGTATGTAAGCCACAAGTCAACCACACATATCCCTAGAAAAACCAAAGGTTAAGGGAATACCATGACCCTCCCATTCAAAACAATATTTTCCTCAATGTTTAATCAACAATGGATGTTTCTATACAAAGGATTCATCCTCCCAAGTGGCATCTTAACATAGTATATTCTTCCATTTGATCAGGTAATCCTTAATCACTCTAGATTATAGTTTTTTAGTGCATATTTGAAGCATTGCCTCAAGTTCAAGAATAAAACTTCCTTCCTCATCTAATTATATTAAATCAATTTGAGTATCAACTCTATGTCTAGTGACTTTATTCAGGAATGATATATCAAATACTTAATGTATACAAGTGGATGAATGAAACTCTAACTTTTAGGCCACACTACCAATTTTTTACAAGACCTAATAACATTCATAATAGTCAGGGGACATCTTGTTATCCTTTTTCTATTGCTTTAAGGATATATACTTATATAGCTACAAGTGAACTATAATGTACCTATATTTAGGAATAACTAGTAAAAATAGTAGCATGTAATAGTAATGCATTAGAAAAAGAGTCCCACATTCATTAAACTAATGAGATGGATAGGTAACAAATAGTATAAATAAAGGGGTAGGTGATGTTATAGATCATCGAATAGTAATTATATTTGAGCCTAGCTCATAGGAGGTAGCCCCCTCAAAGTGGATCATGATTTAGAGTTGGTATTCATTATAACCAACATTTTTGTGATTAATATATGCACATTGGATTTATATTTTATCAATTGAGAGTAACAGGTCTCTAACATTGGTATCAGAGCACTTTCCGAGGCTAAATATTTTTCCATTGCAAGAGAAATTGAAACTAGTGAGATGTTTGGTTTTCTTTCAAGTTAATTTTTTGTGAGGATTTCATTAAGTTTTATAATCTATAGATTCTTGGAAGCCAATTGGATTTGTCATTTATTTTTAGTTTCAAGTGGAGATCTATGTTTTTGGTCCTCAAAAACCTTGACTCTTTTCCTTCAAACTTCTTGTAAATAATAATGAATTCAGTTGAAAATTTTCTAAGTTTGATACACCTATATCTCATCTTTCCACAATGGTTTACAATTTTTATTTTTGTTTATTATTTTAAAAGTTATCTATTTTGTTGACTACTACATTATTTTTTTAAAAATGTCTAGTCATATTTATGGTCTTTTGTAGTTGTTTTGTTATATATGGTCTCAGTAATTAAAGCAATCTTTCATATATGTTCTGATTTCAATATAAAAATAATCAAATATTATTCATTTTATAAAGGATACATTTTCAATTAAAACTAGCGTCCACTCTCTGGTTCTCATGGGGCTTCCCATTTTCTCTAATGATAATCTCACTGGTTCATTAATTCAACTTCAACAAATTAGTATTGTTAAGGAATATCATACTGATTTTGAAACAATAACCAATGACATCTCTACTACATTTTTTATTTGTTATTTCATCAACAAAATTTAAGAGGAGACTTAATAAAATGTCTAAATATGGAAACCTTAGACAATGATGGAAGTGGTGGGCTTATCCAAGCTCACTGAAGACTACCTAAACTAGAAACATCTCCAAACAATACCCCCTAAAACTAAAAAATAACTAGATCAAGAAATTAAATTACTTGAGCACTCCTCTAATAAGTCCATTCAGGCAACCACCATGCTTCAGTAGACCCTAGATGATCCCAAGGTGACAATCATAAATTTCAAGTAGGGATCAAGGCTATACCTCCCTCAAGAAATAATACTAAAGGGGATGGCATGTACTCTCAGTTGTGTCACATGGACAACTATTTTGAGTACCCTTGTTCTAGGTTTGAGGTGATGATTTCCAAGATTTAACTTTCATTACTCAACTCTCACTGTCAAATTCTAGTTTTAGTTAGTCCACTTAGTCATCTTTATGCACATCCACCTCCTATTGTATTACTTATGTTTACCTAATTATTGTATATGCTCCTATCATAGCACATACAAAAGAAGTGGAAGTAAAAATACATGCATGGTAGAGCTTCCATCTGATCCTCAACTTATTTTTGGTTTGTCTTTCATTTGATCCTTATTTTAATTCTTATCATGTTTCAAGGGCAAAACATATTTAAGGGGGATGGAATCTAATGTACCTATATATATATATATATGAATAACTAGTACAAATAGTAGCATCTAATAGTAATGCATTAGATGAATAGTACCACATACATTAGACTAAAGAGATGGGTAGGTGAGAAATAGTATTAATAAAGAGGTAGGTGATTTTTTAGATCATTAAAGAGTAATTGTAATTAAGCCTAGCTCAAAAGGGGTAGCCCCCTCGAAGTGGCCCATAATTCAGAGTTGGTCTTTCTTGTAATCAAATTTTTTTAGATTAATATATACACATTTGATTAATAATATATAAATTAAGAGTAACATGTCTCTAATACAAACAAAGACCCAACCACCAATTTTAAAATGCCTCTCACTCCTTTTTTGATCTATCTACTGATTTATGTGATTCTAGTCTATGTTTAACTTTTCACACAAAATTGTAAGGACCTCCTATTGATGGTGAATATGTTCTTCAACTACATAAACTTAGGATGAACCTTCAGGGTTGAAGTGATGGATGGATGGTGGTATCCATATAAGGCCACAAAGGGATACAGTTTGGAAGAACTATGAATAGAAGTATTACACAACCATTTAGGAAGTGGCAACCAATGAACCCATTTATCCTATTTATCAAAAATAAAACAATAGAGATATCATTCTAGCCATTTATTGACTACCTCAATTTTTCCATCTGATTGAGGATGATAGGATGAATCCAAAACATGAAAATAATTCAATTTAAAAATTACTAGTGAAAATGCGATCTCTATCACTAACAATGATTATAGGAGTACCATGCAGTTTCTAAACTATATTGATAAAATCAAAAGCTATTTTATTAACAACAAATGGTTTTGATAAAGAAAAAAATTAGCATACTTAATGAGGTGGTCCACAACAACCATGATATCATTTTGACCATCAGATCTCAATAAACCTATAATGAAATCCATAGACACCTCTTCCCAGTGCTGGCTAGGGATGGATAAAGGATGAAAAAGACCTAGGGTTTTTATTGTTTCACCTTTAATTTATTGACAGATCATACATTTAGCCACATATATTTTTTGACATTGCCCTTTAGTCCTTCCCAAAAAAAAATTTTACTTGATTCTATGATAGGTTTTCAAAAATATTTAATGACCCCCAAGTGAAGTTGCATAAAAATCTTGAGGGATTTTTTATTTGAAAAGAGAATTCTTACATAGGTATAATCTATCTTTATTTCATAATGCAATACCCTTCCATGTGAATTTTAAAATCCACCCAACCCTTTACGACTATTCTATATCAAACCATGGGTATCACTATCATTTTCCCATTCTAATATTGCTTCCTCTATCCACTCTTCTTTCAAAATGATCATGGCACATAAAAATTCCTCAACTAATTCATCCCTCCTAGATAGTCCATTTACCACCACAATTTCCTTGCCTTTATTGTATACTATTTCAAAATCATATCCTAACATCTTAGTTACCCATTTTTTTATTATTCTAATGACAAATATTGTTCTAAAAAGTATTTAAGACTATCATAATTAGTCTTTACTTGAAAGTGATGACCCATCGAATAAGGTCTCCCTTATTTGAGTACATGAATAATGGCCATCATCTCCTTCCCATAGATGGACTTGAGCCAATTTTTACCTTTCAATTGGAAAAATTAAAATGCAAGTGGTTTGCCTTCTTTCATGAGCATAATACCCATATCATATCCAAATTCATCAATTCAACCAAAAAAGTCTTATAAAAATTAGGAGTGGCCAACACTGGAGTGGTGCACATAACCAATTCCAATTGCTCAAATGCCCTAGTAGTTGTATCAATCCAATGAAATGAGTCTTTCTTCAACAAAGAGGTGAGTGGTTTTGAAATTCTACCATAATTTTTGACAAACTTGTGATAGTAATCAGTTATCCCTATAAATCCCCTATGTTACTTGAGTGTCTTAGGCAATGACCAGCTCACCATTGCTTGGATTTTTTTAGGATCCACTTTCACTCCTTAATATGAAACCATATGACTGAAATAATCAATTTTATGAGATATAAAATTGCATTTTGAAGGTTTGGAATAAAACTAATGTCATTTTAGAATTGAGATTACCTATTTCACATGTTGTAAATGGTCTTCCCAATTTTTACTGTAAATAAGGATATCATCAAAAAACATCAAAATAAATTTCCTCAAAAATCACCTATGAATATTATTCATCAAACTCCAAAAGTTGGATGGTGCATTTGATAGATCAAAAGGCATAACCATAAAATCATAATGGCCCTCATGAATTCTAAAAGTTATTTTGGGTATGTCTTCATCATGAATCTAGATTTGATGATACCCAAAATGTAGATCTAACTTGGTAAAATAAAGAGCACCATTCAATTAATCTAGAAAATAATCAATGATAGGAATATGAAACTTATATTTGATATTGTACTTGTTTAACTCTCTTTAGTTAGGGCACATCCTTCAAGTGTCTATTTCTATCTCACCATGACAATTGGTGAAGAATATTCAATTTGGCTATGGTAAATGATTCCTACATCCAACATCTCATATAGGGTATTTTAAATTTAACTTTTTTAGGCATATGTATACCTATATGGCCTAATTTTGGGTGGTGTACTACCAACAATAAGTTTGATTGCATGATCATGTGTGTAAATGGGTAAAATTCCTTTTGACATATCACCAAAAACAACATAATGGTTATCAATAACTTGTTGTAAATCAAGAAGTATAGATGGTTGATTTGGCTAGACTTCAATGGAAAATAAGTGAGCTATAAATTATTTATCACTCTTTTGGATAATCTTGGTAATTTTATGGGAGCTAATAACTTGTGGAGATTTAGCCCTTAATCCTCTTAGATTAAATGTCCTTCCCTTAGAATGAAAGTGCATGAATAATTCTTGGAAATTCATCTCAATAGTGCCCAAAGTGGTGAGCCATTTTACTCCTAGAACAATATTATGTCCACCCATAGGAATATCAAATATATGATAATACAATAGGTAGGCTTACATGGCTAGCTTAATACTATGAAATTTTCATGAATAGCTAATAGTACCACCATATGTAATCATGACCTAAAAGTTTGGAGCAAATAAATGAAATAATCCAAATGAGAAGTGAACTTATTATTGATGAAGTTGTGTGTACTCCTAGAATCAATCACTATAGTGACTTTTTGTTTCTTAAGGAAACCCACCACCTTAAGAGTTTGGGGAGTACTACTAACTAAAAGGGCATGAAAGGAAATAATAGTTTGAGAATATTCAAATTACTCTTTAGGTCTTTCTGATCATCATCACCAATTTCCTCTTCATCATTTTCATCCTCATTGGCACCTTTGATATAAAACAACTTCTTTTCAACACATCTATTTCATTTGATTCATTTTCTATCACAACAATAACACAACCCTTTATCTCTCTTCTCATCAATTTGGTGAGGTGTGAATCTAGTGGGTTGAGGAAATAATGGTGCTAGAAAGGTTGGATCATGATCAGTAGTAAAAATTTTCCATTTGACCATCTCTTTTTCTTATTCCATGCATGCCTTTGGGATAGCTTCTAATATAGATGATGGGTTAAACATTTGAACCCCAAATTGGATGTTATCTTTGAGTCCACCCAAAAAATATCAATCAAATTATCCTTAGTGATGTCTTCTACCCATAAGGATAGATTATGAAATTGATGAATATAATCCTTCATAGTTCTTATTTTATGTAGTTTGGTTAACTGGTAAAAGTAGTTCTTAGATAAATTGTTAATATAATGAGCCAACAACTCATCAATGAAAAGAGACCATATAGCATGAGCACCATTCATTTTATTTTGAGCACGCAACCATCGATACCAAATGAAATGCTTAGGTTATAAATTCAAAGATGCTACTATCACTTTTAGAGAACTAGGAGTTTGGTGAAGATCAAATAAATTCTAAATTTGGGTAATTTGAGTAAGAGGATCCTTACCATAAAATTGTTACATTTCCACTTTTGGCAACATTAGTTTCACACTAGGACTGAATTTATTAGTATTAAGAGGAGGAGGACCTAAATGATGAATAAGAGGGTTGTTTGGCTATAATTGAGATGAAATGGAATCTAATTGTTTATTGATATGATGTAACTGAGTGTATACCCCATTAATCATACCAAGCTCTTTATGTTTATTGAAGGTGCAATAACTGAGAGTGGGGTGAATCAATGATGTCAAATATTTTAATATTAAATTTAGATCCTTTAAAACTCATAATCAAATAATATATATCAACTTGATCAAAAAACATAAATAAAAGAGCTCATACATTCAAAGCATACACAAGATTAAACACATAACACATGATTCATGTGAGAAACCCTCATGGGGAATAAAACCCACTGTCAAGCCTATAAAATCATGGAATACCTATAATTTAATATTATTATAAATAATATACCCTTTTAGTGAACCACCCACTTCATAAAGAACACCCACCCCTATGTTTGAACAAGAACCAACTTGATCTATATGTTGAGCACCCACATAATACCTATGAAGTCAATAGCTCTAGAATTTTGATTACATTTAAATATGATGGATTCAAAATGTATAACACCTCTCTTCAATTATAAAAAATCTCTCAACCATATTTCATATCATTAATATATCCAAATTACAGTTTTATATCTCTTAAAGATTCTTCGCTCATCCTCAACCACAAACCTGTAATAACTCTAAAGTCACAATAGAGACATGAAAATAAGGTCATACATATAGTCCTCTCTCTAGAATTCCTCTTAACTCATCCACACAGCAGAAATATTCTAGATTCTTAGCTCATAAAAGTCTCTATTTGTCTCTCAACACATCTTCCTCAAATCTACACAAGTCTATTCAATAAGCCCTTGAAACCATCATATTTGGTTTCACCTTTTATAAAGTCTTCATGATTATTATGATCACAAACTTACTTGTTATCCACAACACATTGCTTCACCCTTAAGGCATCTAACATGGGTCACCTTTTATCACAACCTTCTTTATAATAGGCCTAAGTCACCTTTTAGGTCTTATGAAGACCCATTCACCTATTTGACACTTATCTGAGCAAACTAAGAGCACATGAACATTTTAAAATACATGGAACCATGAAAAATAATATATAAGTTCTACTTAAGTGATAAAAACCATCACACCACCCTTATGCTAAATTTTAATTCACTCAAACAACATTCTATACACACAACCACTATGAACGAATACTTAATCACCTACTAAGACCTTGATCATACTGAATATGATCGATAAAACCTTCATAATTGACACATATAATATTAATGGAGCTTAAAAAACTCTCCAATAGTTATCTCATCTCAAAACATTTAAATACCATAAAAAAAATCAATTACCCTTCTCAATTTACTTGTAGAGCATAAACAAACACATAGTCAACTTTGGAGCTAAATAAATTTGATTGTACAAATATTTAGACATTTAAATTAATATTTATAGATGCACTTGAAGTCCTATACAACTTTTTTCTTTGCTACAACATCAAATTATGCATATTTTTAATTTTATGGCTCAAAAACCAAGCACTAGTCTTCCATTCATTAAATTTAAATATTTAAATCTAAATGGTCACAATTAAACCTCAATCACTTAGAACACATCTTGTGTTTTTTGCTCATCTCACTCAACTTACACTATTGATCTTATTTAGAAGTAGCTCAAAATTTAACTTCTAGTGTTCCACGATCCAAATGTAAAACCTCAAACATGTTGACCTCATCTCATGTTTTCTGGTAATCTTGACCAAATACACACTATTGATCTTTATTGAGTAGCCTAGTCTTTATCTTCTAGTGATCACCATTAGATCTTACTCAAAACTCCTAATAGTATGACACTTGGCACCCTCATGTACCGTATGATCACTTTTCTATTAGTCCTTTTCATTTTTTGTACTTTGAAGTCTCACATACATTGTTAAATCTTTAGCTTATCCCATACTATTGATGTTTATCAATACAAATTGCTGCTCACCATTGATCTTTTGTCAGACTAGTAAGCTTATGACACTTATCACTTTCATGTGCAAATTTTTACATGTTGACTTCATACACACCATTTATCTCAATATGTATGATTAATCACTCACCATTAGATCTTGTAGACCAATGACCTCAGTCTTTAATGTGGTTAAACTTGATGGTCTTTGACTCATCATAGTTTACTAGAGCAACTTTGAAGCTTTATAATTTCAGATAGACAACACTTCAAGACTCCAAATTTTTAGGGTAGATTTTTGGCACTATATACATCATATCCATGTAATCCTTTGACCAATATTTAAGTTTTTTAAATAAACACTCAAACTTAATGGATCTTTCATATTTGTATGATGTGTAGTGATGGTCTAGCTTATCTTAATCTAGAAGATAAATTTTAATCATTCTAAATGATCACAAAACATAATAGAGCTCCTCTAAGACATCTATGGATTCCTCAAAATCTCTTATTCATCCTTTTAAACCTATACATGTGCCATATCTCTTCAATCTCTAGATCTGGTCACTTAGTCATTCATACATTAGTACCACATACTCTCTTTGATATCAGTGAAATCTTAAGACACCAAAGACCATGTCCAAAAATGTCTACCTAAATTTGAGAAATCAATAGATTTAAATTTATAGATTCCATGTCATCCTTACATGGAGTCTTATGAGTTTCTTTCCCCCCTTTTTTCCTCAAGTAATAGGACCTACCATGCATAAACCCTAGGATGATTTTTACCTAAAAAAATTGTACTAGGAGACGGTACCATTGTGATCACCTCACCATGATGAATCTAATATCTACTTTTGCATACTAGGGTGAAAAAATTTGGAACCAAAAAGTGTATCAATATAAGATGAATCTAATGTCTGATTTTTTTTAGATTTTTTATTTTTTAATATTTTTTTTCAAAAATGTGTTTTGAACAATAATGTGTTGATATAAAATATTAATTCTTCCCAAATTACAAGTTATGTTTTTTCACCCCTTCCAATCTCAAAATTCATGCCTCACTAGATCCAAAAAAAATGATACAAGAAATTTTCTCAAATTGAATCTATAATACCACTTGTAAGGAAATTAGTTAGATGTTTGCATAGGATAATTATATATCACACAAAATTAAAAAAGATAAGAGACACATAACAATAATTGGCAACATAGAAGAATACTAGATAATATAGTAGAGCCACTTCGAGGGGGGAACCTCCAAAACAATACAATAAGAGAAGAATACTTAATATTATTATCAAATACTAACTAATACCTCCTATATATAGTCTACTTAGTCATGGTTATTCTATAGGCTGACCTAACCAAGAACATAGAGAAACGTAACAATAATATAAAAGAGGTATGCAAGCCATAAGTTAACCACACATATCCATAGACATGCCCAAGGTTAAGGGCATTTTTTTAAATGAATACCATTGGATCTAATTTCTCATGATTAAATTCACACTATTGAATCTACTTATCATGATTAGACATGTATTGTTGGATCTGCTTTCTCATGATTAAACATGGACCATTATATCCTTGGTCTACTAAATCAAATGTGGACTATTGATCTAGTTTAGAGTTCATAGTGATTGATACACTTATCACTTTCATGTTTATTCTAGGTCGATTGATCTTTTAAATTTATGGTCACCATTGATCTTCAATCACATGATTTAATGCACATCATTAGATCTACCCTAACCCATTAATGTTGTCAGTCTCTCAATCATTTTTGGATCTTTTAATTTAATTGAATGTAGACCATTGATCTCATTTTAGGGACCTTTTGACCTATTTATTACTCATGTGTTGTTAATCTATGAATGCATGATCGAGCACATGCCATTGTATCTTCAAGATCCATTAAATCATTAGATCATTACTTACCATTAGATCCTATCTTAGCTTCCATGATTTAGACACATATCATCCCCACATTCACTCTTTTAAATCCAAATGGATATTTAATGAGGTCTAAACTTGATGTCCCCATGCATGTCTTAATTGTTAAGAATTTTTAAATCCAAATGGTTAATTATTGTAGCTTTAACTTGACATCCTTGCATACGTTTCACTCTACTTGTTCAACTTTGAGGACTTATATCTTGAGATAGACAACTCATCAAGCTATGAAATTTTTAGAGAATGTTCAAGGCATGAAAAATACCATTTCCATACAACTATTTGACCATGGATGAATTTTCAAGTGAATTAATCAAATGCGTAACCAAACTAATCTATCCATTTTTGCATGACATTTGATGATGGCCTAGTCTATCTTCTTCACTTACTCAAGTCATTTGGTCAATCAATAAACTACTAAAAATTTGGCTAATAGCTAATATGATGATTCAAATCCTAATATATTTTTCTAATCTAAAGCAAATAAATTAAAACTTAATAAAAATACAATAATAAAAAACATAACAAATTATTTATATAATAATAAATATATTATCATTAAAATATACTCAAATATTAAAAATTATTATTATAATTTATAATTTATATGTTATATCAATTATAAATTATAATAATAATTTCTAATATTTGAGTATATTTTAATGATAATATATTTATTATTATATAAATAATTTGTTATGTTTTTTATTATTGTATTTTTATTAAGTTTTAATTTATTTGCTTTAGATTAGAGAAAGATATTAGGATTTGAATCATCATATTAGCTATTAGCCAAATTTTGAGTAGTTTATTGATTGACCAAATGACTATATATATATAATATTTTTTAATATTATTAAATTATTTACACAAACTATACATTTGAAGTTGAGAATTTCAAAAACAAAACAGGTTATAGTAGTTCATCACCAATAAAAATAAGGTTTATGCCATAATTATGATGTTATAATATTAAAAAATCCACACAATAGTAGGGTAACAACAAAAAAGGAATTAAACATATAAAATATGGGCCACATAGCCTATTTAGAAGAGTTGATATCCATTAAGCTGACTGTAGGTGAACCACTATCTTGTGCATGCACTTTAAGATCCACATGTCCCTTTTGATGCTTAGATCCCAACTAAGGAACAACCATTAATGATGATAATATTTAAACCTTCTTAAGAATCATGTGAATTTTGAAGGACATGAAAATTATTAATCATCCACTAGTATACCAGAATCAATCACTTTTTCCAACTAAGCTATAATGTTACTAATATAATCCTCAATTTGAGAATCATAATAAATAAACATTGACTAATCACCACTACCTATTCTAATACAAACTATTTCATCTTTATTATCAGACTTAAGAAGTAAAACCATAAGAAAATTAGGTCCACTACTAGTCTATATGGAGGTAAGACCAAGATTATGCAAAACCTTCATCATTGTCTCTGAGTAGAAATCCATGTATTTGTGTTTACCTTGTTAGAATAAAAAACTTAAACCCATTTAGGAAAAAATATTATATTATCTTGTTCAAAGAAAGATTCTTTCACCAATTTCCATTCATATTCTATCAATTGTACATCAATAATAGTCTCATGAGTAGTCTTCCACTCATATAGGTTAGACCATTCGGGAAAACCTCTAGTATCCAACAAGAAGTAAGATGTATTCAACATTCTCATTTGTAGAAATGTTTTTAATTTCTCTTGAGGAATATTGAGATGAAGTAAAAAATGTGAGGAAAAGCGTCTAGAGATAACTTCAATACTAAAATTAGTAAGTAACCTTGCCTCAAATTGTAAAACATATAAGTTTCTTTATTTCCAAATAAAATAGAGGACTTAGGTAGAGAAAATGAGGAATAATTTATAGAAAAATAAATGGAGTTATTTTGGAGAACACACATAACTGAAATAAATATTATACTAGTATATTTTAGATTCAAACAAATAGGACCAACATTTGAGACATTATTTCCAAATATTAACAATAAAAATATAACAAAAAACCATGTTTAATAGTTTCCAACTACCCATAAAAAAATAATAAGGCTGGTAAATTCTAGATTTAGAAATGATAGACCCAAAAATTAACTTATTAAATAATAGTAACTATCAAAAATATGATTTCTTTGGTTCCAAACAAGAATCGTAAATGACATTAAAATGTAACATCCAACTATGAAATGGTTCACACACATGCCACATATGATTAAGAGTCAGGAAAGAACATTTGGTAAGAGAAATTTTCTCATACATCATCTTAATGGAATATTCATGTAAAGGAAGGCCATTTAAACATTTAATATCATCTTAGAATTTGATTTCTTCAAAAAAACAACATTATGAGTATACTTGAGAGATTTAGAAAAGAGGGTGAAAGATCTTTTCTAAGAAGGAACGTGAAATTTATTAGAAATTTCAGCCCAAGAATCCAAACCATCATGGAAAATGATATACCTAAAATTTATTAATCACTTTGAGTACCTGACATACGTAAAACATCCCATGATCAAAGTGAAAGGCTATTTTTTGATAGATATATTTCATCAAAATATCCTATACCCCTGACACCTAACACTGAGACTCTTATCTAACAACATCCCACCTAGGCTAGGAGAGGATGCATTATGTTTGTCTAAACTAAGGTCAAAATAGGTATTATATCTTATAACAACCTTCTCAACATGTTCAGTAAACAATCACTATGATAAAACACATCTTGGGGCATAAGTGTTGTCTGCACTTTTATTTTATTCACATTCACGTCCTTATTAAGAAACATGCAATTATTCTCAAGATGCACATGTTTTTTATTCAAAAAATAACATTAAGGACACCCAAACCCTTAATGGATCACCAAAAAGTATCTCCTTTTAGGTGAAAAACTATGGCTTTAGGGAATACATCTAAGGGTTTTAATGATATTAGTACACTAGCATTCATATGGGAAAAATATCTCTTGGTGTCTTCTATTCTCAAAACATCTCGAAGGTGATTAAGAGCCTGTGGAAGAAATTTTGATAGCTAAACAAGAACATTTTCAATATAAACCCACTATAGAGTCAATTTAAAGGCTAAATACTCATATTTCACTGAAGGATTCCACTGTATATATTTTCACATGGCCTGACCAACATTCCAAAGAAATTTACTAATGGATCTTCTTTTCATGTTCAATTTTTTAACAAGCACCACAAAAATCCCTTGCTTAAACATTCTACAAAATGGAGCATATATACCTATTTTTTCCCCCAACCAAATTAATCCAATTATCAAAAAACTTCCTTGAGAGTTGCATATTTTTGTTGAGGCACATAATGAAGATACATATATTCTTGATTCAGGGTTCTTTCGACTACAAATCTAGGGCCACTAATTCATTAGGGCACAAATAAAGAGTATTTATTAGGAAAGGAGGTTTAATAATTTATATTGAGCATTGGTTTCTAAGTTTAGAGGTGTAATATTCTCTACTACAAAGGATGAATAGGGCTCCATCTAATTGATTCATAATTTCTTCCTATTTTGGAACCTCACTAAATAATGTTTTACTAGTAGCTAGTTTATCTACTTGTTTTTGGTCCAATACTTCTAAAAAAAATTCCAAAGAACATTCTTTATTATATGCTTTGGTACCCATAGGGTAATTAATGCCTCTATGTTTAAAACCATCAATCACATGTGTAGGGATGTCTCCCTTGACTTCACTCATATGCATTCATAATGAATGCATAAAAACTTGCTTTACTAAAGATGGATCATGGCTAAATGAGAAATATGAAAATGGCTAAACATATGAGTGCATATAAATCTGTTAAAATTATATTATATTATTATTATTATTATTATTATTATTATTATTATATGTTTTTTATTTAGATATAATATTATATGAAGTCTGTAGTATGGAGGCTAGTGGCATATTTGATTGGCTATACAAAATATGCTCATAGTGAAATATTTCAAGGTGAGTTATGTGGTGATGATGAGGGGTATTGACAAGGTATCTTAGGTGATATCCTACAATAAGGGGCCCATATAATAATATAATAATGGAATATAATATTAGAATAAATGGATTAATTGATATTTAGAAGACAAGAATCTCTCTCTATGGTGACATATGGATAACACTTATTCCATATATTTTATGTCTACACATGTGACCAAAATAAATTTTAAATTGACACATAATTTTACCAATAATGCAAAATGATACATATCAATTATATCAAATCAAGGTAATCATGAGAGTTGATTTGATTGTGGCAAGGATCCATGCCTCATTTAAAATGATAATATGAAATATTACTTTACCAACAAACAAATAATTAGAACCCTTCCCACAAATTCAACTTAGAAGTTGATAAATATATAAAACCATAATCAAATATGTTTTAGAAGGCATTTACCTGGATAGGGGTGAGGGTGTTGCATTAGAAAGAGGAAGGTCACAGTGTTGAGATGCAAACAAATGTAGGTAGCAGTTCAAGAACATATTTTATCATTAATAGTCAATCATAATAAAATTACTTTATCATATTTTTTTAATAAATGATTACTATTAAAAATATAATAATATTTTAATATATAATTGTACATAACAAAATAATATGTTATGACATATAATATATTCATAATACATATAAATATATAAAAGTCTTTGGAAGTGAGTTTAAGTTGGTAGTGATAACTCATTTGAGACCCATTATCACCAATCCCATCTTGTATTTTGTTTATGAAGTGTTAATAAAAAATAATTTTATATTTACAATGGAGGTGATATTATAAAATGATATTGTGTGTTCCTTTTTACATTGTGCTAATGTGATGTGTGAGGAGGTGAGTCAGGTGGTGATGGCGAGGGAAAATGATATTATACAACATACCTAGATTTAAGGTGGCTATTAGATTTAGATAAATTTCACCAATAACAAAAGGGTATATAACTTATAGGGTGTGAGGTTCTTTTATTGGGAATTTTATATTGTGAAGGATCAAAGAAGACAACATGACATTGATTTGATTACGATAAGGCTCCATGTCCAATTTATGACCCAAATTAATATTTCAATACTAATGATATGGAGACAATACATTGAGGTTCCAATGTTTATATTGTAACTTATGTTCATTTATGATGCCAATATTTTGACTCCTAGAGAAGTTACACAAGGGTTAAGAACATACATAAACACCATACTCAAATCCATGAATAAATGGAAAGGCCATAAAAAACTTGAAGTGGTGAAATATTTCAAATTTATTTGGGTGGTGATGATAAGGGGAATTGATGGGGTATTTCATGGGATATCTTACATGAGAGGGCCTATATCATACGCATGTCATGACCTCAGTGTAGGGGACTAAAATCTTTCTCACAGTATGGTTGTAGAGTTCAAGGTTTGAGTATGAATGTTCATTTATAAAGGATTCTTACTTTGATAAGGATAAAGATATTATTCTTGGTTGGGTTGCTTCTTCAAAATTTTATAAAAAAATGGTGTCTATAGTTGTATGAATGTGTTTCAAAATATGGGTATTGATAATTTCAACCCCAGTCCATATTCTCAAGTGGATACTGATGACCTATACTCTTATAGTATAGGTCTCATGAGCCTAGACCTTGAGCTTGATGCTATAGGAGATAATACGAGAGTATAACTTACTTCTTCTCCATAATTCAATGAGGAAAAACAAAGAGAGACTTAAAGGATCATTCATAACAAAATAAATGATTTTTCAATAGGCTCGAGAAATGAGTTGAAGTTAATGGTTCAAAAGAAGTGGATGATGTGCTTTAGTTTACCTAAAAAATAGAATTACTTCTTTGTTGGACAAAGTTTCAAGGTACTTCCCTAAAATTTGATATTCATTCTTATACTCAATTATGACCTATGGATTATGCTCAATAGGGACCTTATTGTTTGGATAAATTTGATGTTGTTGAATGCTCTAAAGGTGATACCTCTAGGGGGTACTAGATGATCATGCATATTATTTTATTCTTGGTTGTGTTTTGAGGGTGAACTATGGCTGATGACTATTATGTTGTTATTTTCACACTTTATATTTCTATTTCTACCTCTTGCATGATGCTTTTTGTATATTGACATATCATTTATTTATTTATTTGATGAGGTAAGCAATTTTGAAATTGGAGATATGACCTAGACAAATGAGGGTTTTTATAACTAGACTAAAATCTAGGGGGAGGGTTTTATATGGTGGAAAAATAACCAAGAATTATTGAGCACAAAAAAGGGACTTAATGATTCCCCACTAAACCAAGTTCATTAAAAAGTGTTTTAGGAATCATGTGACCTTAGTAAATCAGACAAAAATGGGTTTCAAGGCTCTTTCAACCATAAAATTAGGGTTTTGAAGGTTCCAAAAACCTTAAAATAGTCAAATATGTTTCAAATTAATGGGATTCCAATAATTGACACCTTTCAGTAGGAATTTCCTAAGAATTACTCTTCAAAACAAGAGTCCCCCACGAGCAGAAGGTCTTTTTCCACCTAGGTCTTCTGTAAAACCTTCCCATAGATAAGACACAGTAAGTGGGATTTTAATCCATATGAAACCAACAAGGTGGATCCTCTATCATCCACTTTTATAGGATAATATTTGGTTCAAATTCCTATATCCATCTCAATCTAAACCAACTAAAACTGAATAGGGATCTCCACAACTTTGATCTTTAACGTATTTTTTACCCTTACAAATTCTCTGAATGTATTATGAGTATGAACATGTCTAAATGAATCCAAAACTCCCAAGAAATCTTCCTCCCTATCAGATCTGATTATATAAAATCTTATGATGAATACTAGGAATCCTGGATCTTGTATCCAAGTATGAGATTCAAAAAGATAAATCCCATCAACAAGACTTCCATGAGACTTATATTGTAGAGACAATATTCTTCCAATGGTATGAGATCTTCTACCACTAGGGACATCTTCACAACCTCTATACATTTGATACATAGCAAGTGGGATTTTCCTCTCATGAGATCTATTAAAAACTAATTCAAAAGAAGGATATGACCATCTCATCATTAACATTTTAGCCATAGTTTGAAACATCATAGGGTTTTGTGTCCAAATATGAGTAATATTCTTGAAAAATTTGGCAATGCCTATAACCCAAAAGAGGCAAGATAAGAATCCTCTATCATCTACTTTGGTAAGATAAGTTTTGATTTGGTTTCCTCTATCCACCATGATCATAACTAAGCAATAATGAAAATAGTCCCCTACAGATCTAATCTTCTATGAGATCTATGGGGGACATGTCATTAATGCTATGACATTTAATTTTCTTTTTGTGTGACATTTGACTACCCTTGTGGTGGTAACGTATTATTTGCACCCTTGAGTGTTTGACTTTTGCTAACTATATATATATATATATATATATATATATATATACATACATATCTTCTCATATGGTATATTTTATAATATTCTACAATAACGTATATAATGTCTCAATACATTAAAATATAAAGGGACATGTCTCTTAGATATACCATTTTTCCATATGTTATATCTCTATATCTTCTAGTCAATTTTCTACTATCTTTTCTCATGTATGGTACATTTCATAATATTTAACAATGGCATATATAATGTCTCTATACATTATAATATAAAGGGGCATATCTATTACATATTCTAATTCTTCATATAGATAGTCATATCATGTTGTGAAGCATCGT
Source organism: Torreya grandis (assembly GCA_037957365.1). Classification (NCBI taxonomy): domain Eukaryota; kingdom Viridiplantae; phylum Streptophyta; class Pinopsida; order Cupressales; family Taxaceae; genus Torreya; species Torreya grandis. Next base: position 2,459,435 of record JARHVA010001422.1, on the reverse strand, counting down.
GTGATGTTAAACATAGATAGAGTTAGTACCACCCTTTTTTGTAGATATATATCATCAGTAAAGATGCTATGACATTTTTGATGTTGTTGAGGTATACAATAAAACCCATATAATCTATATGAACATCCTCCTACCACCATTTTATTAAGACTTAATTTTTTTTATCCTTAAGATAAAAATATGAATAAACCTATCAACTTTGGAGAGAACACCATTTTATAGCACTAAATCTAAATATTATAAGGAAAAACTAGCCAATTGTATATCATATCATTGTTTGCTACACAAAAGTGGTATTATTACTGAGTGTTAGAAGTGACAATGAGGGATCCAACTAGTTTATTCCATGTATCTTATTTCCCATACCATGAATTCAAGTTTATCCCCTCCAAATGCCCTTTAGCAAGTGTATGTAGAAAAAAATAGCAATCACACCAAAACAAAATTATGATTAGATAACATTTCTCACTTGGAAAGGATCTCTTTGTAATTTCCTAGTAACATATTCTAGAAAGTGTCTCAATGTTGGATAAGCTTGTCTATTGCATCATATTTGTTTAATATCTTCATCACAAATGTAATAATTTATAATATTGTCTTAGATTATAATTTTGAAGCTCATTTATAAAATTTTAGCATTGCAAAATGCATTTATTAAGTCCAAAACCACACCTTTGTATATGTTATGGGCACCATTAATTACATTAACCATGAATATGTAATAACATTAAGGTTTAATGAATAATATGATGCCCATAGTTATGAAAATATTCTTATGGATTTGATAATGGGTAGGAAAATTATGGATAATGAGTCACTGAAATATGATTTACTTTATTCTATTTATAGAAAACAACAACATGATCATGTAAATTTTTGATTCGATGTTCCAAAAACCTATAAGGATATTCAAATTATAAGATAATTCTTCTAGTTGATATTGATTTGCATCAATAAGCGACCTTTTTATTGATTAACCATGCATGAATTTTTCAACTTCTTGGAACTAAGCAAGTTCTTAATATTATAATGAACCAACTAGCTCTAGTCATAATAACTAAATGGATTATTTAGATGAATATGTGGATATCAAGCATAGAGATGAGTAATTTTTATTCTATTACCTAGATTCTATGGTTAGATGGAGTATCCTATTGATGGTCATTTTTAATTAATCTCCTCTAAGAGTCTCTTCTTATGTTCATATATTTATTTAATGTTTAGGGAATTTGGTTTTTAGGATTACTTCTAGTTTATGATTTTCACCTTACTAACACTTTAAAATAAGTCCTTGGCAATGATGACAAAAATTATGGGCGTCATTGTTACCACTTCATTTAATCAACTTTAGTTGATATCATTCTTAACAAAGTCCATTATCTAAAGCTATTTGCAATAAGGTGTTTTTAATATTTAGATAACAAATATGTGTTTAGGCAAGGGGGTGTGGGGGGCGGGAGTGAGTGTTGGTGAAGTGATCCACTCTAAACCTTTAATCTTAGAAAATTTTAAAAGAAAACACTCATGCATAAATATCAACCTAGATTAAAACTAATAACATTTGCTTCTAAAATGAACACACTCACTTCTAAAATGAACATAATTTATGTTAATAAACACTCAATGCTAATAAAGGAAAACATAATTTAATCTACAATTATAGGAATACACTTAAAACAAAGATTTTAGAATTGAATTTACTTTATATAAGAGGATACTTTTGAAAGAAAGACAGCAACACTACATCAAATGATAACATGCACATATTAATAATCCATCACATGCAAGTTAATATATAAAATATAAATTATTTTAATTAAATTAATAGTGGAAACTAATAAAAATTAATGCATAAATAATAAAAACACATCCTAATTCTTTGGGTGAGTGGACCCTTTCTCGCCTTTTGATTAGGAGGAAAAATAACTTAGTACTTAGTTAATGCAATCAACTTCATTAATTCATGAAAAGTATAATTATATATTCATAATATTCTATGTTCTCAAAAATTTACTTGTATTTTTCCCAAAATATACACATTGAATAGACATGGGTCTTCCTTTTATTCATCTAGAAATCTAATAGTTTCCTAGATCTTGGTAAGTACTAGTTTTTTCTAAAAAGATTTTGTATGCTAAGATTGAGGTTGACTACCAAAACAAGATATAGGCATTAAAAAATATATCCATATGCTCTAAGTAAAATTATGGGATTTTTAATTATGTATCTAAACCAATTATTGTACCAAATCATTCTTTTCCTTGATTTGCATTATCTTGTTTCAATAATAATGACTTAAAATCACATAAACTGAGTTAAAATTACCTATCTTATACTTTAAACTACCTATAATTTTTAAAGATGCATGTAATGCTCAATCCAAATGGTAAATTATTAAATAGGAAGGATGTAATACATGGTTATAATGAGTCATTTATTATAATCCTCATTTCTTGACACTTTACCTTTTACAAGTCCCACTACAAACTATCTTATCTATTCCTAATAGTTATAAATCGTCTATTATAGTGTTTGAATAAGGTAATATATGGAATATTGTTCTTATCCTACTATCCTTTTATATGGGTTGGTGAAACCCAGATATCTTAAGATAAATTGATGCCATAGTTTAAACTACTCTACTTGCTATGGTGTTGTGCTTTCCAAGCAAACATAGGAGTGAGAAAAAGGGGTGGTTAAAACCTCATACCTATCCAAAAATTATGCCACACTATATTAAACAAATTATTAATAATTTACACTATGGTATTATACCTTTCGAGGGTCCATTTGATGTTGGTAGGAGAGATAATATCCCTTATTTTTAGTGGATTTGGTAGCACACTCCATCTATGACTATTGGTAGTCACAACCTATTTAAATAAATGTTGAGTGAAAAATTAAAAATTTATGATATAGTCATGAAGTGAATGTATTTAATGGTCACACATGTATTTTTAAAATAATAACTTTGAAACTAAGAAAGAGTTTGAGATGCATTACTAAATTGAGATCTAAAACATAGACGTACCTCCATTACTACATTCAGATGATCATTTTTCATTTCTTCCCATGAAATTTGATTTTTATAAGTAGAAATGAGGGATATCAACTAAATTTATTTCATAAAAAGGTTAACTAGGAATCCATTTTTATTTCCCATGATGATTTCACACAAATAAATCTCACACAACAAATCTTGTTTATTTAGGGTACTATTTTTTTATTCATATAAAAACTCTTTAACATTGTTAATATTATGAGATAGATAAAAATAGATCATTATTAGTTACCATATACAAAATTACTCATTAAAAAATGAACTATAAGAATGTCAAGGGCTCGTATAAGCTATAAGTTTTTCTCCCAATTGACAAGCAAATTGAAGGGTTTATTTGACTTTTTTTTTTAACTATTGTGCTTGTAGTAGATCTTAAAATTTATTATTTTATTCTTTGAATATTCTATTATATGTTTTCAATTCCCTTATTTCTAAACAAACTTTATTCCACTTGTTTAGAACATCAGGATAAGATACAAGGGTTCGATAGCCTTGGTTTGTTATGGATCTACTACATACTATTTTAGACACTACAACTAACTAATCCTTTAGAGATCTATTCTATTGTCCTAACATAGTGATATTTAATCTAAATGACATTATTTATTCTTCTACCTCTTTTGTGTGACTCCACAAATTGACAATCCCATCTTTACTATCACTAGATTTCCTAGTCAGTACTATAATTTCTTTATCCTCTTCCAAAGACTGGTCTTTGATAGTTTATAATTTGTGTTAAAATAGATTTAATAGAATCCTTAAATTGTAATTAATATATAATATAGGAGTATAGTATGCTTGTTGAATTATTTTTGACTCAAATGTGGACAGGGTAAGAACATTTTACAACTCTCCATCTTTAGATACATGATAAGGTTGGACCTCCTCAATGACCATATGCGCTTTACCCTTGTCAACAAGTGGATATGATGGAAAAGGTGGAGGAATTTAATTGAGTGATGGATTAGTTTCCTCAAAGACATTTTTTTGGAGAGGATTTTCTCCCTATCTTTTATTAGGTATGAAACCAAAATGGGGTTCCTAACATAAACTCCTAAGAGATTCTATAACAACCCTTTCTTCATCATCAATTACCAAGAATAATTTTTTTATTTTATTTTTAGGCCAAGGTGGGGAAGTGATTTATACCTATTTATTCCTTATCCTCATTGAGTATCTATACTCTAGCTATTATTGAACCTATTCTACTAATGGTTTATCATCTTCAATATGGATTGACATTTGAGACACTACTAGCTATGGAAAAAATTTGGAGCTGATGTAAGAGGATCTAGCTCTTAACTTTCTCCTATGTTGTCGTTTATCAACCATATTGAGATGAAATTCAAGGCTTGGGGTAGAAACCACTGATTTTGACCTTATAATCTTTGTTGATGCTACAATGACTGCCTTAGAGGGAAAAGCCTTCTTTTAAACAAGAGGGTTAGAAATGGAGGATTCATCAAGTGATTTTGTTGTAATTTGAGGATAAATTATTACTTTATTATCTATAAAGGTATCCCATGCTTATTCTCATTATCTTTTTTTAATAAGTGTTGAATATTCCACTGCATGAAACTAGAGTGATGGATAGAAGCTAAATTATTGACCTACTTGATTGCCATAACCTGAATGGATTATACTAAATACAGGGGTAAATTAATTATATGTTGAGGAATTTACAACCCATTTCTTAGATGAATTATCATTCTCATAAATAAAAAACCCAACACAATACATTACCCATCATAGGTTAATTATTTGATCTAATAGGCTGCAAACCTCTACGGATCTAGTAGGGTTCCTATGTCAATCCCCTTAGCCTTCCCAATGTGATCTTTAACACATTATGCTAGAGTCTCTCTTTATTCATGGAAGATTATGATGAGTTAATTAAAATAATACCTTACTTTTATCTTAGTCACCTCATCTAGAATGCTTGATAATTCACTAATCACCCAACTAGTGACTGGAATTTGAATGCCTTTCACTATAGTGGAATCCCATTTCAAATGGAGAATAATTTTTTTTACAAGGGTTTCATTGAACCCTTGGAATTTATGAAAGAATTAAATACATAAAACATATTCAAACACTTAGTTTTTTATCATTCATGAGTTAATCTACAGATTTGGGCTCTAATTTTTTCTTCTACCACATTACAAAATTTTCAACTTAGCACAAAACCAAATGGAATCACATAAATTATAGAGTTTTCACACTAGTTATAGGGTTTGAAAAGGAAAAGAAGAGATGAAGAACATTTTTTAAAATTATCATTGGTATAAAAAAAAATCATCAATTCATGAGCTATGGAGAGAGTTTGAAACATAAGTAATATGTAAAACAATTGGACTCTCATGGAGAAGGGAGATGGGAATGATATACTTTGATATCTTCTTATTATTTCAGTTATATCACCACCAAACTTTATGCTCAATGATTACTCACAAATTTTTGATGTTGACATAAGTATGATGATCTCATAAACCCACCCAATGGTCATGAAACAATTATTTTAGTGTGATATGTATCAAAGATACCATTTTGGAGATTCTACCATTACCCTATACACCATGGCAATATAAAAACTGACTTCAAGGGTAAGCATACACAACATACATTATGAACTATAAAACTAATCCTAAGAAGAAATAAAAGATAAATATACCTCCAGTGTCATGATGTTTTCCTTACCTTACCCTTTTCACTTGTTATTAGCATAATCAAATTATATGAGCTAGTTAAAGACAAAGGCATTTAATTCTATTATATATATTATTAATTTTCTCAAATATGGTCAATCATTACCGATGATCAGCTCTAATTTTATAGATTCATGTATGTGTGTGTGTGTGTGTGTGTGTGTGTGTGTGTGTGTGTGTGTGTGTGTGTGTGTGTGTGTGTGTGTGTTTTCTTTTTTCCTTGACCAACCATTTCTAGTTTTCTGGCCAAGGCTTATTTTGCAATACATGACCAACCAACAAGTTGGTTTTTTTTATCATAACTCTCAACAACATCCCTAAGGATTATTATTATTATTATTATTATTATTATTATTATTATTATGATCATCATCATCATCATCATCATCATCATCATCATCATCATCATTATCATCATCATCATCATCATTATTTTCTTTTTTTTTCCTTTTTGTTTTCCTTTTTTGGGAAGAGGATTACCAACATTGATTATTTCCTCTTACTTTATTAATTTATTCATCTTCAAGGATTGGATATCATATAAAAACAAAGTTATTCCATGAATTTAAATTCATTCTAAACTTGTTGAATGAACTATTCTTTGCTTTAAGGTATCTGATACAGATTCAAGTGGGGACCATTCACTAGAAGAGTCTTCTAATTTCCATGTATAGGTAGTGTTATCAATAAAATTTGTACCTTTTGAAAGGTGTTTCAAGATTTCAAAATTTGATGTAACATAGAAACATCTCAAGGTTTTGTTTACCATATTGGAGAGGTGAATCTCTAGGTTAAAGGGATAGCTCTCCTTGATGAATCACTTAGGCTCAAACACTAATCTACCACTTGCAAGGAAAAGGGAGATAAACCTATTCTAATGGGGTCATTCACCAAATATGATTTGACCACTACCAACCAGCTATAATTTCACTTCAAAAAAGAAACTAACCTTCACATGACACTAATATAAACCTACCTGTCAACATCAATGTTTCTCATGAAGGTTGTCAAGAGTGATTGAGCTAGGAGGACTAGTCAAGAGGTCATGACATGCCACTATTGAAAATAATACTCACTAAACACTTAAACATTACTTTCACACTTAAATATATCTATAGAAAGGATTCAAAACTAAGCATGAATGCTAAACAAGGACAAACATGCCAAGGAAGCAAGACTATCACTTAACAAGATCAACTAGTCAAGCATGCATATTGAAACCAGTCCATGGAGAAGGTAAAACCATAGTATTCTTATTGAAAAAAATATTCAAATGGGTATGGATTAACCATAATTAGGTGGAGTATACAAACATAGCCAATTAAGGCTCAATATATACAAAAAGTGAGAGGAGAAGGAGAGAAGGGTGTATGAGAGAGATAGAGAGAGAAAGAAGTGTCTAAAAATAGTTAAAACAAGAAAGGATTTTGAAATTTTAAATCAGACCCTCCAATACATGTCTATCTATTTTGAAGATGTTGTTCTAGTCCAAGTGGCATGGAAGTTTCAAACCTTGCTTGACACCTTGCCTTGCTCTTTAAAAATGCACTTTGTTTTAGTTTGTGGAATGACAAGTGACCGTATTTATGGTTAGTTCAAGTTGAGTTACATACTTGATCTAATATTGACACATTTCAATTGATCTTTGAAATTTCCCTTTGACACATCATTTCATATTCTTGATAGGTATCTAGAAGTATGTTTATCTCACTAAGCTAATTTTGCTTACAAGTGTCAAAAATTTAATTCATATTCTCCAATTCATTATATATTTATGTATGTCCTATTAACATCACATTATATCTAAAACAATCATTTGGAAGGCTCAAACTACCCCCAATAACTCATTTTATATAAAAATCCCTCATTAGGCCTCTTTCTTTATATCCCTAAAAATGTCTAAACCTAATTATATAAAAGAATGTATAAATTTAATTAATAAACTAAGAATATATTTGAGGATCTAGTGTACCATTATAGCTTCATGTCAAATTTCATATCTAGAATACAAGTGGAAGTGCATTTTTATACATTTATCTTTCCTTAATTAGGCCTCCTTGCCTAAAAACCTAATTTTATACTCGAGATCTCTCCCACATATGTGAAACCACATAAAAACATATGATTCACTTTACCTAGAATAAAACTAACCTCTGTGTCAAATTTGAGGACCTGAGACCTATGGAAGTGTGAGAACCATGAAATGGCCTTGAAACCTAGTCTCATTTTAGGCCTATTTAAGACTACCTTGAAAAATGGAGTTTATTTAATCACTTAATAAATGTCTTATCCTAATTTTTTATATTTAATATATTAAATACATCCTAAATTACTTATCCCACTATTTATTATGCTATTCATTGCTCAAAACCCTACAAAACACCTAAAAAAACTTGGAAAATAGTGAATTTATTATAGTCTGTACAATTGAAAGTATATGGAAAGGACATATGGAGAAATTAATTGGAGTCTTAAATAGATTAAAATAGGTTTCATGGATAATCCATGTAATTTTATGTGTTTTAGAGGCCCATTTCTCTCAATTATTCATTAAAGAGCTTGTTGTCATCCTATGAGTGCCTCAAGGTCTTAAGGATGATTCATAAAGGATAGGATATTGATGAACATACAAATGTCATAAATAATTAGTTTATATGGGTTTAATATTATTCAAAATATATTAACATACCATGCATCCTTTCATGGAAGATGTGAGCATGTTTAGGAGACCCTCACTCTAGCAGACTATGTGTTTACGAGGTGTAGAGAGAGATGAGGTCTATAGGTGGTGTTCTGAGTCTGATTTTGAGTTAAAAATGACATAAATAGGTATAATACATCCATAATGACTTTATCATATTATTATCTTGTCACATTTCTTCTCCAACTTTGTTATATCCTCCACCAAATTGTACTAGGGTTCTTGAGTAAGTCAATGCTAATGACCCTAGCTAACTATGTTTGAGACTTTTCTCATCAGTTGAAAGATATAGGAATTCTTATGATTATTATTTGAGAATACTAAAATCTCCAAAAATTACTCAAGGTTCTCATATCAACTCCAACAAACTACTTTCTCATGACTTCCCTTATAGGTCTCTGTGTAGTCCTAGACTTGTCTAGCCTAAAATGAATCTCATTAGCATTGGTCACACATTTTGATGGGTTTGAGGGATAATGAATTTTAATTTTCCCTATGAATCCATTCTCAAAATATTTACCTTCCTTTAGCTTTCTCACAGATGTCTAAATCTTTGTAAACAAACAAATGTCTCTCAAAAGTAGGTAGGCTTATAACTTGCATTAACTATGTAGATAGTGGTTTATAGATATTTTTATATAGTTAGTTATAGTGAATATTATTTAGGTACATTTGGATTATAATTATTATTATTACCTATATATTAATTTATCCTAACTTACTATATCACTGACTATAGGCAACCTTTTTTTTCTCAAGCTTATAACTAGCCTTCCTACCTTAGCAAGTTATAGGTGCCCATGAACTATGTATGTAGGATTTTGGTGAAATTGATAAGTCATTTACTCTTTTAAAATATACCTTAGGTCAATTATAATTTTAATTACCTCTTGAAACTATTTTATAATCCAAGTTATACTCTAGTGTCCCTTCATGAACTTTACCTTCTCTCTTCAACTTGAAGTTAG